>CM035413.1:174518400-174853400 GCA_020310875.1 Ceratopteris richardii
AGCATCGGTATGAGCGTCGGTATGAGGGTCGGTATAAGCGTCGGTAATTTCCAGTAACTTATCGACGCCTATACCAAGGCTCATACCATCGGTATTGCATCCGTGGTTTCTCAAGCATTTTTAACTGTCATACCGACGCCGAGGCATAACCGTCGGTATGGACAACGTCGGTATGCCCTTGATATGTTGTAGTGCATGCAACAACAGATTGAACGTTAGCACATTTTAGTCCTGCCTCAACAGATAGCCTTAGATGTTGGCATTTCTGTGATCGATGGATGGCAGCAAGATCGCTTGCGGTTTCACAAGGAGCACATTAGAAAATCAACAAAAATAGAGATGTATGCAATGAATGAAAGTAAACATGCTCATAGATTCGCACAGGTGCAAGGGACGGAATTATGTGTGAATGAACATCAAATAGTAAAAGTGAAAAAGGGGAAAGGATTTCTGCTTGATGGATTTTGAATGGACGATTTGACCTTTCTTCCTGCATTGCTCGAATTGAAAACGGAGGACTCTTTGTTCATTTAAGGTCTTACTTTGTTTTTTCTAATTAAACTTCTGCGCTTCATTCGTTGATCTATTTAAGCGTCATATAACCAGAAAAGGCGTTTCGTTCATATGATCGCCTAATGGGCATTTTTAGTCCTGTACGCGTTAGACGCCTGTTTCCAACAATAACTGCAGATTTTCGGATTGATTTGAAACAATTGTTAAGAGGTTTTTTCGTGTACAATTCAAGGGAGAGTAATATTTTGGCATTGCGTTCATGGGCGATTCTCTGCGTCGTATGGCTGCTGGCATGGTCAATATACGCAGAGCTAGTGTGACTATCCCTTAATGACGAGTAAAACTGATTAAATGTGTTGATGGCGAAACGGGGAAACAAGTATTGAGAAAAGAAAGCGTCTCTGTTTTCAAGCAGTCAGCTTATGCGAGTGTGTCTTTCGCCTCTCTCTCTCTCGATAATGAATTGAAGACACTTCTTCTTTTATCGAAAGGAAAGTTTTTTTTCTTGTAAAGGAAGTTCTGCCTTGGCCTACTCTCCCAGATTTAATTAAAAAGGAAGAAAAAAAGTTACAAGTGAATGAGACAAGTGCTGTTGGGACTTCTTGAATCTCACAAAACAGGAGTAGAATTTGCGGATCTAGAGAGTGTTACAAAAGAGGTTAATAACCTTCTCATCCACTTCATGCGGTACCCACTTGAGTTTAAGCTTTTTGTTTTCGATGAGAAATACTTTATGATGCGTAAAGAGTGGGGATCTCTTGCACTTGGAGATTCATTTGCCAAAGAAGAAGAGAGACTTCTCAATGACCACTCCTTAGAAGAGTGGTCAAAATTATAAGCAGATCACTCTCTCCAAATCTTCGAGGTGAAGTTCACAACATGAGAAGTCAGCTGAAGACATTCTTTATAATGACATGATGACATGTCAAATCCAACTCTTTCTCGAGTGAATCCTTGGCCTTCAGACGCTCGTAATGGACAACGTCGACAATGGCAGAGGACTTGCTCGTTGGGTCAGAGTCTACTTCAATTCAAACCAATGTCATCGTGTGGCATCGTGCGGCCTTAATTGAGAAGCGGCCACTTTTGATCGAGTCAAAGGAATTATACGCGCAACGCTAAAACGCGGTGATGTGTGGAGACGTCGGTATGGATCAGACGGAGAAATGTGATGTGTGGAGGCTAAAGTTGGAGCAGACGACCTCGCTGTATGCCTCTGCTATGAAAGGCTACATGCGGATGCAGTATGAGGTATCCCACGTGGCCGAACACCCAAGTGCGACACGTCAGGTCCATCGTTTCCTTCAAACGATGTATAACTTCCGCTTGGGAAGCTGAAAAGCCTGACATGCAGAAATGAGACGAGTTTGCAGACTTGCGGTTTGGTTTAGATATGGAAACTTGGCACCATCAATTCAAGCTGGGAATTCTGCGCAGCCGCAGAATAATGCTTCTCCCAGGAAAACGAGGACATGATGTACGTACATAATCACGTGCAAGGACTCCATGCCCTTTTCTGCATTTCTTCTTTTACAGATTATTTGAAAGAAAGAAACTTTACTGTCTTCATGTCTGAAAAGAAGGCAGTTCATCCACGGGAAAGGAAATCCATACGTAAGTAATCAACGACGTTTCTGGGAGCACTAACCGCGTGATTGCATATGCAGACCACCATAACCCAATTACAGCATCTCTTCTTTTCTTCTATATCTCTTCTACAAAAGAAAAGAAAGGTTGCGAGAATATGTGCAGCTGTAGATCGGATGCCTTCCATAGAACATCTTTTCTGCACAGTTTTCATGATTGGAGGAGATCTCCTTTTCATAGATTTTGCAATGATGCATTCGCTGTCGCCGAAGCCACAAATACGATGCATGGTTAATCATCCACGCGCACAAACCTCTAGATGTTATGAAAGCTATACATATTTTTATTGATAACATTCGATCCTATATCAATTCTGTTTCATTGGATTTTTTTCCTTAGTGGTTGATTACATCGTATTCATGGGATGGTATTGGCTTTACTAAGCAGATAATATTCAGGACTGTTGTAGTTTCAAAATCATCTTATGTAAGCAGAGGTGCAACACACCACTCAATTGGAATGTGAAAACCAAATATCATCGGTCCCATACTCTAAAGGTGTCCATGCGGATCAATTTTGTGGACAAGTCAATTAGAGAAATACAATTGCAGCTTCTGTAAGGAAACGAAGACCATCTTTTTAGTTGTTATATTGATGTAAATGTTATCAATTGATTGTCGTAATCAGGGTTCTCTAAAACTTGTTCGTACCCTTTGGATGTCTTGAAATTATTATGGACTCCTAAAGATTAAGAGTATCAGGTGAAGACTATCAAATTGGGAGTTGTGGACACTCCAAAGAATGGTTTTGAAGTCTCTTAATATATCTCGTTGACCTCGTAGAAGAGTACATGGGTAGCTTTGCTTGCATACACATGGATATGCATGGATAGATCCACATATTTATTAGTATTATACAAATTTCTACAATATTGAGGATATACCTATTCTACGATAGTGTTATAGAATGATTCCAAATTATATTGAAAAGGGAAAGATGGAATTCGACTTATCTTTTACTTGTGTCTTTATCATCTTAATTGAGTTCTTGGAGATTGAGGGTTGTGGAAGCACACAAACGTCACAAGGAAGAAGAAGAAAAAGAAGAAGAAGAAGAAGAAGAAGAAGAGGAAGAATGGACACCAACATAACATTGAATATGCTAACCATTGAATGTACAAAGATAAGTGATCAGTTAGGGCTATATGCATATATACAAGCCGTGTTTGGGGGCGGGGGGATCATTTAAAGAGGAGGAATGTGCCCCGACATTCCTAGGTGTACTCACACACATAACTACCAAAATGTATCAATAAAGCCCCTAGATGAGTGATGTGGTGAAAAAGGAGCACGAACTCATGTATATTGAAGTGCCAAGCTATATGAATTGAAATGAATACGAAAAAAGAAGTAACTCCAAAGATTTTCAAAAAGATCAAACTTCTTCCTAGGTAGATCCTTCATGAAACAATATGAAACATCATATTGTGTGGGCACATAATCGAGTTTGATCTCCCCAACAAAGATTTTCACCATGCAATAATGATGGTGCACCTCAATTTCCTTTCTATGAGCATGGAGAATAGGGTTCTCCACAACTCCCAATGCAATCTAGCTTTAAGTAAACATGGTGGTGTTAAATGATTCACCTACACCGAAATAAAAAAAATCAACATGAGGAACACACACTCATTAGTAGCTTAAAAATCTTCCTTATACTCAACCTCACATGTAGAAGTTGCCAAAGCAGGCGATTTCATGCTCAAAAAAGATATGTATGCACTACCAAGCATAAAGAAAAACCACTATTGGACAAATGAGTTCCAAATCAAATTGCCCTATCTAGGTCAAAATAAGGAATAGAAAACTAGCTATGTATTGATCCTACTTGGGATAATAGAAACTAGATAGTTGACTACCACTCAAGTAGAAAAAGATGCACTTAATTTCTTGCTAATGTGCAACACTTGGGAAATGCATAAATCCACCGATTAGAGAGAAAAAAAAATCAATATCAAGATAGTTAATGCACATGTAAATCATGCATCCAATATTCTATTGGTAAAGTGAAAAATCTAATGCATCTCGAGCAACATGATGAGTCCACTATGAACCTATTTTTATCCACGTGGGAATAAGTTTCAAATTCATAGGGTCCAAATGTTGCAATAATGTTTGAATGCATAAGTTTGAAAAAAATTCTCCTCCCACTAACTTGCATTAAAAAAAATTAATGACCCATCTGTCATCTCAAAAGAAACATACAAATCAGCCCTAAAATCTTCAATATGCTTGTCATTAATGTAGAGAGTACACATGTGGAAGCAAAGTGAAAAGAGTTAGGTACTTAGAGAATGAGCGAGTTTGAGAGACTCAAAGTGAGTAGACCAAGAAATGGGTAAACTCCCAAGGATTAGAAATTGTTGGTGCAAATGACCAAGCCTTCACATTTGGCTAGGCATGGAAGAGAATATGTTCAACTAATTGATGAAGCATGTGAACCAATGCTTGTAATACTTGATCATTTACCACTTGTCAAAGGAGAAATCCTTGAGAGTATATTGTAAAAGCAAAAAAATCATGGAGTTAGAAGAAGCATGAGCTATGAGTTTGTCATGATAGAATCTCTCCTCAATTGGAGGAATCACTTTTACATGAAATTGATTTTGAATCAAATTCAAACTTGAAGGTAAACTCTTTATATAAAGACCTTTGTAATATTTGCGTGAGAGAAACCTTAATGAGAGCTCTTCCATTGATCATTAGCAGGGTTTGAGTAGCTCACTTCATAGTTTACACATTCCACTATCATTGGGCATCATTACAATGCCAATGAGCTTGTATACTCATGTGTCATAATATACATACTTCATTTGTCATATATGTCTACTTCTGTGCTATGAGTACTCAGAACAATGAACTTTGGTTGATGATATCTCAGTGATTTCGTTACCATTTTGCATGATCTATAGCTTGTTGGAACCCGCTTTAAGTCTATTTTAGGCTATCCAAATTTCAAGGTATTTACTTCAGCCATTTGGGAGAAATCACCATCGAATCGCTCATTGGTCTTTTATTGCTCAGTTCCTAAAAAGTCGGGGGTAAGCCTTAGATTGCTAAATTGATTTCTCAATGTATGGTTTGTCATTTTAGTTTATTCTACTTGTAATCATTAGCTATCTAAGGTAATTTGATTCCCTTGAAATGAATTTGATTAATTGATACTATACTGTGAGCACTGAGCAAAAGAACCAACAGGTATCTAGACCAAAATAGCAAGTTTTGTGACACTAGCTATTTGTAAAGTAGTCTGTTTTTATTCAATTGGTTGAAGGATCATCTCCAAAGTACATAGGTACTCTCTTGGTGTCATTTTCAAGCTAAAAGGGTCCACAACATAACTCTGAAGTTTGATAGGGTAGGTACAAAGCAAGTTTTAGCACTACCACCTCACTTTCTTGAGGTATTAATCCATCTCTTCCAACAGTGGTATCAGAGGAAGTTGAGGTAAAATAAGAGATGGTTTCCCTTCTTTTATTGAAAAATTGGACACGAAACATTATCCAACATAATCCTTAAGGATGAAGACCTATCTACAAGGAAGGAGTCTTTATGGATACATATCAGGAGATGAGGAGATGCCCATATTTAGAAGCAAAGGTCAACCTACAAGAGGGGAGCTAGAAAGACTCAACTCATGGTGTGCCAAAGATGCTTTAGCAAGGTCATATTTACTTAACTCTATTTCTGACTTCCTTCTTCCTCACATTAGGAATTGTAAAATTTCCCAAGAGACTTGGGATACATTATCTTCATATTTTTCTTCCAATACAAGAGCTAGAAAAAATCCGTTGTGGATTGAGTTTACTACTCAAAGGAAGCAACCTAAGCAGAATATTTCAAAGTATGTGACCAAGGTAAAAGATGTGGTTAATCAATTGGAAAGCATAGGAGAGGAGATTGAAGAGGAGGAAATAGTGAGACAAATAATCAATGGCATCAAGGCATATGATAAGTGGGAAGCTTTCACAACTGCTATGGACCTTTACATGGACATGCAAATTCCAGATTTTACCACTCTCATGGGACAACTCTTTACCCATGAAGCCAAAGTCAACGAAAATGGTGAACCATCAAGAGGTGACAATTCTTATGTCGGCCTCTATACAGATAAAGGAAAGTCTAAGGATAAAGGAAAGAGCAAAAAGATTGAAGATGAAGGTACTACTTCTCAAGCTAACTATGCAGGGAGAGGTAGGAATTTAGGAGGAAGGGGTAGAGGAGGTAAGCAAGGTAGGGGGAGACCTTTCAACTCTTCCCCATGCAATATATGTAGACTCTCTAATCACACAAGAGATGAGTGCTATAGGAAATTCAAAAACTAGGGAGGAAGAGGATTTCAAAGAGGTGGCTACTCACAATCAAGAGGAAGATTCAACCATAATCAAGGCTATAACCATGGCTACAACAACAGTTACAACAACAACTATCAAGGAGGATAAAAATCGAGAAAAGAATTCAATAATTATACAGAGGATCAAGAGGATTCTCTTCTTATTATAAACATGACTTCAAAACAATGTATGAATGATGAGCACCTCTTCTATACTGACTCAGGTTGTTAGAACCATGTAGCAGGCAATGTAGCTCTTCTTTCTGATCTTGAGGAGCCTAAGGGAAAGCACCAATTGCAGACAGGTGATGACACCAAGCATTCAGTGGTCAAGGTAGGAAATGTCAAAACTTCTGATGGGAATATGAATATGTTGAGCAGAGTTCTTTATGTACCTACTATCACAAAGAACCTGATGAGTGTTGGACAGATAGTGGAAAAGGATTTGCAGGTTAGGTTCAATAAATATGGAGCTTTTGTGGAGGAACCCCAACATGGATTCAAGAGAATTTCCAAAGGAGAAAAAACAGGTAGATTATTTTCATTTGAGCTTGAGGACACTAGAAACATTGCACTTTTTAATTACAAGGATCAAACATTGTCGGAGTTAGAGATATGGCACAAAAGATTAGGGCACATTGGTGAGAGACGCTTGAAGCATGGCATGGTAGGAGACCATCACTTGAGCATGGCATGGTATGAGTTCGTGGGATGAACTCATATGAAGCATGGCGTGGTAGGAGACCATCACTTGATCATCGCAAAATATTTGATTATGTTGCTTATGTGCATATTCCATCTCAAATCAGAGGTAAGATGGACCCTAAAGTAGAAAAATGCTTCTTCATAGGGTATGATTTAAATCAGAAAGGATATAGGTTTTATAATCCATCTAACAAAGGATTTATGGTCAGTAGAGATGTTGTGTTTGATGAGAATGATTTTTGGTTTGAAAGTGAATGTAGGAAGATGCAAGCCTCACCAAGGAGGAGCCAAGCAAAATTGAAGACATCAAATCAGACGATGAGGACACTATCAACTTGGAAGAGTTCAAAGGATGGAAATCAAAGGGCAAGGCCAAGATGAAGAGGTTGGAAGACATACCAGAATCATCCAACCAAGCCTTAAGGAGATCATAAAGAGAGAGTAAGAAGCCAATCAGATATGGGTATGATACTTCACTAGTTACTAAGCATTTCATTTATCTTGCTAAGGATTTATCAATTGAAGAACCTTCTTCATATAAAGAAGCAAGTACCAAAGTAGAATGGAAAGAAGCTAGGGATGAAGAGATAGAAGCACTCGATAATTGGTTCTAGGTGGATTTACAAAATCAAAAGGAACTCAGATGGATCCATAAACAAGTATAAAGCTAGGCTTGTGGCTAAGGGTTTTGCACAAACCCAAGGAGTAGATTTATGAAGAAAATTTTTCTCCTATGGCTAAGATGCCAACCATTGCATCTAGAAATTGAAATATGTATCAATTAGATGTGAAAAATGCTTTTCTCAATGGATGGATTTCAGAAGAGGTTTACATGGCTCAACCTCTTGGCTATGAAGACCCAAGCAAGGTTAATCATGTATGCAAATTGAAAAAAACTCTTTATGGTTTGAAGCAGGCACCTAGGACATGGAACCATAGATTAACAACCTACCTTCAAGATCAAGGATTCATAATGACCAAGGCAGACTCTTCTCTATTTGTCAAGAGAAGTAATTCAAAAATAATATACTTATGTGTATATGTTGATGACATCATTCTTAAAGGTAGTGATGCCAATGGCATCAAACAAATCAAGAGCCAGATGATGCAAGAGTTCAAAATCAACGACCTAGGGTTTTTGAAGTATTTTCTTGGACTTGAGTTAGTCTACACTAACTTTGGAATTTACGTCAGTCAAAGGAAATATGTTCTGAGTCAATTCATGCATAAACCTAGAGCACCTCACTTGGAAACTGCTAAAAGGATTTTGAAGTATCTCAAAGGTACTCAAAATCAAGGCCTTTACTTCCCATACACATGAGATTTGGAAATTAAACTATACTCAGATGCAGATTGGGCAGGTTCTAAGGATGAGAGAAGAAGTACTTCTAGATATCTTTCTTTTGGAGGTGATAAGCCCATTTCATTGTCTTCCAAGAAGCAACCAACTATTGCTCTATCTTCAATAGAGGTTGAATACAAGGGATTAGCCAATGCTACACAAGAAGCTATTTAGATTAGATTGCTCTACTCAGATTTGGGACTTCACACTCATTCACCTATGATCTTTGGTGATAACACAAGTTCTTTGCATCTTGTAGCCAATCCCATTTATCATGCAAGAACCAAGCATATAGAAGTACATTATCACTATGTTAGAGAGAAGCTACTAAGCAAAGAGATTCATATGGCATATGTATCTACAAATATGCAATGTGCAAATTTGTTAACCAAAGCACTTGATGGTACTAAACTTTGTAGGTTTAAAACCATGATTGAATTGCAGGTCATTCAAGAGGATTCATGGAGAAGTGCAAGCCAAGATTATTGGCTTGAGGGTGAGTTCTTGGTGCAAATGACCAAGCCTTCAAATTTTTCTAGGCATGGAAGAGAATATGTGCAACTAATTGATGAAGCATGTGAACCAATGCTTGTAATACTTGATCATTTACCACTTGTAAAGGGAGAAATCCTTGAGAGAATATTGTAAAATAAAAAATATCATGAAGTTAGAAGAATCATGAGCTACGAGTTTGTCATGAGAGAATATCTCCTCAATTGGAGGAGTCACTTTTAGGTGAAACCAAGTTTGAATTCAAATTGGAACTTGGAGATATACCTTTGTAATACTCACGTGAAAGCAGCCTTAATGAGAGCTCTTCCATTGATCATTAGTAGGGTTTGAGTAGCTCAATTCATAGATTACTCATTCCTGTATCACTGGGCATCATTACAATGCCAATGTGCTTGTATACGCATGTTTCATAATACATATACTTTATTTGTCATATCTGTCTACTTCTGTGCTATGACTACTCAGAAGAGTGAACTTTGGTTGATCATATCTAAGTGATTTCTTAACCATTTTGCATTTTCTATAGCTTGGTGGACCCAGCTTGAAGTCTAGTTTATGCTGCTCAAATTTCAAGGTATTTGCTTTAGCCATTTGGGAGAAATCACCATCAAAATGCTCACTGGCATTTTACTGCTCAGTCCCTAAAAAGTCGAGGGTAAGCCTTGAATTGCTAAATTGGTTTCTCAACTAATTTGAATCCCTCAAAAGGAATTTAATCAGTTGATTTTGTACTATGAGCACTGAGAAAAAGAACCAGCAGGTGTCTAAACCAAAATAGCAAGTTTTGTGATACTAGCCATTTGTAAAGTAGTCTATTTTGATTCAATTGCTTGAAGGATCATCTCCAAAGTACATAGGTACTCTCTTGGTGTCATTTTCAAGCTAAAATTGCCTACAACATAACTCTAAAGTTTGATAGGGCAAGTACAAAGCAAGTTTTAGGAGTACCACCTCACTTTCTTGAGGTATCCATCCATCTCTTCCAACAAAAATGAGCTCTCCAAGAGCATGAAGTAGGATCTACAAGCTCCTAATCAAGTACAAAGTACCGTATAGGCCCTGCTTATATAGGTTTTAAGGATGCTCTCCAAAGTTCATCATATTTGGGATACTCCCCTTGAAGAAGAATGAGTACAATGGTAGAAGCAGATGGCAACATATTGAATACAATGAGATACAACTAAAATAATATGAAACCAAGTGTCTCTTTGATACCAAATTAAGGTGCACTCATATATACAAAGTATATGAAGTCATATCATCAACACCCCCTTTGGAGCTCCATTCTAGAGTTGCTAGATGCTATAGGGATCCACTAGATAAGATTTTGGAATTACACTTATGTTATAAGATCAACCACATAGGGAAAATAGTACAAGAATCTTTAACTAGCACAAGACATTCCACACCCTAGGAATCACGTATGGATAACTAGACTAAAGATGATAGAGGAGATCCCACAACCCGAGACCGTATGTATGAAGCAAGATATCTAGATTACAAAAAATCATCCAAGGAGATGAACTAGATACAAGAAATAACTTCACAGGATCTCGTACTACAAGATTACAAGAAGACAAGATAGAATATCCAAGATAGAAGATTAGACAAGACTAGAACAAAGGACATGTCTAGAACTCAAACAGGAAGTTAGAGAGTGATTATTTAGTGATTACGACTCATTGAGCTCACAAGACTAGTATTGGCAAGACTAAGCATATATGTGGCTAACCCCTCCTTATAAAGGTTTTCAAGGGAAATTCATCAATGGTGGTCACAATTGGATGATGGCATCAATTTGGAACATCACCTCTGGATATCATAAACAAGCAAGAAGAGAGTTGATCTTAGGGTTTTGGTAGGTTCCGGACATGATGGAAGCACTAGATTCTCCTAATTATGAACTAATCATGAGATATAGAAAGTCACATGGAATTTGAGGTTCAAGATGGTTTCCTTTGTCCATGATAGAAGAAGATGAAAAAGCATGGAGAACAACATAATATTGATTGTGTTACCCATTGAATGTACAAAGATAAGTGATCCATAAGAGGTATAGGCATATATGCAAGCCTGAGGGGAGGGGGAAAGCAACACCATGTATGGAGGAAAAAAAGTACCTTGATGTTTCTAGGTGTGTTTACACACATTACTACCAAAATATATCAATAAAGACCTTAGATAAGTGATGCGGTGAGCAAGGAGCTAGCACACATGTGTATGGAAGTTCCAAGCTATGTGGATTGAAATGAATCCAAAAAAGGAAGTAAGTCCAAAACTTTGCAAAAAGCATCAAAATTCTTCGTAGGTAGAGCCTATGTTAAATAATACAAAATGTTATCTTGTGTGGGAACATAATGAAGTCTGATCTCCCCAATAAAGACTATCTCCATGATAATGATGGTGCATCTCAATTTGCTATCTATTAGGGTTTTTCTTGGAGAAGAAGAGTGTGCTCACACTCTTGCTTATTGAGAGGCCATTCATATGATGTCTTTGAAAATTGACTTCTACATGAAGATTTATGGTTGCTTCAAAGACATTGGATGGTGGTTAACATAAGATTTGCATCTTATGTTACTAATTCAAGTACATATTCTCTTTATGCACATAGGTACTACTTGGAGTTTATGGAGGAAGTAACATCCATATCAAGAGGAGTATTATTTGGCATAGGTACAGGAGAATCAGTACATGTATGCTTTGTGCATATTTGGATGAGGTGTTTGAGGAGGTATGTTCATATGAGTTTGAGGATTTCTGGTAGCAAACTTGTTAGAATTCTTTGCTACTTTTGTAAATATGTGATCTTTCAACACACGTGTCTAACTTAGGGTCTTCTATAGCCTAAGGTTAGATGAGGGTTCATTGATTATCAAATTTACACTGATCCTTCCTCTTTCTGTCACTCATATTCACTCTTCTACAACCTATTAGGTAACACATCTCATATATATTCAAATTTCTATTCATACATCTGAATATTCTTGTTACATTTGTACATTCACTCATCCATCTATTTTTGTTCACATAGAGTGGTTGAGAGTTTTGCTCCCACATTGTACATTGAACATTGGTATATATGATAGTGTGAGTAAGCAGTGGCTTACGTAACACTCTACACATGTTGTCTAATCTCTCTCTATCTTTGTCTCATCATTTTTTTGATTGAGTGTGGTATGTTCATGTTTTGTCAATATTGGAAGATTTCTAGATTCGATGTTGTATATGCTAGACCTATGGAACCTTGGACCTGTGGTATTAGTATTGGGCCTACTAAATTTCAAACATTTGGTACCAGAGCATTAGGGCTTTGATATCAAAGTTCATTGAGGCTCATTCAGATTCCGAGGTTCCCTGACTTCCAGGTTTACAACATATGATTTAAGAACATCTTCTAACATTTGACATTTGACATACACACTTAATCTAGATGAATAAGATTTGAGAATTAGACATTTCAGTCACATTTTTGTTCATCAGTGTGGGGTATGAAGTTGATGATCTGTTAGCAGGCGAATACTTTTGGAAGAGTATGAAAATAATTTATAGAAAGTATTGTTTGAAGACCAAGACTTGATGAAGAGAAGGCTACTTCAAATTCAAGGAAGAACAATGGTTTGGAGAAGATGAAGGAATCAGATCAACATCAAATCACAGGTATGAGTTTCTACTATCTGATTATCATTTGAAGGTCATGTCTTAGAAGAGGTGTTATGAAGAGATTTGAATGATTTAAGGAGTGCTTTTATATACTTTCATTATCTCAAAGTTAAAGGCTACATCAAAACAGGTATCTAGAGGTTTTTCTAGAGATTTTTGAGAGATCTCTTTCATGACAAGAAAGGTTCTAAGAAGACAAATGTGGAGAGCATCAGTTTGGTTTTCAGCCCATTTTGTGTTGTAAATTGGTTGAAAGCTTTTTGCTCAAGATTTGATCTACAAAGGTGACTCTAGAAACATAATTCATCATTTAGACAAAAGGTTGGGGAGTTTAGTCATTTCAATCATTTGAAGCAGAATTTTGATTCAAGGATATGAGGAGATGATAAAATATGATTCTATGTTCACTTCCATTTGTATACCATGTTTGTTTTCTCTCTTACTCTTAGCACAACGTAATTCATCATTTAGACAAAAGGTTGGGGAGTTTAGTCATTTCAGTCATTTGAAGCAGAATTTTGATTCAAGGATATGAGGAGATGATAAAATATGATTCTATGTTCACTTCCATTTGTATACCATGTTTGTTTTCTCTCTTACTCTTAGCACTAGCGGAAGAGAAAGAGTTCATTTGAAGAAGTTAAGAGCGCTTGCTACTTCAAGATGAAGAGGCCAAAAGGTATGGAAGAGAAGTTTGAAGATGTCAACATCATCATCAGGTGGAAGAAAGATACAGAAGAAGAAAGTCCAACATATCCAAAGGGAAAGTAAGACTTCTTTTTCTCTCATATTTTCCATATTCTTTCCTACTTTATCCTCTACATCCAAAGACAATTCTACGAGAACATCTTGTGTGAAGAAAGTTTAAAGAAGAAGCAGTTTCTTGTTTTGCATTATACTTATTTAGTAGATTTGACAAAGAATTGCATTGAGAGAAAGAAAAGCAGCAGATTTTGAAGACAACTTGTATATTTTGACTCATATGTATGAGTTATATATAAGCTGAAGCTTTTTAAGTAGGCAGCTTATATGTTCCCACAAAGAATTCTTGGAGTATCAATAGGAGCCACTTGGTATATGAAAAATTACAGAGAAGTATATTTATTCTTTATCTAACTCTTGAGGTAAAAGAGTTTTTTGTATTAGATGTTGAAGACTTGGGTTGAGGTTTTATGTTTGGAAAGGTTACCTCATATTCAGTATTTTCAAAAAACTTCACAAATTTCAGTTTTTTTGATGTACTAGTCAGTTGGAGAATCTCCTTTCTATGATTGTCTTGATGTTTGGATACACGCTTGTATTCAAAAAGGTGATTTATCAGATCCTATCACTTGGTTGAGAAGTGGAGTTAGCCAAAGAAAGTCAAGCAGATACTATCACATTTCACCCGGGTAGAATATGAAGATATTAAGTATCAACTTGCAGCTTTTGGAGTTCTCAAGGTGAGAGTTTGTCCAGTTATGTTTCAAGTAGGAGTTGCAGATACTTGGAAAGGATTTGTTTGAAGAAAAGTTTTACAACTTTGTCAAAAGCATGGACACTTAGAGACATTCATGTAGCAAATCAAACATTCAGTCATGAAGGTTTGATGAGAGTAGATTCTACTCAGGTATTTTGTTGGAAAGATCATAGATCTTGTATGATGTTATATGATCTTGGATGATCTTGAAATCTTAAGTATTTATGAGCCAATTGTCCATCCTTTGTTTGAGAAGATTCTTAACATTGGAAGAAGTAAGTCAAAGATTGAGATTCTATGAGATTAGTGTTGCAGAGGAATAGAAGAACATAGTTGTTATGTTACAGAAGATTATGGATCCTAAAAATTTTGTTCAGATATAGGTATTGATTATTGAAGATCAGATTTATTGAAAGAAGGAAGATGTTCGAGATTTCATAAAGTCTGATATATTTGAAGAATTTTGGATACTAGTGTTAAGTCATCCAGGGGGTTGATGAAACATGAAGACTTATTTTTAGCCATATCTGAAAGAATACAGAGTTATATCTATAAGAATTCCAGGTATTTCCTATATCAAGTATTCCAATATTTTCTGTCAGTTTCTCTTTATGTTCCAGCTTTGAAAAAAAAAGAAGAAAAAGAATGTCTAGAGAAAGTTCCTGTTAGGATGTTCCTATTTACGAGAAGGTTCTAGAGTTCTATTGAAGAGAAGCTTGATATTTCAGAGAGGTATGTTTGAGAAGTGTGCACATTTATGTTTATACCAGATTCTGAAGGAAATAAGTACGAAGGATCTATAGATTGAACAAAGATGAAGACATAATGACATCATAGATTTTTGGATGAGACTCATGAGTTGATTTCAATTGATTTCAGTTGAGTTGAGTTGACTTGACTTGAAGTAAAGTCAGAGATGAACCAGTAGTGTTCATAATACACTAAGTTGTGATTTGTCAGTTGCAAGTTCCAGGATTCAATTCTTGATTTTGTTTAGTGTATTTACATGACACAACAGAAGTATGTTGAGAAACCTTTCACAAGGTAAATGCAAATATGTGGATCCTAGTGTATGTTTTCAGGTTTGAGAAGATAGGAGATATCAGGTTCACAGTTAGTACATGTTATATTTGTTGTCAAGCAATGATTGCTTGATGTGTACACTATTGGATATCTAGTTTGCATATTTTTTTAGGTATTATGGTTCATATTCAGCAAGTTCAAGTTTTTTTGAAGTTTGAAGGAAAGTCAAATTCAATTTTGAAGAAAAGATTTGAAGGACAAATCGGGAGTACAAGTTTGAAGCTTATGAAGTTTGCATACGAATGAAGTTACATGTTGAGTTCATTTTGTACCAATATGACATTGCAGGGGGGATTGTTGGAAAACAAAGATCCAATGTCCTATTGGTCAAAATGTCCAAAGTTTACAGCATATATAGATTTGTTGGTCAAAATGTTCCAGAGCTTACAACATCTGTAGATTGTTTTATAGGTTCTCTACAACACAAAAGTGCCTAGTGTAGTGAAAAAACATTGCCTCTCAACCTACCGACATGGGTTCAAACCCTGTTTAGCGCGATTGCGTGAAGGAGTTTTTTAGAAAAGTGTTTTTCTTTTTCGTTTGCCACATGATTAAATGGCAACACGTTCACATTTTGAAAATAGCGATCGCAAGAAAATTTTTATGTGTTTTATGCCTTTGAGAAGTTTTCAAGAGACACACAAATACTATATAAACACATGCTTGTCTCATTGTAAAGTATCCTTCACATATCTCAACAACAAGCTTTGGAGCTTTGTTACCTCAGTAGAAGTGGTGTTTCTAACACATGGGGCAACCATGGTGCTATTTTGGAACATGTTGAGGAGCGGTTATGGAGTTCTTCTTGGAGAAGAAGAGTGTGCTCACACTCTTGCTTATGGAGAGGCTATTAGTAGCTTGCTAGTGTGGATCCGCCATTCACATGATGTATTTGAAGATTGTCTTCTACATGAAGAGTTCGGGTTACTTCAAAGACATTGGATGGTGGTTCAAATAAGATTTACATCTTATGTTAAGAATTCATGTACATATTCTCTTTATGCATATAGGTACTACTTGGAGTTTATCGAGGAAGTAACATCCATATCAGGAGGAGTCCTATTTGGCATAGGTACAAGAGAATCAGTACATGTATGCTTTATGCATATTTGGATGAGTTGTTGGAGAAGGCATGTTTATATGAGTTTGAGGATTTTTGGCAGCAAGCTTGTTAGCATTCTTTTCTATTTTTGTAAATATGTGATCTTTTAACACACGTGTCTAACTTAGGGTCTTCTATAGCCTAAGGTTAGATAAGGGTTTGTTGATTATCAGTTTTAGACTGATCCTTCCTCTTTCTGTCACTCATATTCACTCTTCTACAACCTATTAGGTCACACATCTCATATATATTCAGATTTCTGCTCATACATCTGAATATTCTTGTTACATTTGTACATTCACTCATCCATCTATTTTTGCTCACATAGAGTTGTTGAGAGCTTTGCTCCCACATTGTACATTGAACATTAGTATATATGATAGTGTGAGTAAGCAGCGGCTTACATAACACTTTATACATGTTGTCTAATATCTCTCTCTCTTTATCTCATCATTTGTTTGATTAAGTGTGGTATGTTCATGTTTTATTGATATTGGAAGATTGCTAGATTTTATGTTGTATATGCTGGACCTATGGAACCTTGGACCTGTGGTATTAGGATTGGGCCTACCAAATTTCCAACATTTGGTACCAGAGCATTAGGGTTTTGATATCAAAGTTCATTCAGGCTCATTTAGATTCCCAGGTTCCCAGACTTCCAGGTTTACAACATATGATTTAAGAACATCTTCTAACATTTGAAATTTGACATACACACTTAATATGGATAAGTAAAGATTTGAGAATTAGACATTTCGGTCACATGTTTATTCATCAGTGTAGAGTATGAAGTTGATGATCTGTTAGCAGCCGAATACGCTTGGAAGAGTATGAAAATACTTTATAGAAAGTATTGTTTGAAGACCAAGACTTGATGAAGAGAAGGCTACTTCAAATTCAAGGAAGAACAATGGTTTGGAGAAGATGAAGGAATCAGATCAACATCAAATCACAAGTATCAGTTTCTACTATCTGATTATCATTTGTAGGTCATGTCTTAGAAAAGCAGTTATGAAGAGATTTGAAGTATTCAAGGAGTGCTTTTATATACTTTCATTATATGAAAGTTAAAGGGTACATCAAAACAGGTAACTAGAGGTTTTTCTAGAGATTTTTGAGAGATCTCTTTCATGACAAGAAAGCTTCTAAGAGGACAAATGTGGAGAGCATCAGTTTGGTTTTCAGCCAATCTTGTGTTGTAAATTGGTTGAAAGTTTTTTGCTCAAAATTTGATCTAGAGAGGTAACTCTAGAAAGGGAGTTCATCATTAAGACAAAAGGTTGGTGAATTTAGTCATTTCAGACATTTGAGGTAGAATTTTGATTCAAGGATATGAGGAGATGATAAAACATGATTCTATGTTCACTTCCATTTGTATGCCATGTTTGTTTTGTCTCTTGCTCTTAGCACTAGAGGAAGAGAAAGAGTTCATTTGAAGAAGTTAAGAGTGCTTGCTACTTCAAGATGAACAGGACAAAAGGTATGGAAGAGAAGTTTGAAAATGTCAACATCATCATCAGGTGGAAGAAAGATACAGAAGAAGAAAGTCCAACATTTCCAAAGGGAAAGTAAGATTTCTTTTTCTCTCATATTTTCCATATACTTTTCCTACTTTATCCTCTACATCCAAAGACAAGTCTACGAGAACATCTTATGTGAAGAAAGTTTAAAGAAGAAGTAGTTTCTTGTTTTTCATTATACTTATTTAGTAGATTTGACAAAGAATTGCATTGAGAGAAAGAAAAGCAGCAGATTTTGTAGACAAGTGGTATATTTTGACTCATATGCATGAGTTATATATAAGTTGAAGCTTTTTAAGCAGGCAGCTTATATGTTCCCACAAAGAAATCTAGGAGTGTCAATACATAGCTACTTGGTATATGACAAGTTGCAGAGAAGTGTATTTCTTCTTTATCTAACTCTTGAGGTCAGATTTTTTTATGTACTAGTCAGTTGGAGAATATACTTTCTATCATTGTCTTGATTTTTGGATACATGCTTGTACTCAACAAGGTGTTCCATGAGATCCTATCACTTGATTGAGAAGTGGAGCTATCCAAAGAAAGTCAAGCAGATACTATCACATTTCACCCGGGTAGAATATAAAGATATGAAGTATCAACTTCTAGCTTTTGGAGTTCTCAATGTGAGAGTTTGTCCACTTATGTTTCAAGTAGGAGTTGCAGATACTTGGAAAGGATTTTTTTGAAGAAAAGTTTTACAACTTTGTGAAAAGCATGGACACTTAGAGACAATGAGGTAGCAAATCAAACATTCAATCATGAAGGTTTGATGAGAGTAGATTCTACTCAGGTATTTTTTTGGAAAGATCATAGATCTTGTATGATCTTATATGATCTTGGATGATCTTGAAGATCTTGTGTATTTATGAGTCATTATCCTTTGTTTGAGAAGATTCTTAACATTGGAAGAAGTAATTCTAAGATTCAGATTCTATCAGATTAGTGTTGCAGAGGAATAGAAGAAGATACTTGTTATGTTAGAAAAGATTATGGATCCTAAAAATTTTGTTTCAGATATAGGTATTGATTATTGAAGATCAAATTTATTGAAAGAAAGAAGACGTTCCAGATTTCATAAAGTCTCATATATTTGAAGAATTCTGGATACTAGTGTTAAGTCATCCAGGGGGGTGATGAAACATGAAGACTTATTTTTAGCCATATTATATCTATAAGATTTCTAGGTATTTCCTATATTAGGTATTCCTATTTTTCTTTGTGAGTTTCTCTTTATGTTCCAACTTTGAAAGAAGAAGGAAGAAAAAGAATGTCTGGAGAAAGTTCTTGTTAGGATGTTCCTATTCAGGAGAAGGTTTCAGAGTTCTATTGAAGAGAATCTTGATATTTCAGAGAGGCATGTTTGAGAAGTGCGCACATTTATGTTTATACCAGATTCTGATGGAAAGAAGTATGAAGAATTTACAGATTGGAAAAAGATGAAGACATGATGACATCATAGATTTTTTGATGATACGCATGAGTTGATTTCAGTTGATTTCAGTTGAGTTGACTTGACTTGACTTGATTTACAGTCAGAGATGAACCCAGAGTACGTTGAGAAACTTTTCGCAAGGTAAATGCAAATATGTGGATCCTAGTGTATCTTTCCAGGTTTGAGAAGACAGGAGATAGTAGGTTCACAGTTATTACATGCTATATTTGTTATCAAGCACTAATTACTTGATGTATACACTATTGGATATCTAGTTTGCATATTTTCTCAAGTATTATGGTTCATATTCAGCAAGTTCAAGTTTTTTGAAGTTTGAAGGAAAGTCAAATTCAATTTTGAAGAAGACTTTTGAAGAAAATATTTGAAGGACAAATCGAGAGTACAAGTTTGAAGCTGATGAAGTTTGCAGATGAATGAAGTTACATGCTCAGTTCGTTTTGTACCAATATGACATTGTAGGGGGGATTGTTTGAAAACAAAGATCCAATATCTTATTGGTCAAAATGTCCAAAGTTTACAGCATATGTAGATTTGTTGGTCAAAATGTTCCAGAGCTTACAACATCTATAGATTTGTTTATAGGTTCTCTACGACACAATAGCACCTAGCGTAGTGGAAAAAGCATCACCTCTCAACCTGCCGACATGGGTTCAAACCCTGTTTAGCGGGATCATGTGAAGGAGTTTTTTAGAAAAGTGAAAAAGTGTTTTTCTTTTTCGTTTGTCACACGATTAAATAGCATCACATTTACATTTTGAAAATAGCGATCATGTAATAAAGTAATTCTATGATCCAAGGGTCTAGCCGGTTCAGACAGATCTGAAATTGGACATCGTTTGGTCATGCATGTGTATGACCAAAGATCTCGAGGTTTAGACTTACTAGGAGGTCTTGTGCTCTTGTGAACAAGTGACCCACTTAGCTTAGTGGTTAAGTCTCAAGGATGTGAAGGAGGAGGTCTTGGGTTCAATCCCCATGAGGGACATGGGGTGAGTATTTTGCCCAAAGAGATCTAGAACCTTCTACAAGCATCTACTTGAGTTAACTTGAGTTAACTAGGATACTTGGTGCACATGTAGTTACATGGCTGACACTTGGATGGTTAGTATCCACCTTCCCAAGAAGGCAGTCCCCTAGAGAGAGCTATATATAGAGGCATTTGGTTGGGAGGAGAGTCATCTCTCTAGCATGTGGTGGTCGTAATTCTTGTTCTCTAGCATTGGTATCAGAGCCTTTATGCTTTCATGGAGACCTTGGAAGGGTTTCATCATCTTCTTCATGCGCATATGAAATCTCTTTCTAGATATTATTTGTGTTGTTCTTCTTTGACATTTTTCTCTCGAATCACGTAACATAATAAAAGAGTAGATCATCGTAATCCATCACGCAGGTCTTGAAATGATCTCGCATCCTCCTTGTGTGAGGGCTCTCTTATATCCAAGAAAGAAGTCAGGTCATGAACCTAGAATGTTTGAGAGACCACTCCTCTGCTTTATCCACTCGAGCAAGCAATGATCAATTATAATTACTGTAATTGGAGCACCGAACTGTTGTAGCCTGGACCCCGAGATTTATGAGTCTTGGGACCCTTCCAAAGGATCAAGGGAAGGACATAGCTCTATGTGGAGCTAAGTATTTTCCAAATTATGTTTTCATTTTGATATTTGTTTGCTCGAATGCTTTCATTTAAGATGCATTAATTAGGACTAAAAGCATAGTCCAATTATGATTATCTCAACATGAAAGCTAATTAGAGAACAAAACGGTATTGAAATAACACAAAAGTACACAACGTACTTTTTCAATTTTAGGCATGCAATTGAAATTTCTATTTCCATTCATGCACAAAAAATGAAAAGATTATTTGTGCATAAAAGAATGTTTTATGCACATCAAGTTTGCACTTGCTTGGGAAAGGTAGTTAATTCTCCAATTCATGCACTTGAATAATTACCTTTTGCCAAAATAGCAAGCAGGTTGTTTTTTCATGGATGCTTGTTTGCATACCTATTAAGCTTGAGATTTTCTTAAGTTCATTACACTTGCATGTACTCACATGCATTTTCACCCAAGAATGGGCATTTGCATACATGAACATGCATTTGCATTCAAGTAAATGCATGATCATTCGCATGCTCTTTTGGTAAGTAGCTGAACACGTATACTTTCGTTCCTTTCTTTTTCCAACTTGACTTAGCTAGGTGGAAAAAATAGAAAATTACCTAGTTGCAAGGATCTTGACCATCATGCAACTAAGCATCTAGTCTATTTTTTCCCAAAAAGTGATACATAGGCACCACTTAGTAGGAGTCTTTTTGAGAAAAAGAAAGCATGTTGAAAGTAAGTATTCATTTTTTTTTTCTTGTCATTAAGATGCCATGAAAATAGAGCTACTTTCCAATGTGCATGCTCAGTCTAAGTTTGGGAAGAAACCTAGAAATTCTTAGCAACTAACGAGGATTTAGTTGTTTTTGGATATTCATGTTCATGCACCCAAGTAGGGAAGTTTCTGTTGAAACACAAACCAATTGAACTTGTAAGTTCAAAAAATTTTTGAGGGTTTAATACTTTAATATTCATCAAACATTGATGAAAACAAGTAGAAGTATTGAACTTCTAGAATCCCTAGAACTCTAGTGTTCATAGATGTTAGTTTCCAGAAATGCATCTCGAGGCATGATGCAAGGTCTTCAATCGATGCGAAAACTTTTGAAGGAAAATTGCTTCATTCTATTTAAGCTAACTCAAGGCTTAAAAAAAAGAAACCAAGATAAATATTAATTGATCTTTAGGAATCAAGTAATTTTCTAAAGTTATGACAATTAATGAAATGATTCAAATTATTTTCATTTATATCTTAGGAAATCATGGTATTTCCTAAAGATAATTTAGGAAACAAGTTCTTTCCTAAAAGATTAGCTTCAAGTGGTAAGGCTTTGAAGAGACCCAAGCAAAGTAATATTTGGAAATTAAGCTAATTTCCTAAAGATAAGCTAATGAAAGAGTCCAATTAACTATTTCATTACTTAAATGAGAATATCTTTTGGACAAGCAAAGCCTTAAGTCTTGGTCTTATCCAAAAGTCTAGAATTCCTTTTTAAGATCTTTTCAGTAAAAGAGAAGATTCCAAGATGAATCATTGGACTGGAAAGCAAAAGATTCCAAGATGAATCATTGGACTTGAAAGCAAAAGATTCCAAGATGAATCATTAGCTTAATATTTTTTGATTCCTTGGTAGGAATCAAAAAGTTCTTGAAAGAAAAGTCTCCCCAGATATGAGAGTAGCATCTTTCAAGAGAAGTTTTATAGCAACTAGTTCCCAGCAAATCCCACCAGTTTTGGTATTTAAGTCCAAATAGTGATATAACCTAAAGGTATATCAAATATTCTTAGCTTTGGAATCTGAAAAGCATTAGAAAATGCTTGGACTTAAGTTGAGGGAAAGATCTCTAAAATCCTGCAGGTAAGCAAAAAAGCTTAAGATAGTTTAAGAGATCTTAAAGATAAAGACTAAGTCTTTATTTTTGTTGCAAGTATCAACCAGGCTTGATCAAACTTGGCCATGATTGTTCAAGAATGTGCAATTAGAACTACTCTGTAGATTGCCCAAGTATTGGCAGTAAAAATTCTGTTAGGAATGATTCACTCAAGTTCCATTATCGAATGGAAAATTGTGAAAAAAGTAAGTTGTTCCAAGTATGAACAGAGTGAAGGAATTCCAGAAATGTAGTCTGCAACCGTGAAGACGGTACTTAAGTCTATGGAAGGTAAAACATAAACGTTTGCCTATCCTTAAAGGGATTTTGGTACAAATCCAGAGAGCATGAGCGGATGCTCAGACTTATGCAGTAGAGAGATTCCTATAAATTCCTAGCCAAGATAGGTACCTAAAAGCATTAGTAGAAAGGAATCTAAAGACAAGAAGTCTAAAGCTCTTGTCGCTACAAAATTGGTCAAGAATAACCAATTGAACTTGAATTTGAGAAATTCAAGAACTTGGAATTCTAATTGGTTTTCCTTTGAAAATCCTAGCAAAAAGGATTGGAGATATTCTATTAAAGGTTATCAAGTTCCCAAGGTTAAGCATAAGATCGTGAAATGATCATATTAAGGGATTAAAACTTAGAATATCAAGATAGAGATAGTGTCTGAAACTGCGAAATTCTTGTCAAGAATTAAAGCTAGAAGGTTCTCTATCAAAAGATATTGTAGACTTTAGGATACAATTCACTCACATTTAAATGTGAGTATAAAATAGGGTGGTATTGGACACCAGATTTTATACTCAGATTGATGTAGGAAAGATGGTATGGGACATCGGACCGTGAGATGATGATTATCTTTTAGTCCTTGTTTGGATCTAGAAATTAGGTTTGATCTTCAAGGGAATTAAAACTTCAAAGAAGGAGTTTAAATTCAAGAAGGATCTCAAGATACTTCAAGATGACTTCAAGATCAAGGAAACTGAAGATATGAAGTAAGTAACTTCCAAGATCTTCTTAGAACACTTCAAGCTTAAGTGTTATTGATGAGAAATATTTGATAAATTTCTGAAAAAAGTTGGACTTTGATTTTGAGTTGATCTTTTCAACGAAAGATTTAATTGACTAAGTCAAACATCAAGTTCCTAGTGTAACTTGGTAAATTCACTCTTTTGACTCAAAGAAATGCACAAGAATTGCATTCACGATTAGGAGTCAAAAAATTCTGAATCTAACATGAATTTAGTCTCAAGTGAAGCGTTATTTAAATACAAAACTCATCAACAGAACCTCAGTGGGTCGACACAGTGATGGTAATCGCCACACTAGTATCCTGTGGTTGGATGATGTTTTTGATTTTCTTTGAATCTTTTTGAGAATCCAGCTTATTTCTCTTAAAGATAAAGATAATGCTTCAATACCCTGTTGAAATAGATCTTTGAAAATTTGAAGTCCTGAGTCATCTAGCCTTTGACTGATAACAAGTTTATGTATCTTCAAAGTATGAATTGGTTGTACAATTGTACAGAGTTTTAGTTATTTCTTTCCACTTTCCAAAACTTTTGGAATAGGCTTAGACATGATATCTGATTCCTTTTGCAAAAGACCAGGGTTAGCGGGTTAGAATTAGATAACTAACTTGAACATCCTAGATAGATGTTATGTATAAGAACCTTTTCAATCTTCAAAAGATAATAAGTCTAAGTGGACTTATTTATTTGAGTTTGCTTCAAGTTATAGCATAAAAGATTTCCTAGAGTCCAGTATACTCTAGAACGGAAAAGTTAGGAATTGCTCAATAGATTGACACTTCCAAAGAACTTTTAACTAAAAACTAGTCTTTGAGAGAATGTCCTAAGTTGGACAATTTTCATTTTGAAGTTGTATTGGTCAAGTTGGTATGGTTGACTCCACCGAAATGGTAAACTTTCTCCTACAGTTTATAAAGGATTTTTAAACTCATTAGGACAAAGTAGTCCTCTAGTCGGGTGAAAAAATCAAGTAACTGTTGGATCAAAGTAAACCATTATACAAACATCTAAGTTAGATGTTTGGGCAACCAAACTTCAAGTTCTCCAAAACAAATTCAAGTGAATCAAGAATTCTCAAAGTCGTGTAAGGGATAAGAATCCCACCTTCATTACTAAGTTCATGCATCAATTATGCCTAGAAATGGACTAGTAATTTGAATCCACCTAGTTCACATATTTATGCCTAGATCGCACATCCAAAAACTGTGAATTAGCCAAGGATATGTTTAGATCCACCCTCATTATTCTTCACTAGTTTGTACTTTGTCCCGTTCATCAAAGTGCAAAACCAGATAGTGTTTTGATTTGGGCAGAGATGCCACCACAGAGATGAGACATGTTCTTACAGTTCTAGAACATGACCATGTTCTTCCAATTTTAGAACATGAGGCTCGCGGGTTGCCTACAGTATGTATATAGCTCTATTTTCGAGGACGAATATTTTCCAAGGGGTGAAGAATGTAATAAAGTAAGTCTATGATCCAAGGGTCTGGCCGGTTGAGACGGATCTGAAATCGGACCATGTTTGGTCATCCATGTGTATGACCAAAGATCACGAGTTTTAGACTTACTAGGAGGTCTTGTGCTCTTGTGAACAAGTGACCCACTTAGATTAGTGGTTAAGTCTCAAGGATATGAAGGAGGAGGTCTTGGGTTCAATCCCCATGAGAGACATGGGGAGACTGTTTTGCCCAAAGAGATCTAGAACCTTCTAGAAGCATCTACTTGAGTTAACTCGAGTTAACTGGGACACTTGGCGCACATGTAGTTACATGGCTGACACTTGGATGGTTAGTATCCACATGCCCAAGAAGGCAGTCCCCTGGAGAGAGCTATATATAGAGGCATTTGGTTGGGACGAGAGTCATCTCTCTAGCATGTGGTGGTCGTAATTCTTTTTCTCTTGCAGATCACAAGCGAGTTTTTTATTTGTTTTATGCTTTTGAGAAGCTTTTCAAAAGATACACAAATACTATATAAACACATGTTTGGCTTATTGTAAAGTATCCTTCACCTAGCTCAACAACAAGCTTTGGAGCTTTGTTACCTTAATAGAGCTGGTGTTTCTAGCACATGGGGCAGGCATGGTGCTATTTTGGAGCATGTTGAGGAGCGGCTATGGAGTTCTTCTTGGAGAAGAAGAGTGTGCTCGCACTCTTGCTTATGGAGAGGCTATTAGCAGCTTGGTGGTGTGGATGGGCCATTCACATGATGTATTTGAAGATTGTCTTCTACATGAAGATTTCGGGTTACTTCAAAGACATTGGATGGTGGTTAACATAAGATTTGCATCTTATGTTAAGAATTCATGTACATATTCTCTTTATGCATATAGGTACTACTTGGAGTTTATGGAGGAAGTAACATCCATATCAGGAGGAGTCCTATTCGGCATAGGCACAAGAGAATCAGTACATGTATTCTTTATGCATATTTGGATGAGGTGTTCGAGAAGGTATGTTCATATGAGTTTGAGGATTTTTGGCAGCAAACTTGTTAGCATTCTTCGCTACTTTTGTAAGTATGTGATCTTTTCACACACGTGTCTAACTTAGGCTCTTCTATAGCTTAAGATTAGATGAGGGTTTGTTGATTATCAGTTTTAGACTAATCCTTCCTCTTTATATCACTCATATTCACTCTTCTACAACCTATTACGTCACACATCTCATATATATTCAGATTTCTGTTCATACATCTGAATATTCTTGTTACATTTGTACATTCACTCATCCATCTATTTCTATTCACATAGAGTGGTTAAGAGTTTTGCTCCCACATTGTACATTGAACATTGGTATATATGATAGTGTGAGTAAGCAGTGGCTTACATAACACTTTACACATGTTGTCTAATCTCTCTCTATCTTTGTCTCATCATTTGTTGTATTAAGTGTGGTATCTTCATGTTTTGTCAATATTCGAAGATTGCTAGATTCTATGTTGTATATGCTGGACCTATGGAACCTTGGACCTATGGTATTAGTATTCGGCCTACTAAATTTCCAACATTTGGTACTAGACCATTAGGGTTTTGATATTAGAGTTCATTTAGGCTCATTCAGATTACCAGGTTCCCAGACTTTCAGGTTTACAATATATGATTTAAGAACATCTTATAACATTTCACATTTGACATACACACTTAATCTAGATGAGTAAAGATTTGAGAATTAGACATTTCGGTCACATGTTTATTCATCAGTGTGGAGTATGAAGTTGATGATGTGTTAGCAGCCAAATACTTTTGGAAGAGTATGAAAATATTGTAGAGAAAGTATTGTTTGAAGACCAAGACTTGATGAAGAGAAGGCCACTTCAAATTCAAGGAAGAATAATGGTTTGGAGAAGATCAAGGAATCAGATCAACATCAAATCACAGGTATCAGCTTCTACTATCAGATTATCATTTGCAGGTTATGTCTTAGAAGAGCAGGTATGAAGAGATTCGAAGGATTCAAGGAGTGCTTTTATATACTTTCATTATCTGAAAGTTAAAGGCTACATCAAAACAGGTATCTAGAGGTTTTTCTAGAGATTTTTTAGAGATCTCGTTCATGACAAGGAAGCTTCTAAGAAGACAAATGTGGAGAGCATCAGTTTGGTTTTCAGCCAATCTTGTATTGTAAATTGGTTTGTGACGACAATTTAACCTGCAAGGGTAATCAAAGTTATGTGTTGTTACACATCCTGCATACTAATTGATTTGCGAGTCAAGATTCTCTCTTTGATACAATGTTTTATAATCCTTATGCTACTTATGGAGTACTTTGACCTTGCCAAATGGTGTAATGTTGGTGAGGACATAATCATGACCTTCTCATGTGAATGGAGAAAAGAATTCTATATGATTAGAAAGAGATGATGGAATCCTTATGTAGTGTTGGTTCCACTCATACTTATGAAAGAAAACGGAATGGACATCTAACAATGATAATAATATTACGTTTTTTGTGATACGAATGCGTCTATTTTGTGATGGAGGATTTCTACCTTGAAAGGCGCGTCACCTTCCATCGGTGCTTAAGCCTAGACCATCGGATGTCAAATGGAAGGTGGCTTCGTCCAATATCATTTTCACACTGGTATTTTATGAATTCGCTTTGAAGTATTGGCAAACATAAAAGAATCTTGCTTTTTCTATTGAGTAATAGCTCTCTTGGTCATTCATTTATTTCAATAGTAATTTGCACTTCAAGGCAATACCAATAGACATCATGCTATCACAAATAACTTTGATGAAATTGGTCAATATCATCTTTTATAGATGCTCACAAGATCATGGACCTTCTCATTCTTGATAGCCAATGAGGACAGATCGTTTCCTACTGATAAACTACCATTGTCCACTACAAATAAACCACAATAGATGTGAAAATAGTCTTCCAATTCCGTATCAAGTGCCTAAGTCTCATCTGCTACGTGCTTATCAAGAACTATGAAAATGCGACATAAAGGTTATTGGTGGGAAGCGAAAAACATTGATTTTGAAACGGAGGTCCGCGTCGCTAAGTTGCATTATGGTAATGATTATATAATGTGTAAACTTGAATAACAGGTTCTTAGTTTCAATACAAGATGGAACACTCAGATTTGTGTCGAAACAAATCTGAACAAAGATTTCCCCTCCAAAAATTTCATAGACATTAGAGAAGATAAAACCATAGTGCATGAGATTATATACAAGAACTTGACAAATGCTTGCTCTCACTGTGGAGTAGGCTGAATGAATAAAAGTTTTCCCTTTGAGAAACAAACCCATTAAACATAAGAAAAATAAGGAAAAAGATAATGAAATAGAGAAACCATAAAAGCTCCCCCTTCCCTCTCCCAATGTGGACCTTGCTGTCATTAGGATAAAGATTGGTGAGTGGAAAGGCAGACAAACCTAGTAAAGATATCTACGGCCTCTTCACGAAGAAGCAATCCAAGAAGGTGATCCCTTTCACGATTCATATCTATGGGATTGAGTGCAAGATGTATGAAGAAAATAGTTCATTGATTGTTAATGACTTTTCTGAGCTTTTGGGGATTTCTTATATGTTTCAGATCCTACAAGGACCACATCTATGGGAGGTTGTAGGTTTTATGTCACTTTCATTGATGACCATACATGAAAAGTACATGTTTACTTCATGAAAGAGAAAAGTGGTGTTTACTCACTTTCAAAATTTCAAGGTTGTTATGGAAAAATAGATAGGGAAGTATATTCAGACATTAAGATCTGATGGAGGAGTTGGATACATGTCAAATGAGTTTAGTAGCTTTTTAAAAACTCATAGAATTTGAGAGAATTTTTCATGCAGGTACACACCACAATAGAATGGCATTGTTGAATTCAAGAGTAGACAAATTCTAGAAATAGCAAGATCCTTCATGGCAACAACAGACATATTACAAAAATAGCAAGAGCCTTCATATGCATCCATACATACACACACATACATATACATACACACACATATGCGTACACACACATACATACACATATGCATACAAACACATACATATACATACATATACATATACATAGAAATAGCAAGATCCTTCATGGCAACAACAGACATATTACAAAAATAGCAAGAGCCTTCATATGCATCCATACATACACACACATACATATACATACACACACATATGCGTACACACACATACATACACATATGCATACACACATACATATACATACATATACATATACATAGAAATAGCAAGATCCTTCATGGCAACAACAGACATATTACAAAAATAGCAAGAGCCTTCATATGCATCCATACATACACACACATACATATACATACACACACATATGCGTACACACACATACATACACATATGCATACAAACACAATCTCACGTGCATACACACATAAGAGACACACATATACATACACACATCTGCTCACATACACACATATATACATACACACATAGACACACACGTATACACACCGTCACATGCATACATACACATTCATGCATATTTATGTATATGCATGCATACATACACACATGCATATGCAAACATACACACACACATACAGACATGCATGCACACACATATACATAGATGCACATACATACACATATGCACACACATATACTTACATGTGTATATACACAAACAAATGAAACCCACATATACACACACATAGACACACATACTGATACACACACCTGTATATACACACACATAGACACACATACTGATACACAGACATGTATATACACACATATAGACATACACAGACATATACATACATATACACACATATACATACATATACATACATATACATACATATACATACATATACATACATATACATACATATACATACACATATTTACATACACATTTTATACACACATACACATACACATGCACACACATATACATACACATACACACACAAGTTTTAGATTTAGGGTTCTAGGGTGAAGGTTTTAGGGCTTTACAACACATGCATAGACACATATACCCATACTCACACATATACATAGATACACATACACATAGTCACATATACATAGAAACATAAGCACACCTGTTTAAGGGTTAGGGATTTAGGGTTTTTACATGCATACTTATATCCATACACACATATATGCAAACACACATGCACACATATACATGTTTTAGATTAGGGTCTGAGGATAAGGGTTTTAGGGTTTCTACATAACTACACATGCAAATGCACATATACACACACAACCACACACACACACATACACACACACATACATACATATACATATATATATATATATATATATATATATATATATATATATATATATATATATATATATATATATATATATATATATATATATATATATATATATATATATATATATATATATATATATATATATATATATATATATGTATGTGTGTGTGTGTGTGTGTGTGTGTATGTATGTATGAATGTATGTATATAGATGCATACACACACATACACATACACACACATATGCACATACACACATATACATATTCTAGGTTTAGGGGTTTAGGATTAGCATTTTAGGGTTTTTACATTCATACACATATGCATACACATATACATACACACATGCACACATATATATTCTAGGGTTAGTGTTTAAGAGTTTTTACATTCATACACATACGCATACACATATACATACACACATGCATACACACACATACACACACACACACACACACACACATATATATATATATATATATATATATATATATATATATATATATATATATATATATATATATATATATATATATATATATATATATATATATATATATATATATATATATATATATATATATATATACATACATACACGTACATACACATACACACATATTCATAGACACAATTTATACATATATGCATGTGCACATATACACATATACACACATGAATACACATCTACATAGAAACATGCACACATGTATACATACACATGTGCACAGATATACATCTTTTAGGGTTAGGGTTTTTGGGTTAGAGTTCAAATGTTTTACTCGGATGCATACATATATATAAACATACACACATATATACAAACATGCACATCCACACATACATATGCACGCAAACATATACACACATGCAAACAAACATTTGGAATTAAAATAAATATATAAAAACTAGGATTTTAGGTTTAATATTAATAAATATAATCAAATATATATATAAATTAGGGAAAATGTGGTATATAAAATCAGTTGTATTATATATTATTAAATATGTAGGAAATTAGAATTTTAAGATTAAAATTAGTATATATGATTAGATATATAAAGAGCTAGGGTTCTATAATAAATTATATATGAAATATGTATTCTTGAATATATATATATATATATATATATATATATATATATATATGTGCATACATACATACATACATACATACATACATACACACACGCACACACAGACACATATACACATATATATATATATATATATATATATATATATATATATATATATATATATATATATATATATATATATATATATATATATATATATATATATATATATATATATATATATATATATATGTGTGTGTGTGTGTGTGTGTGTGTGTGTGTGTGTGTGTATGTGTGTATGTGAAAATAGGGTTTTAAGTTTAATATATATATATATATATATATATATATATATATATATATATATATATATATATATATATATATATATATATATATATATATATATATATATATATATATATATATATATATTAGGAATTAAATTAGTATATAAAATGAAATGTACTATGTATAATTAAATATACAAGAAATTAGGGTTTTAAGATTAAAATTAGTATATATATATTTGGATATATAAGAAACTAAGGTTCTATGATAATTATTAGTATACATAATTAAATATGAAATGAGCTACGGTCTATGAATTAAAATAAATAAATATAATTAAACATATAAAAAATATCATTTTAGGTTTAATATTAATATTTATAATCAAATATCTATAAAAACTAGGAAAGAATTACTATAAAAAATCAAATATACTATGTATAATTAAATATAAGAAATTAGGGTTTTCAAACTAAAATTGGCATATATAATTAGACATATGAAGAACTAGGGTTCTATGCTAGATATCAATATATATAATTAAGTATCAAAAGAGCTAGGGTTCGTGAATTAAAATGATTATATAAACTTAAATATGTAACAAATAGGGTTTTAGGTTTAATATTTATATATATAATCAAATATATATAAAAATTAAGAAGAAATTGAATTTATAATAAAATGTATTATGTGTAATTTCATATATAAAGAATTAGAGTTTTCGAACTAAAATAAATATATATAATTAAATATATAAAAAAGGATTTTAATTTTATCAGTAATTTATATAATCAAACATATCTAAAATATAGGAAAAATTAGTATATATAATCAATTGTACTATGTATAATTAAATATTTACAAAATTAGGGCTTTAAAACTGAAATATTTTTATATAATTAGATCTATAAAGAACTAGGATTCTATGATAAATATTAATATACATAATTAAATATGAAAAGAGCTAGGCTTTTTTAATTCAAATAAATATATATAATCAAATATATAAAAATGGGTTCCAGGTTTCATATTAATATCTATAATCAAATATATATAAAAATTAGGAAAATAAGTAGTATTTATAATCAAATGTACTACATATAGTTATTTTTAAGAAATTGGGGTTTAAGATTAAAATTAGTATATATATATTTAGGTATACAAAGAACTAGGATTCTATGATAAATATTAGTCTACATAATTAAATATGAAACGAGACAGGGCTTTTGATCTAAAATATTTAAATATAATTAAATATCTAAAAAAAAGGTTGTAGGCTTAATATTAATGTATATAATTCAATATATACAAAACATAAAGCAAGAATTAGTATATATAGTCAAGTGTACTATGTATAATTAAATATATAAGAAATTATGGTTTTAAGATTAAAACTATTATATACAATTAGTTATATGAAAAAATAGGGTTCTATGATAAATTGGTATTTTAGGAAGAAAATTAGTATTTTTAATCCAATAAAAAATTAGGGTTTAAAGATTAAAATTCGTATATACAATTTAATGTATCACATATTAAATTTCCTAACATTTTCACATGGTATTAGATGGCATCTTTGGATCCCGAGGAGAGAACGGCATGTCCTCGCACTCAGTGCAAGTATCAATTTTTTTTTAACGACAGATTCATACTACACATGCTTGAGAATATGGAGCCTTTTATGAAGATCGACCACAAAACCTAGGCTATCAATCACATGGTTCTATTGGTGAGTAGGTCGACCCACATGATATTGCACTCTCTACCTCTCATGGTATCATAGAGATTTACATCTCTACATTTCCAAAGATAAACCCAATTAAGGGTGCACTTCAAATTCAAGATCAAGTTTGAACATTAAGTTGAAGAATTCAGCTAAATTAGAATTACAGAACTTGAAGCATCGATTTGATTATCTACACCCTTCCAAATAGAATCTATTGAAATCATTAGCTTCATCCTAAAAAGAGTGGAAAATATACAAATTTTATCTTGGAAATATCCATCCCTTCAATATTTTCACCCATATGAACCCTAAACCTATAGTGTGAAACCAAATATTATGAATCAAAAGAATTAAAACTACAAAATAAAGCAAACAAAAGAGAACGTAAAACATAAAGCAGAACGCAAAGCGAAGAACGTGCACGAGAAAAGAATTAAACACGTTAATCAAATGATCGTGATTGCTTTTAATAAAGAGATAGATTTATTCTCGAAGACTTCTGATGCTTTTTATAGTTGAGATAGCTATAAAATAAGAGATAATGAGCACTTTAAGGTCATCACCCATACAGCAATCATCTCAAGAAGCTCTTGCGTTGAAGTTTGGAAGAATATGGGATTCTAACGATCATCACTTATCATCTTAACTTCTCATCATCAATTGAAGAAGTCCCAATCTTGAGGAGAGCTCTAGCTAGCATGGGAGTTTGGAGGAGATGACATTGGAAGATTGAAGGAGGGACATGGAGGAGGCTATCTCTACATCTTCATGGTTATTCTTCTCTCATGCTTGGAGGAGGCTCTACACACATGCTTGGAGGAGGCTCTACATACATGCTTGAAGGAGGATTTTGAAGATTATTATGAGACAATATTATGATCTATGATGAATTGGTAACATGTATGATTTTATTGTTTTCAGTTAGAATTATATGAACATTTATTATGAATTAATTTCTTTCCCCCATATGATGGTATGTCTTGTAAGTTATCTGATCAACCTTCTTATTGAGGTTTTATTATCTCTTTAAGTCTCCATTCCATCACCTGAGCTTGCATGAAGCACCTTGTATGCACACTTGGACTCTGTAGTTGAACTGATCCACTAATCATGCATCATGTTACCGATAGCAAGTAGAAGAGAACAAAGAGGGAGGTAGAAGAACAAGGTACTAGCATCATTACATAGAATGAACACATGGAAGAAATGCTCGAGGCATTTTATGATATGGACGAAGATCACCATGGTGGTAATGATGTCATGGGTTCCATGGACACGATAGAATTTCCACAATCTGAATCTGATGAAGACCACTAGAACATGCAAAGACTAGCTGTTGAGAGCAGTATGGGCACCCAAGGACCGACTAGACAAGGAAGCCAGCGGAGAGAGTCAGAACAAGGTGAAGGAGTAAGTAGACAAAGCAGTCGACGCAAATCTGGCAGATAGGCCCTTCAATTTTTTCCAAATCAACATCTTTTAACAGTGATTCTTATCACTAACAATCATTGTAAATACCATTTCATATTTTTGTAGCTCCATTTTGTGCAAGCCAAAGAGTCCTTGAGCTTGAGGAGCCTTAGAAGTACCTACATATCAATTTTCGTATTTTTTAGACTCCGTTTAAGCCCTCAAATTGGCCCTGGAACCTTATTTTTAACTAGGCCGGACACTAGGTCTGGATAGGGCCAAAACCTAGTCAAAAACTATAAAAAGAGCTAGAGAGCTCATTTTTGAGGTTAGATTGTAATTGAAACGAACTTGTAAGAGCTTTTTGAAGTAATCTAAGAACTCCATTGCTTCTCACTCTTTGTCTTGCCGTGTGTGCGCGTGTGTGTGTATGTGTGTGCATGTTTGTGTGCTTCTCACTCACGCACTTGTGCCTCCACTTGCTCGAGGTCTTCATACCATCTTCACGTCTTCCCGGATTGACATTAAAGGAGGTGCTACTCATCACTGAGCTACACCAAATTTTGGCGCCGTTGCCGGGGATCGAGCTTTGAGGACGAGCGTGTGATGGTAAGATGTAGATTGGAGACGTTGGCGTTGTAGGTAATTTCTCTACTTTTCCTATTTTTCTCTTTCCTACCTTACCACCATCATCACCATCATCATCATCACCATCTTCCACCTTCACTTCCATCATCGCGAAAATTTCAGTTTTTTTATTATATCACCTTCTCCACCTCATTTCCCTCATTTCACTTGTGAGAGAGAGCGAGTGAGCGAACTGTTGTGTGCTATTTTCTGCATGTTCTTGGAGTGTCTTGCAGGTTTCAGCGTCATCATCCCCTCCAGCACGTCGCGCAGGTACGGAAATGTGCAGAACTGTCTCGCAGTCCCCGACTCCTGTCGATCGCGATTGACAGAAATTTTCACCTTTTGGTAAATCTGAGTGCACCACAGTGGACTAGAGACCCTGCACATCACCTTTCCATCAAAAGTTTTGAAAATCTTGCAAAATTTCAGTCCATCGCGATTGACAGCTCTGTCCATCGCGATTGACAGCTCTGTCCATCGCGATTGACAGCTCTGTCCATCGCGATTGACAGCTTGTCCATCGCGATTGACTGAGTGTCCATCGCGATCGACTGAACCCTCTATCCATCGCGATCGACTGAATTCCCTGTCCATCGCGACCGATAGCCTGTCCATCGCGATTGACTGAGTGTCCATCGCGATCGACTGAACCCTCTGTCCATCGCGATCGACTGAATTCCCTGTCCATCGCGACCGATAGCCTGTCCATCGCGATCGACTGAGTGTCCATCGCGATCGACTGAACCCTCTGTCCATCGCGATCAACTGAATTCCCTGTCCATCGCGACCGATAGCCTGTCCATCGCGATTGATTGAGTGTCCATCGCGATTGACTGAACCCTCTGTCCATCGCGATCGACTGAATTCCCTGTCCATCGCGACCGATAGCCTGTCCATCGCGATTGATTGAGTGTCCATCGCGATTGACCGAACCCTCTGTCCATCGCGATTGACTGAACTCATGTCCATCGCGATTGACAGCCCTGTCCATTGCGATTGACATCCTTGTCCATCGCGATTGACAGCCAATTTTAGCCAAATTTTTTAGGGATTGTTAATTGAAGAGTTGGGCTAATTTTGGGCATAAACATTTTACTCTAGAGCACATTAGAAAGCCTTAGGAAAACCACTTGGGGAAAACCTGTTGCACAGTGATCCTGTTTGAACCCTGTCTTAACCCTAGAACCCTGAACGGTCACAACTTTTTCATACGAAATCCATTTTTTGAGCTCTAGGGCTTGTTGGAAAGTTTGTGGCATATACTACACGCCCTCAACTGTTTTTTATGAAGATAATGCGTTGATTTTCAGATAGGGTATTTTGAAGTTGACCATACCCAAGGGGGTCAAATTCAAGGGTCTTTAGAATGGTTTTCTTAAAAATCACTATGCAAGTTTGTGTTTGTGCTACAGGAATGAAAATACTTGGTTCTGTCTTTGGAATTTAAATCTTTAAGCTAACTTTGGAACTTTTACAGATCCTTTGAGAGCATCGAAAGGCGTTCTAAGCAAGTGTAAGTGCAAGCTTGGGAACACACTTCCTGGGCACTCAAGGGCAACCAAGCAGGAAACACAAGGTTGGAAACTTTTAACCCCCTTTGTCAATTCATAGTTTAAGCTAAGAACGACGAGAGGTAGGAGTAAGTCAGGGCGACGATAGGCAGTTATCAAGTTGAAGACTACCTAAAAACTCAAGTTCAAGCTGAAAACCTAATCTCTGTACTGTCGATAACATAAAGGAAAAGAACCTAACGTGGAACGATCAACCTGGAAGCACGAAGAACATTCAAGTATTCCTGATGACGTAATATCAGACAAGACCTTAAACACGAGAAATAACTAAAAAGAACCAAGTGACTAATATAAAGTAACCAGCAACGAAGTTGTTCTCTGGGCAAAGAATTGGGCTCCTTAGATAGGCATATGAACCTTAGATCAGGACGACATCTAGTAAGGGAGAGACAAAGCCTTAGGTCTTCAGAGGCTAGTGTTAACCACATTGCTAGGTCTTGGGCCCAGCAGTTGAGCCACCACTCGTACTACCCTAGCTCTGAGACCAGTGAGTCAGAGATGTCTCAAGGCATGGACAGACCTACGGGAAGTTCAGGAGTGCCTTAATTGTACAGGGTAGAAGGCCCTTACAAAACACAATTGGAGTACCTTAGGACCAACCGATTAGGTGCCAGCATCTATGAAGACGGCCTAGGAAGATCTGTAGTACAGATTAAGAATCCTGATCAATCCATTGGACTAGAGCACCCGGCTGTCAAGTTCGAAAACGGAGCATACTTGGACAAAGAGGGAACCATATATGTAGTCACCAGTCACCCAGATAGGTTGTAAATCGGTTCTCACTAGGATTATCACACCGGAATGGATTCCCCAGGATAATAAGAGCATAGATTTGCTCCTCAATCGAGAAACTGACGAAGCCTTTTGGAGGTATAAATCTAATCAGCCAACTGATATAGGAACTATCATGATCTATGAGTTTAAGGATCCGGATAGCCCAGGTAGAGTGACCTACTTAGATCACACTTCAGAAAGGATCTTTGTGGTGACAGAAAATGATAGGCATGCTTACACTTGGAAGGGTGAATTCATTTTCCCCCAACCAAGATTGAATGTATCCTATGGTCACCCTGGAGCTGGAACATCCCAAGCTCATGGAACTCAAAGAGACAGAAGTAGAGATAGACCAGAAGTAAGCTTTGCCAACCCAGTGGGCAGAGAAAGAACGAGGACGGAGACGAATAGAGTAGAACCTGAGATACTTAGAGCTCACAGGAACCAAAGAAATGTGGATGGATTTCCTCTGCCGAGACCTAGAGAGCACACAAGAACTTTGAGAGCGACCCAGCTAGTTAAGTCCATGAAGAATTACTTTGATGGCACAGGAGATCCCTATGATCATGTGGCGGAGTTCAAGCAAGTTTTGAGAGCTGAACAAGTGGAGGATCTATTCACGCAGTACAATGCCTTTGGTCTAACCCTTAGGAACACAGCACTTACATGGTTTCAGCCATTGGATGAGCGACAGTTCAGGAGCATAGACCAACTCCTAGAGGCATTTATTATTGAATTCTCTAAGAGTGGCATAAGACACAATACCTCCTCACTGATTCACAGCTTCAAGCAAACCCCTCAAGAAACCGTGAGACTTGCAGGAAGAAGGTTTAGGCAATACTTAGAAAGATGCCCTGTTTCGGAGCTACCCACACCAGCCAAGCAAGTGGCTTTATTCTTGGACGGGTTGCTAAGTACCAAATTAAGATCATATGTGTACTTGAAGGACCCTAGGACCATAGAAGAGTGTGTACGCATGTGTATTGACATTGAGGATAACCTAGGGGAGGAGTTAGACCTTTCCAAGATATACAAAGATTCAGATAGTGCCTCTAGCCTCTCTTCCACGCAAGCCACATCAATTGAGGAACTTGCAGAGAAAGTAGCTCAGAAATTAGGGGTAACTAGCAAAAAAATCCCAAGGTTTGCCCCTGTGAAAAGGTGCTATACTTGTGGTGCCGACCACATGGCGAATGTATGTCCCATTATGGCTCAGCCCCAAGTAAATCCTAGTAGCCAGTACTGCACCATAGAACGGAGGTACACTAATCACACCGCACAAGATTGCCCCTACAATAAGCAAACAGTTAGGCAAACCTATCCTCAACCCTATCCACCACAAGGAAGATACCAGAACCAGTACCCTCCACAGCCATATGGCAGGCCACAACAAAATTATCAACCACAATATCAAAACCAACAAAGACCTCAACCGGTGCTAGCACAACAACCCCCAGCTCCAGCCAACGTGATTCCAGTAAAGTATGCTGTTGCAGAAGAAAACCTGAATAGAGCTATAGTCCCTGTAACACCACTGCTTTCTGAAAGTGATCCCAGTGACCATAGCTTTGATTCTACACATATTGATAGTCCCCAGGCTTACTACATGCAATCTCCTGAACATGGTGAGTCCTACTATAGTGAAGAACCGAGTGAACCTAGTTGGGAGTCAGATTACACAAACGTCATGTATGCAAACCCCAACCCTAGGCCTCAACCTAGGCAAGTAAGACCTCCATTCCCAAGAGGACCGTGTTACAGATGCCAAGGAGATCACCTCATTCGTGATTGCCCCTTACCTCCACCTACACAACCCCAGTCAGTGACGATCCAAGGCTTTTGCCAAGATTGTGGAAAAGAGCATCTCTTACGAGATTGCCCAAAGAACCCCAATAATATGCCAAAAATCACGCCTATCAACGTTATTGGGTTAGTGGTAGATTCCACAGGAAGTGTCACTTCCACTGCTCCCGTACATGTAGTCACTAGAGCTCAAGCATTGCAGCAAAACCAAGGGGTAGACCAGGAAAAGAGCCCAACAGCTAGTGAAACTGAGAGCATAACCAAGAAAAGGACTAGAGCTTGGAGGGATAGCCATGAACGTATGAAAAGGCAATGGGCAAAGAAGATGAGTGAACTTGAGGAAAGTCTACGAGAAACCAAGGCCAAAATCATAGAAATCACCTCCCAACCGCACTCTCACACATTCCCACCGCTACCATCCCCATCACCCTCCATCCCTCCACCCTCTAATACACCCCACGTAACCCACCCACCACCCCAAGCAGGATCAGTATTAGCTGATCCCACTCCCGAGGACCTTAATATGATGCTTAAAGCATATCATGCCAGAATCCAAGAAGGACCAAACGTAACTGATCATGAAAAGTGCTACCCTAGAGCAGAACTAGAGTTAGAACGAACCAAAATTTGTGCCAAAATGGTGGAATTGGCTTAGACCATGTTTGAGGCCAATCACCTATTTAACATATCTAGCTCAGCAAAGACATAGTTGCACTTTGATGGACTGTTAGAAAGAATAGAGAAGCTGATTGCACAATCAGAAAAGGAACCCGCCTCTCAACGCAAGGAAAAGGCAAGTGAAAGATTAAGCATTCCTGCTCAGAAAGCCTGTGTGCCTGAAGCCTATGTGCCTAACTCTACGGAGCCAGACACATCATCTTCTATGAATCGATTCACACCTAAATTCCTACGCAAGATTCAAGAAGACAAATGGGCTAAAGAGAGTGAAGTCCCTCCTCCTATTGAACTTGTGGATGATGCACACGATCAGTTCCCACAAGACATCCCATCCATTTATGAGGAGCAGGAGAGCACCCACTCTCAGGACAGACTAGACTTTGAGTCTAACTCTCTACAAGAATTACCCCACTTCACAGGCCCATGGGAAGCTAAGTCTACTTGTATGAGAGCACCCACGGTCATGGTACGAAATGAGGACTCAGTCTTACCTAGGAACACAGAGGTAGTGAAAAACACTAAAGTGCAGTGCAATCTCAAGTTAGAAGAGCTACTCAAGGTTAGACCTCAATTATGGAAACATGTCGCCAAACAAGTTCCAGAAATAGCCAAACCTCGTTCCCAGGTAGGATCCCATAGGACAGTGCCAGAAATTCCCTTGGATAAGATAGGAGATATGTGTGAAGGTGAAGAAGGGAACACCTATCTTCCCATTACCTACCAGGACTACACCACCAAGGCAATTTTGGACTCAGGCGCAGGAGTTGCAATTGCTACCACTTCCCTATGGAAGCGTTGGGGCAAGCCAGCACTCAGGCCAACGAGAATGAAATTGCAGATGGCCGATGGTCATATTGAGAGACCCTTAGGATTGCTAGAAGGAATAACTCTCACCACTTGTGGTGTTGAGTTTGAGCATACATTTGCTATATGTGACTTCAGCAAAAATCATGCCTATGAGATGATTTTGGGAAGACCATTTATGCGACAGTTGCAAGTGGTACAGGACTGGGGAACCAACTCCTTGTATTTGCAACACTTAGGTGTTACAACCAAAGTAAATCTCAAAGATTACTCTCATAGAGACGTCCCTCCTATCCAATGGAATCCCATCCATAGAGCCAAAGATGATACGGAATCTGTGCATTCCATAGGATCAGGATCCTCATGGATGCATGAAGACACCCACTTATGGATGTGCAAAGTAGCAGTAGACGAAGAGAAGAGAGAAAAAGCCAGAGAGGTAGGTGCAAAAGAAACCCATAGATCAATCCAAGACCCAGCCTATGCACCTGTAGTTTTTCCGGACGAAGAATTTGAACCCCAGGGCTAGGCAGAAATTTTAGCAACCATGGATGTAGCCATCAATGAGGAACAATGGACACCCCACTGCGATGAGGATGGCTATGATATTTCAGTCTTCTCCATAGAGCCAATCATGGGAGAGGCAGTTCTAGAAGAATGCGAACCTAGCCCTGATGCATTTGAGGATGCAAGTGACTCTGATCTAGAGTCAATCATTATGGACCCACCATTTGCATCAGATGAAGAATACTTCCATGAAGTAGAATTTCGACCCCAGAGTCATGGAGAGCTTACAAATGATGTAAGATTAGCAACACATGTAACCCCAAAGGAAGAAGGGAAGAAACGAAAGAAGAGAGAAGTCTCACCAGAAGAGGAAGAATCTTTGTTTGAGGTCCTAGAAAATTTTAAGAAGTATGAGATAGATGACAGGAGAGTCATGATCAGAATGCCGAAACGAGAGGCACAAGTAGGAGAGGCCTATGATAACAAAGAAACCACCAAGAAAATAGTAGTGGCCCTAGAAGAAGGAGAGGAGAGATGTACGTACATAGGTCATGACCTAACAGAGGAAGAAGAGCATGCGTTAATTGCCTTGCTAAGAGAATACAGAGATGTATTCGCTTGGAGTTACAAGGATTTGAAGGGTGTAGACCCAGACATATGCTCACACACCATCCCCATGACTTCAGATGCCAAACCCTCTAAGCAAAAGCCCTATACATATAACGATAATTACGCTGCTAAGATCAAAGAGGAGATAGATAGACTAGTTGAAGCTGGATTTATCTATGAAATTGAGCACACTGAGTGGGTATCCCCCATCGTAGTGGTGCCCAAGAAGAATGGCAAGCTGCGTGTGTGCATTAACTTGAAGAAGGTTAATGCAGCCACGATTCGAGATAACTATCCGCTTCCCATCACAGAACATCTATTAGAAAGAGTAGCAGGCAAGGAAGTGTACAGCTTCCTTGATGGATTTTCGGGCTACAATCAAGTAGCCATAGCTCCAGAGGATCAGCATAAAACGGCTTTTGCCACAGAATGGGGCATTTTTGCCTTTAGAGTAATGCCATTTGGGCTTACCAATGCACCAGCTACCTTCCAAAGGCTGATGTGCCATGTATTTAAAGAGTTCCTGAGGAAAAACTTAGAAGTCTATGTTGATGATCTTTGTGCTCATTCCAACATTAGACAAACCCATATCCCTGAACTCAGACAAATCTTTGACAAATGTAGAGAATATCAAGTCTGCCTGAACCCAGAAAAGTGCATTTTTATGGTCAGGCAAGGCAAGATTCTAGGACACATAGTGTCAAAGAATGGCATATCTACTGACGAAGAGAAAGTGAGAGCTATAGCAGAGCTACCTAGGCCAAAGAATGTCAAGGAAGTACAAGCTTTCATGGGGCATTGTGGTTATTACCGACGATTTATACACATGTATGCTGTCATTGCAAAGCCCATGTACGGACTCCTCACTAACTTTGAGTGGACGGATGAATGTGAGAATTCCTTCCAGGAGCTTAAACGAAGATTATATTCAGCACCAATTTTGACCACACCAGATTGGAATAAGCCATTCCATGTTCACGTGGATGCATCCAATTATGCCGTTGGGTGTGTACTTGCTCAACCTACTGGTGAAGGTAATATGGATCTTCCAATTGCCTATGCCAGTAGACAGTTGAATGCAGCTGAACGAAATTACACCACTACGGAGAGAGAAGGCTTAGGCATGGTATATGCAGTTAAGAAATTTAGACACTATTTGCTTGCAGATAAGTTTAAATTTTTTACTGATCATCAAGCATTGCTATACCTCGTAAACAAGCCATGCAATACAGGAAGATTAGTAAGATGGTTTCTCTTGCTAATGGAATATGATTTTGAGGTTGTGGTAAGGAAAGGGAGGACTCATTTGAGAGCTGATCATCTCTCTAGACTCACATCGGGAGAAGCCCCACAAGGAGTATCAGATGACCTTCCTGACGCTTACTTGTTTAATTTGGAAGTGGTGCCACAGTGGGCTAAGCCGTTGGTGCCAGTATTGACGTACGGGCCTAATCATCCAGTGGTAAACACACGGAATAGAGAGGTTGTAAAAGCCCAAAAGTACCACATCTTGGCAGGAAGTATGTACAAGCACACAGATCAAGGGATCTTGGCGTGTTGCGTAGAAGAGGACGAGTACGCTAAATGGTTGCAATTAGCACATGTAGGTGTGTTGGAGCAACACTACTCAAAGCAACGAACTTTACAGACCCTAAAGAGACTCGGAGTGCATTGGCCAACTATGGAAGCGGATGTCCAAAAGTTGTGCAAGGAATGCCCAATCTGTTGCACTAAACCACCAGTGGAACACGCCACTCTTTATCAAGTATCCATTGTGCCAGATTGGAGTGAACCTCTAGTATCCTTCCTAAGGACAAACACATTCCCTCAGACATGACTCTGGCAAGGAAAAGGAGTTTAGAACAAGAAGCCCTGGATTACTCACTCATTGGTGACAATCTATATAAGCGTGGTAAAGATGGTTACCTGAGGCTATGTGTCCATGAAAGTGAATATCTTAAGATCTTGGAAACTGCTCACCAAGGTGTAGCAGGAGGGCACTTTGGACCAGATCGGGTGATCAAGGCAATACTGTTTGCGGGCTTCTGGTGGCCTACCCTTCACATGGATGCACATACCTATATGAAACGATGTGATGTCTGTCAGAGAACTCAGTATCCTATACGCAAAGATGAGATGCCACTGAAACCTATGATGGGTGGACGTGCATTCTCTAAGTGGGGAATAGACTTCGTAGGTCCTATTAATCCCCCAGCTAAGAGTTCCCATGCGGAATACATTATTGTTGCAACAGACTATCTAACTAAGTGGGTAGAGGTAAAAGCCACGACGAAGAACGATGCTCAAACAACTGCCAAATTCTTGTTTGAGAATGTATTCACAAGATACGGGCTACCTATAGAGCTTGTAAGTGATAGAGGCACTCACTTCTTGAACGAAGTAATTGAGATCTACTCCAAGAATTCTTAGTAATACATAAGAAATCTGCCCCCTATCACCCTCAAGCTAATGGACAAGCTGAGAGCACCAATAAGATCTTATGCAATGTACTGACAAAATTAGTAAACACTAAACGCTCTGATTGGGACAAACAGCTACATCATGCTGTTTGGGCATACCGAGTCGCCTATAAAACGGTACTCCAAGCCACACCCTTTCAGATGGTATTCGGTCAGAACGCGGTGCTACCATTAGACTTCTTAATACCCACATTGAAGGTAGCACAAGAGCATGAATGGACGGGTCATGAACTCTCCTCTAGACTTTTTGACCTTGAACGATTAGGAGAAACAAGACTGAGAGCAGCAGCAGGGATATATGCAGCTAAGAAGAGACAGAAGGCATACTTTGATGCCCATGTGAAGGATAAAGGTTTGAAAGCAGGAGACCTAGTACTAGTATACACGATGAAACAACATGCGAGGAAGCTAGAAAAGAGAGGCTACGGACCCATGATCATTAATAGGATCTCCACAAGTGGAGCTGTGCAATTAGCCACATTAGAAGGTGATGTTCTCCCAAACTATATTAGCGGTTGCAGAGTCAAGTTGTATTAGGAACCCCTCACGGAGGAAATGCTCAGCCGACTCAACACTGCTAAGAAACGCAAAGAGGAAGAAAAGCGAATTCGAGAAGAAGCTCAAGCAGAAGCTTTAGAACGCATCAGAAGGATGAAATTACGAAGGCAAGGTAGAGATCAGCCTAGAACAAATGACTATGCAGATCAAGGATATCATATGGCAATGTGTGAAGTCGCATGAACAAGCTCACATAGGATAACTGATCGACGTCCTTTCATAACCTTAGATATAGGACAAGGAGAGAGTGCAAGGACCGTAAGAGCCTTGATTGACTCAGGTGCAGCCACTAGTGCCGTTAAATTGTCTTACTGTCAAGAGTTGCAGTTAACTGTCAATCCTGTGGAAGCATATCTCATAGGATCGGGAGGCGTGGAAACCCCTTGCATGGGCGAGGTGGAACTTCCCCTCTACATTCATGATGAGGCAATGACAGTTAAAGTACTAGTGTGTCAAGATGAGGACCTCACGGAACCCCTAGTCTTGGGTCAAGACTGGATCTATGACCAAGCAGTCAACTTAAACCTAAGAAGTGGACTTCTTCAGGTATGGGTCAATCATAGTCGAATCACAGTAGAGTTAGGTAATGGAGCACTCAAAGAACTAGGAAAGGCACAGACTCCTGGTTCCTCCAGGGGTACACATGAAGATGACCATGCTGTTCTTGTCCAAAACTATGTGTTGCAGAGGAATGATATTCTCAAAAAAGGAGTCAGGGATGAAACGGAACTCCCTTCTTTTCCAAAGGCTCGAAGGAGGCAGCAACCAAAGGTGGATCAAAGGCAGAAGAAGCAGAGTACTACCTATGCCGGAAATCAAAAGTACCGGCGCAGCAAAATGTCTCAGCAAGTAAACCAAGCGTGGGTGCGAAAAGGCGAACACTCGGTTGCCCTCCCGCCAACCACACGGGCAAAGCCTCTTATTAGTAACCAACAACATGACACTAATAAGAAGTCTTTCAGAAATTCTCCTGCTAACGTGAAATCTATTTGGGTGCCCAAGAAGTCGATGAAGGCCAGCCCACAATCAAGACAAATTTGGGTGCCTAAGGCTTGTTTGCGGGCTCAAATAGCTACACCAAGAACACACCCTACACAGCATGATCCATTCACTCGCATAGCCTACATCCACTCATTTTCAACACCAAGGCCCATGAGCACGAACAGAATCACTTGTAAATGGGTCCCTAAAAGGCCTCACTTCCAAGCTGACACACCTATAAAGCTCTCGAGAGCCTCTACGGAACCAAGAGCAAAACCCATCCACTGCATTTGGCAGCCCAAGACTTGTAACAAACCCCCGGACCCCAATTGTAAATCCATGACCACCTACTAACCGCTTCACTCTCACTTCACATCATTCCGCTTAGCTCGTAGGCCTACCTGTTGGAGCAGAACAATCATCAATAGTGATTCTATGAAGATCAAAGTGAGAAGACATATGGAAGAATGAAGATTACTTTCAGAGGAAGAAAATGGAATCAGAAATGTTTCTTTTGTATATTACTCTTGTAAATAGTTCAATGTATTTTGAAAAAGGATGACGAGTTAGACTCGTATATATATCTACAGATACGTATTCATAAATAGAGAGAGTGATATAGATCAGATAGAGAAGAATAGGTGAAGAAGTGATGAACATTGTATGTATCATCAACCATATGTGTGAAAAGTAATGAAGAAGAAAATTGAGTAGAATTCTGCGCGTCGATCTTCTCTCCCATTCTCCTTCTGTGCTTAATCTTTTGAAGAATCTTTCTGCACGTATCTAAGTCCATAGCTAATCTATCTATGGCTAGAATTTGAGAGTTTAATTTCAATCAGGTTGTGAGAATTTTGCTTAGGAACATTCATATGTGAAAATGTTATAAGAGTCGAGAAATCTGGCGCACATTTCATCTTCAAAGAAATGGTCAGTGCTCAGTCCACAGTGTAAAGTTTTACACAAATGAGAGCTTAAAATTTAAGTTGGAAGGTAAGCCATCTATGGCTAGAAGATCTTGATCAAACGGGTTCAGAGTTGGGAGAACCAATGCTAAGAAGTTGCAGGTGTCAAAGTCGCCATTGCAGAGAAGCACTTTCAGACATAGGTAAAGTGTTTCACACATTTCTCAGAGTGTACTTAATCTTTTTGAGCGATTTAACTTGGCAAAGTTGCGCAACCTTAAGGCGAAGTGTTGTGCAAAGTTTTATCAAAAACTTTACAGGATTGATTAGTCAATGAGTGACTAATCTACAGCAGACTTTTCAGAGAAGTTGAATTTTTCAGAACTTTCAATATTTCTGATAATTTGGTGAATGATCTCTAAGTTTGGTGGAGTCTAAGGTTAACCTTGATATAGAGGTGATCTAACTTCAAGGTTAATTTGTTCTTTTGGAGATTAACACTCTCCATCAGTGGTATCAGAGCAGGTTGTGTCAAAATTAAAGTGAAGGAGACTCCGACTATTGCAGAAATACAAAACTTTACATTTCGAAGGTGCAAAAGGTCAAAGTGTGAAGAAAGATTAAAGGAAGACATACAAAGAGTATCAAAAGGATCAGAAGGAGCAACATTCGAAGTAAAGGTACATTCATTATCTGTAAAGGTTAAAGATTTGAAGCTACAGGTGAAGTAAAGATGGGAGATAGTCTCCAAATTGAGAAGCTGGATAGAGAGAACTATCCTGCTTGGTCTATGAGGATGGAAGCTCACCTTATGAGCAAAGATTTGATAGGATATATCACAGGAGATGAAGAAAAGCCAGAATTCAGAGATCCTAGTGTTCCAACTAGGGAGGAGCTTGCAGATTTGAAGAATTGGATGAAGAAGGATGCTCAAGCAAGAAGCATCATCTACATGGCAGTCAATGACTATTTGCTTCCTCACATTAGAGGACTTGAAAGTGCTTGTGACATTTGGAATGCTTTGGAAGAGCATTTCCAAAATACAACCAAATCAAGGAAGGCTTCACTATGGGCAGAGTTTACTACCTTCAAGAAGAAGGCCTCACAATCAATTTCTGATTATGTGACAAAGATGAAGGACATTGCAGATTCTTTAGGTGCAGTTGATGAAGATATTGAAGAAGACAAATTGGTAAGACAAATACTCACAGGACTAAGAGGAGATGAGAAATGGAAGCCTTTCATTTTATCTACAGAACTTTCATTAGATCACTTTACTCCTGATTTGAATCAATTGTTAGGTCATATGCTAACTTTTGAGAATGATATCAAAGGAGATGTTGATAAGAGTGCAGGTCATGCAATGTATTCTAAAGACAAGAAGAAAGCCAACAAAGGAAAGCAACAATCAGGTGAAGAAGAAGGTACATCAAACCAAGCAAACTTCATAAGAGGAAGAGGAAATGGCAGAAGTAGAGGAAGAGGCAGAAACAACAAAGATAATGCAAGAGCTTGTTGGATATGTGGTAAGACCAATCATCTATCTCATGATTGTTGGCACAATAATCAAAACAATGGTAATTATCAGAACTTTAATCAAAGAGCAAGAGGTGGTAGATTTCAGAGAGGAAATTTCAGAGGTAGAGGTGGTAGGAATTCTTTTGGAAGAGGTGGTGGAAGAAGCTTCCAAAGTCAATCCTATAATAACACCTACTACAACTATGCATCAGATCAGAAGGAGGATTCAACTCTCATTATGAATACATGTGAAACCTCACATGAGGACATGAGAGTGTTTTATATTGATTCAGGATGTAGTAATCATTTGAGTGGAAATATTGCTTTGATGACTGACCTAGATCACAATGCAATTAATCATACAGTGCAGACAGGTGATAATACAAAGCATAAGGTAAAGTCAATTGGTTCAGTCAAAGTTAAGGATGGGAGCACTCTTCTGAGTAAGGTACTTTATGTTCCCACAATTCCAAAGAATTTGATTAGTGTAGGTCAAATTGTGGAAAAAGGTTATGAGGTAAGGTTTACCAATGATGGAGTTTATGTGGAAGACCCTAGTCAAGGGTATAAACAAGTTATTGCAGGAAAGAAAGAAGGAAGGCTTTTCACATTGAAGGTACAAGGAAATGTTGGACATGCTATGTTCACATATGGAGAGCAGAAGGTGTCAGAATTGGATCTTTGGCACAAAAGACTTGGACACTTTAATGAAAGAGGTATCAAAGAAATGATTAACAATGATTCAGTGCTTGGAATGCCTAACATTGCAGGTCAACACATGACATACAGATGTGAGGCATGTCAATTAGGTAAGGCTCATAAGCAGTCCTATTCTAAGCATGGATTTATGTATTCAGAAAGACTTGAATTGGTGCATACAGATGTGTGGGGTCCTTCAAAGGACTTTAGTATAAATGGTTCAAGATATTATGTCATATATGTTGATGATGCTACCAGGTGGATCACAATTTATGTGATTAAGGAAAAATCAGAAGTGTTTAATACATTTAAACACTATCATGCATATGCAGAAAGGATTACAGGACAAAAATTGAAGAGACTAAGGTCAGATGGAGGGGGAGAGTATTTTTCAAATGAGTTCAATGATTATTTGTGGAATGCAGGTATAAAGAGAGAAGTTACTTGTAGGTACTCTCCTCAACAAAATGGGGTAGCAGAAAGAAGAAATAGGACTCTTGTTGAATTTGCAAGGTCCATGATGAAAGAGAAGAATTGCCCAAATTATTTGTGGGCTGAGGCTGTTAATACAGCTACATATTTGGTCAATAGATTGCCTTGTAAAGCTTTGCAGGGCATGACACCATATGAAGCTTGGTGGGGTAAGAAACCTACCTTGGATCATTGCAAAATATTTGGATGCTTGGCATATGCATATGTGCCATCTCAATTGAGGCATAAGTTGGAGCCTAAGGCAGAGAAGTATGTATTCATTGGTTATGATGATAAGCAAATGGGATACAGGTTGTGGAGTCCATCCACAAAGCAATTTATTGTATCCAAGGATGTTACATTTGATGAGCAAGGTACTTGGTATGCAGGTAAATATAATGTACATGCAGATGATGAAGAAGTAGTGGAACAAAGGAAAGGTAAAGCAAAGATTCAATTACTTGATGAAAGTGAGAGTAATGAAGTGCAGATTGAAGTTGAAGAGAGGCCAAGGTTTGATCCAGAATGTGATGAACCAGAGACCTCAAGAAGTGCAGAAGTTAGGAGATCATCTAGGCACAAATGGCAACCTACAAGGTATAGCTATGACACTTCATTCTTGACTACTAAAGATTATGCTTATTTGGTAAAAGCAGATGAAGACCCTTCTACATATAAAGAAGCCAAAGGGAAGAAGAATTGGGAAGATGCTATGCAAGAGGAGTATGATGCATTGATAGAGAATCAAACATGGGATTTGGTTCCTAAACCTAATAGTCAAAAGATTATTGGATGTAAGTGGGTTTACAAAACAAAGAGATTTGCAGATGGAAGTGTGTCTAGGTACAAAGCTAGACTTGTTGTGAAAGGGTATGCACAGACATATGGAGTGGACTATGATGAGACCTATAGTCCTGTGGCAAAGATGACAACCATCAGGACACTCATTGCAATTGCTGCTTGTAAAGGTTGGAAGTTGTCTCAATTAGATGTTAAAAATGCTTTCTTGAATGGTTACATTTCAGATGAAGTCTACATGGAGCAACCAGATGGGTTCAAAGATCAAGTGAGTCCAAATTATGTATGTAAGCTCAAGAGAGCTTTGTATGGGTTGAAGCAAGCCCCAAGGGCTTGGAATTATAGGCTTGTAAAATTCTTGAATGATCTTGGTTTTCAAGCATCAAAGGCAGATAGTAGCTTGCTAGTCAAAGCAAGTGAAGATGGGTTCATTTATGTGTGTATTTATGTTGATGACATAATACTTACAGGAACAGATGATAAGGGGATACAAATGATCAAAAAGCAGATGGAGAAAGAGTTCAAAATCAGTGATTTGGGGAACCTATCATTCTTCTTGGGAATGGAGATCTCTTATACTCAACATGGAGTATATGTGACCCAAGAAAGGTATCTTAAAAATTTGCTAACCAAGTTTAAAATGGAAGATTGCAGGGTTGCACCTACACCTTTGGAAGTGAACCATAAATTGTCTAGGTTTGGAGGAGAAGAGTTCAGAGATATGAAACTCTATCAAAGTTTGGTTGGTAGCTTGATTTATGCTACATTGACAAGGCCTGACTTATCATATGCAGTTGGTGTGCTTTCACAATTCATGCATTGTCCTAGAAAGAAACATTGGATTGCAGGACAAAGAGTACTTAGGTACATCAAGGGTACACTCAAAGAAGGGTTGTACTATGGGTTTACTTCAGATACAAGAATTAAGATATATAGTGATGCAGATTGGGCAGGTAATGTTGATGATAGAAGATCAACACATGGATACTTGTGCTATGTAGGAGACAAATTGATTTCATGGTGTTCTAAGAAGCAACATACAGTTGCTTTGTCATCCACAGAGGCAGAATATAAAGGTATGGTGGAAGTTGCAAAAGAGGTAATATGGCTAAAGACACTTTTGAAAGTTTTTGATGTGATTCAGAGTACTCCTATTATTTGTGGAGACAATATGAGTTCATTATACTTGGCAGCTAATCCTGTATTTCATGCTAGAACTAAGCATATTGAAATACAGTATCATTTTCTGAGAGAGAAGGTCATTGAGAAGGAAATTGAAGTCATACACACTCCTACAAAAGATCAACTTGCAGATATGATGACTAAAAGTTTGGATGGACCTAAATTGCAGAGGTTTAAAGATATGGCAGGAATAAAGAAGATACAGGTAATCACAATTGAAGATTGAGGGGGAGCTGTTGGAGCAGAACAATCATCAATAGTGATTCTATGAAGATCAAAGTGAGAAGACATATGGAAGAATGAAGATTACTTTCAGAGGAAGAAAATGGAATCAGAAATGTTTCTTTTGTATATTACTCTTGTAAATAGTTCAATGTATTTTGAAAAAGGATGACGAGTTAGACTCGTATATATCTACAGATACGTATTCATAAATAGAGAGAGTGATATAGATCAGATAGAGAAGAATAGGTGAAGAAGTGATGAACATTGTATGTATCATCAACCATATGTGTGAAAAGTAATGAAGAAGAAAATTGAGTAGAATTCTGCGCGTCGATCTTCTCTCCCATTCTCCTTCTGTGCTTAATCTTTTGAAGAATCTTTCTGCACGTATCTAAGTCCATAGCTAATCTATCTATGGCTAGAATTTGAGAGTTTAATTTCAATCAGGTTGTGAGAATTTTGCTTAGGAACATTCATATGTGAAAATGTTATAAGAGTCGAGAAATCTGGCGCACATTTCATCTTCAAAGAAATGGTCAGTGCTCAGTCCACAGTGTAAAGTTTTACACAAATGAGAGCTTAAAATTTAAGTTGGAAGGTAAGCCATCTATGGCTAGAAGATCTTGATCAAACGGGTTCAGAGTTGGGAGAACCAATGCTAAGAAGTTGCAGGTGTCAAAGTCGCCATTGCAGAGAAGCACTTTCAGACATAGGTAAAGTGTTTCACACATTTCTCAGAGTGTACTTAATCTTTTTGAGAGATTTAACTTGGCAAAGTTGCGCAACCTTAAGGCGAAGTGTTGTGCAAAGTTTTATCAAAAACTTTACAGGATTGATTAGTCAATGAGTGACTAATCTACAGCAGACTTTTCAGAGAAGTTGAATTTTTCAGAACTTTCAATATTTCTGATAATTTGGTGAATGATCTCTAAGTTTGGTGGAGTCTAAGGTTAACCTTGATATAGAGGTGATCTAACTTCAAGGTTAATTTGTTCTTTTGGAGATTAACACTCTCCATCACTACCCAATTCCTAACTACACACACTAGCACCAAGCACCTATTAACCTCTAACCACTCCCGAACTTTAAGTTAATGTTGTAACAGGGGACACCGTGTCATTTTTGTGTCCATTGAAATGTTAACATTTATTCATATATTCTCACAGAACCAGCTGCGAAGTTTTCAACATCGCTGAGGCAGCAGGAACTAGTTCTCACACAGAAACAAGCCCGCAAGTGGTGGACTTAGACAGTTTACCCGTTTTGCCTGAGACAAATGAAAGACCAGAAGAATTGCAGGCCGTCAAAATCATACCTATTGCGGACCCTCCGCGTGGCCACACCATGCCCGTGGGAAAGACTTCCCACTGGTTTACCGAGGTGGAAGGACCCTTGGGTGAAGGAACGTACCTATGGGAATCAGAGTTGGACTTCAATGGGAAGCAAGGCAGATACCATTTCTTTACAAGAGAATTTGAGAAATTACAAAATGCAGAAGGTCTACGTCCGATATGGGAAAAGGCAGGATTGAGTGCCTATTTCAGTGCACGACTCCCAAAACCTGACTTCATGCGATGCTACTATCTCATCAACACCTTGACTCCAAACCAGAACCCAAAAGGTGCAAGCTCATTTGTGATTCCATCTCTGACAAAGGGGAATGAGCTCAAAAGGTTCAGGCTATCAAACAACTTGGTGAGAGAGGCTCTAGATATGCGCGGAATGCATATTCCTATAGAGAAGGAAACCCTAGTACCAGATTACATGACAAATCGAAGTCTCACCAAACTTAAGGACATGGTATCCATGACGCCTAATATTGCAATACACCTTCGCATGTGCATGCAACATTTTGCTTTCCCGGCACAAGATAGATTCACCATGCCGCCCAAAAAGATTTGGTTTAGCTTGTATCTGGCAGAGACACAGAGCCTCACCATCAACTTACCCCACTGGATAATTGATCAGATACACCTAGCTCACAAACGATGGCCGCGGAAACAGGTTTTATATGGTTGCTGTGCTCTGACAAGAATCATTTATAGGTGTTTGGCTTACGACATTCCGATCCAACGGGCCCTAATGTGGAATCGGGTAGAGCAGTTTAGAGGCAGGACATCCACTGGACCCCCTTCTAAGAAAATGAGAGGCACTGTCCAAGTCCCATGTGCTCAACCACGTGGAGCCACCCTAACACCAGACGTCACCCCTCCACCCCGAAGAGTCCGACCATTCACACTCTGACTTCCAAGACGCAGCACCGATGGTTCCACCTTGATATTCCCTCCCATCCCAACCGATCTTGAATTTCCTAGTGGTGCACCTTTGGAAGAACTCACTAATGAAGATTTCGAGCAATTATTACAAGATGTAGAGTTGGAGGCAGAAGAGGCACAACAAGCGGAAACCGTGCAAACGCAGGCCACAACCTCCCAAGCACCTGTCACACCTGTTGAAGTGGATGCAGAGGATGACGGAGATGAAGAACAGGAGGATGATGAGGAGGATTATGATCAGGAGCATCAAGAGGAGCAACAAGAAGTGCCAGAACTTGTAGGTGCACCAGCCTATACAGCTCAACTACGGAGGTTATACGACACAATCAAAGCAGTACAAGAAAGGCATCAACTCTCTCTTGTATCAGGTCAAGCTTTGATGCAAGAAATGCTATCAGATGAAGGGGTGGACCAACATTTCATTGACACCCTCAAATTAGTGTCAGAATCTTTAGGAGTTCCGGAGGCTGTCCACACTACAGTCCGCCTGTCCGTAAGGTATGACAAACGCAGAGTTGACACGTTACCACGAGCAGGTAAGACTATCAGGATACCCGTCACAGAACATGAAGTACCCATTGAGACAACAGCCACCCCCACAACCACCACTGACCTCTCTGCCGAAACCTTCGTTCAGACATCACCTATCTCACCCCAGCATCCTCCATCACCACCTTCTCCACCCCCACCACCACCTCCCACCATGGAAGAAACGACAGTCATCACCTCTACCTTCACTTATAACCCATCCTCATTCAAATCATTTTCATTTCGAGAACCCACCTCACAAGACAACCTCTTCTCCTTCGTCACCAATCCCTTGTACACTTCATCCCTTCTATCCTCCGAACCCATGACTGGCCATCCCATAATTCCAAGCGTAGTTGGAAACCCAGCACCCACCGAAGGCACCCTGTGTTTCCCTACCTATCCCCCAATACGGGTACCTCCATTCCATGACCCTCACTTCCCATCTAGCCCCTACACCTCTTTCAACCTGACCGCACCACCCCAATACCCGTCCTTTGTGGAGCAGTTCATCCGCTCTCCAATGTTTCAGAGGCACATTTCTCCGATGATCGCAACGACATCAATTTACACGAACACCACACTCACTTCACCTACCATACCCACCTACATGGTAGCCCCTGTACACACCACTGTGTCTGACCCAATAGACATTTCACCAACCACAGCACCTCTCCCCACGATTTCACCATCTTCCCCTCCCTTACCCCCCACCTCACCACTCACATCATTGGCACACACAGCATTCACTACCCCCCTACCCATTCCCACCTCCCCTGCATTTCAAACTTTTTCCCTTGCATCTCATAATGTAAATAGCACGTTCAACACATTACTTCAGTGTGCACATCAACTACGACAAGAGTACCATCAATTGGAAGAACGCACTGCGGCCCTCCAGGCAGAATCTCAACGTCTGCAAGCTAGGGTCACCTCTCTTGAAGCTGACTACCAAACGCTCCTAACCGAGCATACCACCCTATAGCAGGCTCACTCCGAATTGGAATCAAAGACATCAACAGTAGATGACCAAGCAATCAAAGAACTAGAAACAGTGCTTTAATCCCAAATGATCTCTAACGCTACACTCAGACGCAACATTGGGCTATTAAGGAAGCATATGGCCGCAGCACTAGAAGAGAACAAACGACTTCAACAACAAAACCAAGACAACTTTGAAGCGGCTATGGAAGGAACCGTAGGAGCAACCATTAGCCCTACCAGATATAGAGCAGTCCCATCGGAAGAAATTCGCATCTTACTTGAGGAGCATGCAAATTTCTTGGAGTCATATGAAAAGTTAGAGACTGAATGTGCAGATCTAAAGAAACAGATAGCTAGTGTCCCCATAGCTCAACAGGAGCCGGCAATCTTGCAACACTCTACAGAAGAAGTAGAGACCCTCCGGAAACAGGTGGCAGAACTCCAAGCACGCCTCCTACCATATGAAAGGCCACCCTCGCCCATTGAAGAACCAGAACCTGAAACAGTAGTGGAAATCCCCGTCGATGACAGCTATGAAGAGCCATACGAGCCTATGCCGACACCCGGTGGTCGAACTACAGAGGAAGGACAAGACACTTTAGAAATTCAAGTTCCAGATTGGGTCAAAAGGGTCGAGAAAGTGGGTAAGACACATGATGATCGTGTGGCCGTGCAAATGCAATCTCTCACAAATCTGGAAGAAATTGTCCTTCAGTCTTCCTACTTTCAAAACTTATCCCATCAACGGTTAATCACAACATCAGAGTCGCAATACATGCCTTATTTTGTCTTACTACATGATTATAATGAAGAAGTCAAAAGACATACAGGGAAGGAGCCCACATTCGCCACTCAATTTGAGATAGGGGATTTACCGACAGATGCACGTGCTGGCTCGATCTTCCAACCTAATTGGCGTGCACGTCTACTAACCGATTACCCAGAGATGATGAGCACCTGGGCAACCATGCCACTATATATCAAGTATAATCCATGCTATTGCCCAGTGGTACGTCGCAGATCATGGCAAGCATTTGCAACCAAGGTACGCAACAATAAAGAATGCTCGGCTTGGGTCAACTATCCATATTTTGCTCCGCCTCGGGGGACCCCAACCGTAGCTTACATGATATCAACAATTCGGCACTGGTCTACACGTCTAAATAATGTACCCGACATAGCAGCGAAAATGTGTATGAAGATATTCGAGCTCATGACCATTGTCTTCAAAACCTTTCGGAATGTCCAAGCTCCATACATCTCTGCCCCTGGATTCTCTCAAGGTAACAAGGATTTAGTCTACGACATGAGCCAGACCCCCTCGGTCACTATCATCTTTGCTTGGCATGCACGAATAAAGTACTTACCCGCATGCTTCAAGCAGACATTTGAGGAAATGTTCTCTACGGGATTCTGGGAATATCATTCGGAAATTTTCATTCCCAGACCCACACATTTGCTACACCTATTCGCAGTAGAACAAGCGATCCATGCAGATCAGTTACGTCTGCCACATCCGAACATTCCAGGACCAATTGATTGGGATCGTATGATGACAAACTTGGCCCACGGACTACGCATACAAGAACATCAGCTTGCCACTCAGGTTGTGGAATATTACATCCAACACTCCGAGCAACAAGGGTCTGTCAGGGATGACAGACGCGAGAGAGGGGGGGGTGTTGAGAGCAGTATGGGCACCCAAGGACGGACTAGACAAGGAAACCAGCGGAGAGAGTCAGAACAAGGTGAAGGAGTAAGTAGACAAAGCAGTCGACGCAAATCTGGCAGATAGGCCCTTCAATTTTTTCCAAATCAACATCTTTTAACAGTGATTCTTATCACTAACAATCATTGTAAATACCATTTCATATTTTTGTAGCTCCATTTTGTGCAAGCCAAGGAGTCCTTGAGCTTAAGGAGCCTTAGAAGTACCTACATATCAATTTTCGTATTTTTTAGACTCCGTTTAAGCCCTCAAATTGGCCCTGGAACCTTATTTTTAACTAGGCCGGACACTAGGTCTGGACAGGGCCAAAACCTAGTCAAAAACTATAAAAAGAGCTAGAGAGCTCATTTTTGAGGTTAGATTGTAATTGAAACGAACTTGTAAGAGCTTTTTGAAGTAATCTAAGAACTCCATTGCTTCTCACTCTTTGTCTTGCCGTGTGTGCGCCTGTGTGTGTATGTGTGTGCATGTTTGTGTGCTTCTCACTCACGCACTTGTGCCTCCACTTGCTCGAGGTCTTCATACCATCTTCACGTCTTCCCGGATTGACATTAAAGGAGGTGCTACTCATCACTGAGCTACACCAAATTTTGCCGCCGTTGTCGGGGATCGAGCTTTGAGGACGAGCGTGTGATGGTAAGATGTAGATTGGAGACGTTGGTGTTGTAGGTAATTTCTCTACTTTTCCTATTTTTCTCTTTCCTACCTTACCACCATCATCACCATCATCATCATCACCATCTTCCACCTCCACTTCCATCATCGCGAAAATTTCAGTTTTTTGATTATATCACCTTCTCCACCTCATTTCCCTCATTTCACTTGTGAGAGAGAGCGAGTGAGCGAACTGTTGTGTGCTATTTTCTGCATGTTCTTGGAGTGTCTTGCATGTTTCAGCGTCATCATCCCCTCCAGCATGTCGCGCAGGTACGGAAATGTGCAGAACTGTCTCGCAGTCGCCGACTCCTGTCGATCGCGATTGACAGAAATTTTCACCTTTTGGTAAATCTGAGTGCACCACAGTGGACTACAGACCCTGCACATCACCTTTCCATCAAAAGTTTTGAAAATCTTGCAAAATTTCAGTCCATCGCGATTGACAGCTCTGTCCATCGCGATTGACAGCTCTGTCCATCGGGATTGACAGCCTGTCCATCGCGATTGACTGAGTGTCCATCGCGATCGACTGAACCCTCTATCCATCGGGATCGACTGAATTCCCTGTCCATCGCGACCGATAGCCTGTCCATCGCGATTGACTGAGTGTCCATCGCGATCGACTGAACCCTCTGTCCATCGCGATCGACTGAATTCCCTGTCCATCGCGACCGATAGCCTGTCCATCGCGATTGACTGAGTGTCCATCGCGATCTACTGAACCCTCTGTCCATCGCGATCGACTGAATTCCCTGTCCATCGCGACCGATAGCCTGTCCATCGCGATTGATTGAGTGTCCATCGCGATTGACTGAACCCTCTGTCCATCGCGATCGACTGAATTCCCTGTCCATCGCGACCGATAGCCTGTCCATCACGATTGATTGAGTGTCCATCGTGATTGACCGAACCCTCTGTCCATCGCGATTGACTGAACTCCTGTCCATCGCGATTGACAGCCCTGTCCATCGCGATTGACAGCCTTGTCCATCGCGATTGACAGCCAATTTTAGGCAAATTTGTTAGGGATTGTTAATTGAAGAGTTTGGCTAATTTTGGGCATAAACATTTTACTCTAGAGCACATTAGGAAGCCTTAGGAAAACCACTTGGGGAAAACCTGTTGCACAGTGATCCTGTTTGAACCCTGTCTTAACCCTAGAACCCTGAACGGTCACAACTTTTTCATACGAAATCCATTTTTTGAGCTCTAGGGCTTGTTGGAAAGTTTGTGGCATATACTACACGCCCTCAATTGTTTTTTATGAAGATAATGCGTTGATTTTCAGATAGGGTATTTTGAAGCTGACCATACCCAGGGGGGTCAAAGTCAAGGGTCTTTAGAATGGTTTTCTTAAAAATCACTATGCAAGTTTGTGTTTGTGCTACAGGAATGAAAATACTTGGTTCTGTCTTTGGAATTTAAATCTTTAAGCTAACTTTGGAACTTTTACAGATCCTTTGAGAGCATCGAAAGGCGTTCTAAGCAAGTGTAAGTGCAAGCTTGGGAACACACTTCCTGGGCACTCAAGGGCAACCAAGCAGGAAACACAAGGTTGGAAACTTTTAACCCCCTCTGTCAATTCATAGTTTAAGCTAAGAACGACGAGAGGTAGGAGTAAGTCAGGGCGACGATAGGCAGTTATCAAGTTGAAGACTACCTAAAAACTCAAGTTCAAGCTGAAAACCTAATCTCTGTACTGTCGATAACATAAAGGAAAAGAACCTAACGTGGAACGATCAACTTGGAAGCACGAAGAACATTCAAGTATTCCTGACGACGTAATATCAGACAAGACCTTAAACACGAGAAATAACTAAAAAGAACCAAGTGACTAATATAAAGTAACCAGCAACGAATTTGTACTCTGGGCAAAGAATTGGGCTCCTTAGATAGGCATATGAACCTTAGATCAGGACGACATCTAGTAAGGGAGAGACAAAGCCTTAGGTCTTCAGAGGCTAGTGTTAACCACACTGCTAGGTCTTGGGCCCAGCAGTTGAGCCACCACTCGTACTACCCTAGCTCTGAGACCAGTGAGTCAGAGATGTCTCAAGGCATGGACAGACCTACGGGAAGTTCAGGAGTGCCTTACTTGTACAGGGTAGAAGGCCCTTACAAAACACAGTTGGAGTACCTTAGGACCAGCCGATTAGGTGCCAGCATCTATGAAGACGGCCTAGGAAGATCTATAGTACAGATTAAGAATCCTGATCAATCCATTGGACTAGAGCACCCGGCTGTCAAGTTCGAAAACGGAGCATACTTGGACAAAGAGGGAACCATATATGTAGTCACCAGTCACCCAGATAGGACGGACGAATTTGGAAATGTGATCCCCGAAGCAGACTTAGGTGACCTGGAGCAAGGAAACATGGGGGCAGAACCTAGAACCCCTCGAGGTAAATCGGTTCTCACTAGGATTATCACACCGGAATGGATTCCCCAGGATAATAAGAGCATAGATTTGCTCCTCAATTGAGAAACTGACGAAGCCTTTTGGAGGTATAAATCTAATCAGCCAACTGATATAGGAACTATCATGATCTATGAGTTTAAGGATCCGGATAGCCCATGTAGAGTGACCTACTTAGATCACACTTCGGAAAGGATCTTTGTGGTGACAGAAAATGATAGGCATGCTTACACTTGGAAGGGTGAATTCATTTTCTCCCAACCAAGATTGAATGTATCCTATGGTCACCTTGGAGCTGGAACATCCCAAGCTCATGGAACTCAAAGAGACAGAAGTAGAGATAGACCAGAAGTAAGCTTTGCCAACCCAGTGGGCAGAGAAAGAACGAGGACGAAGACGAATAGAGTAGAACCTGAGATACTTAGAGCTCACAGGAACCAAAGAAATGTGGATGGATTTCCTCTGCCGAGACCTAGAGAGCACACAAGAACTTCAATCGTTTCCCTTATGCAGTGATAGTGCACTTCAATATGCTTGGTTCTAGCATGATAGACAGGATTCGATGCTAGATGAATGCTCCTCATTGTTTCACAAAAAATTTGATATGTGTCAACCTGCAAATTAAGCTCCATAAATAACTTTTTAATCCACATTACCTCACATGTGACTTGAGCCAAAGCTCTATACTCAGCCTCGGTGGAAGATAATACCACCGTGGGTTGCTTCTTTGAAATCCATGAGATGATCTTGCTACCTAGCATGACTAGGTAACCACTTGTACTTCTTCTATCCTACTTGGAACCGGCCCAATCCGCATCAGAATGAGCTTTGACCTGCATATCATCATCAAATGAATAGAAAAATCCTTCATTTATAGTGGCCTTGAGATATCGTAACATTCTTCTTGCAGCTTGCAAGTGTGTAGTCCTTGGACTATGCATAAATTGTGATAACACTCCAACTCCATATGCTATGTCAGGCCTGGTTATTGTGGCATAATTGAAAGAGCCTACAATAGATTGATACAAAGTTACATCCTCTAATGGCTCTCCATCAATGGAGCTTAGCTTTAAACTAACTTCCATGGGATTTGAAATAGGCTTGCAATGTAGCATCCCAAACCTCCCAAGTAGGTCTAGAATATACGTCCTTTGTATGAGCATAATACCTTCTTCTTTGTATACAACTTCAATGCCAAGAAAATACCTAAGATCTCCAAGATCAGATATCCCAAACTCCTTTCCAAGCTTTGCCTTGATCTCCTCAATGCCCTTTGTATCATTACCTATAATGATAAGATCATCTACATACACACACATGTAGACTTCAAGTTCTCCTCTTTGTTTGATGAAGAGAGATGGATCCGCCTTGCATTGATTGTAACCATATTTGATCAAATAGTCCACCAATCTTTGGTTCCAAGCCCTTGGAGCTTGCTTTAGGCCATAAAGTGCCTTCTTCAACCTACAAACATGATGTGGAAACTCTTTATGAACAAAACCTAGTGGTTGCTCCATGTATACCTCTTCTTCCAAGTCTCCATTGAGAAAGGCATTCTTGATATCCAATTGGAAAAGCTTCCATCCTTTGCTAGCAGCCATTGCAATGAGTGTCCTAATGGTGCTCATCTTTGCCACGGGGCTGAATGTCTCTTCAAAGTCCACTCCATAGGTTTGTGCAAAACCCTTGGCCACCAATCTTGCTTTGAACCTAGAAATAGATCCATCTGAATTCCTCTTTACTTTATACACCCACTTATTACCTATTACCTTCATGTTCTCCTTCTTGGGCACTAGAGTCCATGTTTGATTTTCCTCAAGTGCGTCGATCTCTTCTTGGATTGCCTCTTTCCATTCGGTGTACCTGCTTGCATCTTCATAGCAATCGGGCTCATGATCTTCTACTACTTTGTTCATATATGCATAATGCGTTGCCATGTATGAATCATAAGTAAACATTTGAGTTGGATACTTAACTCTAGAAGACTTCCTTTCTTCACCTTTTGGAGGAATAAACCTCCTTTGCCTTGGGAACTTGATCTCTTTCTTTGATGTGGCTTCTTTCTCCATTATGTGTCCTTCATCATCTTCAACTTCATTACCTTCTTCATCCAACTCCACCAATGTTGCTTTGCCTTTGTTGATTGATTGTGCTTCATAGCTTGATGAAGATCTCCCCCTCCATGGTGAGTTCATGCTTGAACTATCTTCATTGATGGAACACCTTGGACCGCTTAGCTCTAGGTCGATTTGTTCTTCATCATGTCCATGCTTTTCTTCTTCATAGTCCTGCATACAATCATACTTCTTATACCAAGGGAGTAGCTCATGAAATGCTACATCCCTTGATATTCTCAAGTCCTTTGTTTTTGGGTTGAAGCACCTGTAACCTTTATGATCATTTAAATATCCTAGAAACACACACTTTTTTGCCTTTGGTTGTAGCTTGTGCCTCAATTCACTTGGGACATGTACATAATAAGTACGTCCAAATATCTTCAAGAGGGAAAGATCAGGTTTCTTACCATAATAGGCTTGATATGGTGTCAAGCCATGGATCCCTGAGATAGGAGTCCTATTCATAAGATACACAACGGTATTTGTTGCATCACTCCAAAACATGTTAGGTACATTCATCTCATTAAGCATTGCTCTAGCGATCTCGGCAATGTATCTATTCTTTCTCTCTGCTACTCCATTTTGTTGGGGTGTGTACTTGAATGTCACTTGCCTCTTGATGCCTTCATCCATTAAAAAATCAGAAAACTCATTGGAGAAATATTCTCCCCCTCCATCTCCTTAGCTTCTTGATATATGTACATGTTTCCTTCTCTACCATTGCCTTGAATGCTTTGAAACATGTAAACACATATGATTTGTTTTTGATGAAATAAACCCAAACCATCCTTGTGCAATCATCTATAAAAGTGAAAAAGTACTTGTTACCTCCAATGGATTGCTCTTTGGTTGGCCCCCACACATCTGTATTATCAACTCCAATGGATGTTGGCTTATGTAGCCACTCTTCTTGAATGGAAGTCTCCCTTGCTTCTCTAGTTGACAAGATTCACATAAATACTTCATACCTTGTCCTTGGAAGTTGGGAAGAACTTCAACCAGCCTCTTGAATTGCATTTCCTTCATTCTTTGTATGTTGATGTGACCTATCCTCTTGTGCCACAAGTCCAACTCCGAAATCCTCTTGTTTCCATATGTGAAGTAGACATGTTGAGTGGAATGAGAATTTACCTCCAAAGTGAAGAGTCTCCCTTGCTTCTTTCCTCATGCTATGACCTTGTAACCTTGCTTAGGGTTCTCCACAAAGCATCCACCTTTGTTGAACCTTACTTGATAGCCTCTTTCAAACATTTGCCCAATGGACACCAAGTTCTTTGTGATAGTAGGTACATGCAGGACATCCTTGAGACATCTTCCTTCCTCCTTGTCATCCAAAGCTACATCTCCAACATGGGAGATCTCATGGGCTATATCATCACCTGTTTCTACATTTCCTTTACCTTTGGGAACATGTAGATTAGTAAACCAAGAAGCATTGCAACTCATATGGTTGCTACATCCACTATCAATATACCAAGTGTTATCTACTTTGCTTGAATTCCCATTCATGTGCATCATCAAGAGATTGTCATTTTCTGAACTTGTAGAAGCATAATTACCTTGGACTTTGTATGAAGAACCTTGATTATAGCTCCTTTGGTTTCCTCCTTGGTAGCAATCTCTAGCATAGTGGCCAAACTTGCCACATATGTAACATCCTTCGCCATCTTGATTCCTGTTTTGTTGATGTCCTCCTCCTCTTCCTCTTGTTCTTCCTCTCCCTCTTTGTGATGAGGTGCCTTGGTCATGTCCTTGATTGCTTGAGTGGCCTTGCCTTCCTCCAAACCTTCCTTTGCCCCTTCCTTGTCCTCCTCTTCCTTTGCCCCTTTGATTACCTGCATAGAAAACTTGTGCATCCTTGCTTTTAGTTGAACTTCCACCTATGTTCATTTCTTCGGTGACCATGAGAGCAACCAATTAATCAAAATTGGGAATATTATCCCTTACATAAACTGAAGTGTTAAAGGGTTTCCACTTCTCATCATCTCTCGAACCATTGAGAGTATAAGCCACAAGATCGTCATCATCTACGTGGCTTCCAATGGATCCCAATGCATCTGATAACTCCTTGACCTTAAGTATGTAGTCATTTATGCTACTCCCTGAGCTCTTCCTAAGGTTGTTGAGCTCATTCTTGAGTTGGATCTGCCTTGCTTTGGTGCTTGTTGAATAAATCCTTTCAAGTGTCTCTCATACCTTCATGCTTGAATCCAAGTCTTGGATATGGCCGATCATGCTATTGCTAATGTGTTGGGAAAGAATAAAGATAACCCTCTTGTCTCTTTCATTCAATTCCCTAAAGGCCCTTCTCTGGTCATTGGTTGGATTCTCATCCAACCTAGGTCTTGGTTCACTTCCACTAATCAACCCCCAAAGGCCCTTGCCCATAAGATAGTTGGAGACCCTAAATCTCCATGGTTGATAGTTCCCTTTGTCTAGCTTTTCAATTTGAGTGTTGAAGTCTCCCATATCTAGTCTTTTATACTTGATCTAGCCCTTGGCTAATGCTCCAATGTGTGTAAAATGAAAATGAGGCTCTGAGGTTACCTCAATCCAAAGCTTTCCTTAGATGGACACCTTGTGCTCTTGAAACTTTGAGTAGAATAGCTCCCCCTTGATGTGAGCTACCTCCAAGAAGCTTTTGTTGATGCAAATCTTCAACCACCAACTCCAAGAGGTCTTCTTGCTTGTATGTGATACTCCAAGATGCCCAAATGCTCTGATACCACTGATGGGGGAAGTATCTCAACCCCTAAGCAACGACGAAGCGTGAATGACCTCCACAGGTATCCTTCTTTGACCTCTGCACACCAAAATTGCTCTTACTCAGAGCTTATGCAGACAACTCCACTGAGATTTTGTAGACCTCTAATACACACCAAGGGCTTTCCAAAAAATCAAATTTCACTTCAAATGGATGATTACACAAAGAGAAACAATGTCTACAACATGAGCTAGTTGAATGCTTACAACTGCTAGTCAAGTAGAGACCTCACTTCACTCCAGCAAGCGTTTCTCAGCGATTATATAGAGAATGAATCTCAAACTTGGGTCAACTTTAGCGCGCTCTAATAGCTACCCAATGACACTAAAATCATAGCAAATGGATAAATAGAGAAGGAGAACCAGCCCTTACAACAGAGAGCAAAATATTTCCAACAGAGCCTACTCACAGAGAGATATCAATCACACAACTTCACTAAAATGAATGTTTCTCCCAGACTACTCAGAGAATGCTCCAGAGACTTTGTGAGCATAAAATAAACTCTAGTAGCTATCCAATGAGACACAAATTACATCAAATGGATACAATATGAGGGAGAACCAATGCTAACAACTGAGGGGTAGAGAGTTGCAACACTGCCTGTGCACACACATAGATATGCCTACTAAAAGAAAACAAACAAGCAAGCAAGGGGGTTGCTTAAGCAAGGGGCTTGCTTATCACAACTCCAGCACTTAGTGCTCACTTTACATGAGCTAAAACGCCAAGAAGATGGCCCAAAAGAATTCGGGATACATGCTCCTTTTATAGTGAGAAGTGTGCCCCCAAAATCTAGGAGCTACCTTTCCAAATCAGCCTCCTAACTTGGAGGATTTAGTTGAGATGACTTGGGGAGTGGTTGAGTGACTTTTGTTGATGGAATCTCGTGGCTTTTGGCTTCCTTTGATTGCTCCACATGTCTATAAAAGATTCCCCACGAATTTGTAGCTTGAAGCTTGACTTTTAACACCAATGCACTCTGACATTTAGTGAAGATGGTGGTGGCAGAAGATAGATCAACACCCAAATCAGCCACAAGGCATCTAAGCCACACACATTCAATAGTCGCTATGAAATTTGCCCTATACTTAGCCTCACAACTAGAAGTGGCCACAATAGGCTGCTTCTTGCTCATACAAGATATGCATGAGCTACCAAGCATGAAGCAAAAACCATGCGCGGACACACTAGTGTCATAACAACTAGCCTAGTGAGAGTGAGAAAAAGCATGTAAATCTGGTGGTAGTGATCCCCCTTGGGATAAAACAATCCAAGTAGTTGGGTACCACTCAAGAAGCAAAAGATGCACTCAATCACTTCCCAATGTTTGAAGCTGAATATTTGGCCAAGTAAAGCATAAGTAAATCAAGCATCCAACAATCTCCTCATAGAGAACAACATCAAATGTATCTCTAGCATCATGAAGAGTAAATCATAAACCTATCTCCATATGAGTGGAAATAGGTTTATAGTCTTCAAGGCCAAAATGATGCAATAATGTGTCAATATATTTTCTTTGACATAGAGCTATTCTCCCATCAACTTGCGTAAACGGAATGCCCAAATAATGATGCAAATGCCTAAAATCAGGCATCTCAAATGAGGCATACAAATCAGCCTTAAAATCAGCAATGTGCTTCTCATGAGGACCATTGAGCAGCTTGTCATCAACATAGACAAGAATGATCAAATGCACATCATTTACACGCTTAACACATAGGATGCTCTAGTTTGGACTGTTCTCAAAACTATGTGCAATGTGTTAGGCATGTATCTTTTCATACAAAGCACATTGTGGTTCCTTCAAACCATATAATGCCTTTTTCAAAATCCACACTTGACTTTCATGCCCTTTCTATACAAGCCTTGGAGCTAAAAAACAACAAGGTTGAGTAGCATTACTTTCTTCATGCAAGTCACCATTCATAAATGCAGTTTTAATGTCCAACTAATGTACATTCCAATGATGAGCTCCAAGTGCACAGATGCTAAGAATAGTAGTCGTTGGGCATGTAGGAGAAAAGTTCTCATCAAAATCAATGCCTCTTTCTTGGGCATAACCCTTTGCAACAAGCCTAGCCTTATACCTATCAAATGTTCGATTAGCTTATGCTTCAGCTTGTATATCCACTTAGTACCAATGGCCTTCTTTCCAAGAGTGAAGTCACATAAAGACTAGGTACCATTTTTCATAATAGCATCATATTCTGATTTCATAGCAACCATCGGGTTTTCAAAATTTTATGCTTCATCAAATGAAATAGGCTCATTCTCACTAGATAGACTAGAGGTATCAATAGCATAACACTCTGATGCAAAAGAAGCACTATGAGATCCTGAACACATACCATATGATAGAGATGCATCTAATTCTCTATCTTGCAAAGTTTGCACCAGCCATTTAGGCACAGTTTTGGCCTCCTCTATATCACTTCTCTCATCAACTAGTGCATCATGTAGATCTGCATCAGAAATGAAATGATCTTCATCATCACATGAAACTTGTAAAGGCTAAAAAGTTTCCTTATTTGGACAAGCACTAGATTTTCCACTTGTAAAAAGAGGCAGCAAAGTGTCATGCATGTGTTTGGAGCTAATTGATGTCAGTTTAGTACATGAAAGTAATGGTTCAATAGCCTCTTCAAAAAAAGAAAACATCAAGGCTAACCAAAATGTGTTTAATTTGTGGATGATACAAATAATAGCCTTTGCTTTTACAACTCTACCCAACAAAACTACATTTCACTACTTTCACATCCATTTTTTGTTGGAAAACATGGTTTCAATGTCCTCTTGGTCAATTTTACTCAATAATTTATAGCATATGTACAACTTCTTTCTAGTGTCTATAGAAGATTACAGCATGAGTAGGTTCTTTTAAGAGTTCCTCTACATCAAAAAGTGACCAGCGTGTTGGGTAGTTCGTGATACTCTCATCCTTGCAATCAGAGTTTGAATCTGTGCACAGGCGTCAGCGCTAAAACACGAAAAAGCTTTTTATGCTTTTGAGTAAAGCAACGGATGGATAAGCAAGCACGAAATGCGATTGTTTTCTTTTAAAACACGTACGATTATTGGTGCTTTAACGGATACAATTTTGCTTTTCAACCCGTTTTATTATCATGAAGGCTCTACTATATAAACACAAGCTCATGCCTCATTGTATCCATCCTTCACCTAGTATTCAACACAAGCTTAGAGCTTGGATCTCAATAGCGGTGGTGTTTCTTCTAGCACATGGGGCAGCCATGGTGCTAATTTGAAGCATGTTGAGGAGCAGCTATGGAGTTCTTCTTAATGATTCTTCTTGGAGAAGATGAAGGGTGTGCTCACACTCTAGCTCATGGAGAGGAGGTTATCTCTTGTTCATGGCAAGAAGGCTTGGTCATTAGCAGCTTGATGGTGAGGATCGGCCATCTACATGTTGTAGTTGAAGATTATCTTCTACAAGTGGATGTCGGGCTACTTCAAAGACATTCGATGGTGTTTAACATAAGATTTACATCTTATGTTAAGTATTCAGGTACATATTCTCTTTATGCACACAAGTACTACTTGAAGTTTATGAAGGATGTGGCGTTCATATCAAGAGGAGTCCTATTCAGCATAGGTACAAGAGAAACAGGACGTATATGCTTTATGCATATTTTGATGAGGTGTTTCAGAAGGTGTGTTCACATGAGTTTGAGGATTTCTGGCAGCAAACTTGTTAGCATTCTTTGCTACTTTTTAAGTATGTGATCTTTCCACACACGTATCTCACTTAGGGTCTTCCATAGCCTAAGGTTAGATGAGGGTTTGTTGATTATCAGTTTCACACTGATCCTTCCTCTTTCGGTCACTCATATTCACTCTTCTATAACCTATAAGGTCACACATCTCATGTATATTCAGATTTTTGCCCATACATCTCAATATGTTTGTTACATTTGTACATTCACTCTTCCATCTATTTCTCATCACATAGAGTTGTTGAGAGTTTTGCTCCCACATTGTACATTGAACATTGGTATATATGATACTATGAGTAAGTGATGGCTTACGTAACATCTTACACATGTCGGCTATTCTCTCTCTATCTTTGTCTCATCATCTGTATGATTAAGTTGTGGTATGTTCATGTTTTGTCAATATTGAAGATTGCTAGATTCTATGTTGTATATATTGGAACTATGGAACCATGGACCTGTGACATGAGCCAAGGGCCTACCTCACTTCCAACATTTGGTATCAGAGCACTAAGGTTTTGGTTTCAGAACTTTAGATCTTTGGCATCAATGCATTAAGGCTCATTCATATCCAGGTTCTCCAGAATTCCAGATTTACAACATATGATTTAAGAGCATCTTCTAACATTTGACATTTAACATACACACTTAATCTAGATGAGTAGAGATTTGAGAATTAGACAATTCAGTCACATGAATATTCATCTTTGTGGAGTATGAAGATGATCTGTTAGCAGCCGAATATTTTTGGAAGAGTATGCAAATACTTTACAAAAGTATTGTTTGAAGACCCAGACTTGATGAAGAGAAGACTACTTCAAATTCAAGGAAGAACAATGGTTTAGAGAAGATGAAGGAATCATATCAACATCAAATCACAGGTATCAATTTTTACTATCAGATTATCATTTGCAGGTCATATCTTAGAAGAGCAGTTATGAAGAGATTTGAAGGTTTCAAGGAGTGCTTTTATACACTTTCATTATTTGAAAGTTAAAGGCTACATCAAAACAGGTATCTAGAGTTTTTTCTAGAGAGTTTTGAGAGATCTCTTTCATGGCAAGAAAGCTTACCTAAGAAGACAAATGTGAAGATGGGATGAGTTTGTTTTTTTAGCCAATTTTGTGTTGTAAGTTGGTTGGATATCAAGGTACAAATGTGATCTAGAGACAGTAACTCTAGAAGGGTAATGCATCATTCAAACAAAAGATTGGTGAATTTAGTCGTTTCAGACATTTGAAGCAAAATTTTGATTCAGAGATATGAGGAGATGATAAAACATGTTTCTATATTCACTTCCATTTGTATACCATGTTTGTTTCATCTCTTACTCTTAGTATTAGAGGAAGAGAAAAAGTTCATTTGAAGAAGTTAAGAGTCCTTGCTACTTCAAGATGAAGAGAACAAAAGGTATGGAAGAGAAGTTTGAAGATGTTAACATCATCATCAGGTGGAAGAAAGATGCAGAAAAAGAAAGTCCATCATTTCCAAAAGAAAAGTAAGGCTTCCTTTTCTCTTATATTTTCCATATACTTTTCCTATTTTATCCTCTACACCCAAAGACAAGTCTACGAAACATCTTGTTTAAAGAAGAAGCAGTTTCTTGTTTTGCATTACACTTGGTCATGATTTAGTAGATTTGACAAAGAATTGCATTGAGAGAAAGAAAAGCAGCATATATATGTTTTGACTCATATATGTATGAGTTATGTTTTAGTTGAAGCTTTTAAGCAGGCAGCTTATATGTTCCCTCAAAGAATTCTTGGAGTGTCAATACAGAGCTACTTGGTATATGACAAGTTGCAGAGAAGTATATTTCTTCTTTATCTAACTCTCTTAAGGTAAAAGAGTTTTTTGTGGCAGATATTGAAGACTTGGGTTGAGGTTTTATGTTTGGAAAAGGTTACCTCATATTAAGTATTTTCAGAAAACTTTAGAAAATTCAAATTTGCTGATGTACAAGTCAATGAAGAATCTACTTTCTATGATTGTCTATATTTTTAATTACATATTTGTATTCAAAAAGGTGTTCCATCAGATCCTAACACTTGATTGAGAAGTGGAGTTAGCCAAAAGAAAATCAAGCAGGTACTGTCACATTTCACCCGGGTAAAATATGAAGTTATGAAGTATCAACTTGTAGCTTTTGGAGTTCTCAATGTGAGAAGTTTGTCCACTTATGTTTCAAGTAGGAGTTACTAATTCTTGGAAAGGATTTGTTTGAAGAAAAGTTTTACAACTTTATGTGAAACATGGACACTTGGAGACATTCAGGTAACAAATTAAACATTCAGTCATGAAGGTTTGATGATAGCAGATTCTACACAAGAGAGATCATTGATCTTGGATAGATCTTGTATGATCTTGAGTATTTATGAGTCAGTTGTTTATCCTTTGTTTGTGAAGATTCTTAGCATTGGAAGAAGTAAGTCAAAGATTCCGGTTCTATCAAATTTTGTGTTGCAGATAGAAGAAGATACTTGTTATGTTACAGAAGGTTATGAATCCTAAAATGCTTTCAGCAAGGTTTTGTTATGTTAGGATCAGCTAACCTTATTCTACGATTTGGAAACCTGAGGAATGACATGGAAAGCTATTGGCATGTGTACAATGCTAATAAAAAGGGTTCAGAGATTTTGTTTCAGATACAGGTATTGATCACTGAAGATCAGATTTATGAAGAAGGACGTCCAAGATTTCATAAAGTCTGATATATTTGAAGAATACTGGATACTAGTGTTAAATCATCCAGGGGGGTGATGAAACATGAAGACTTATTTTCAGCCATATATAAAAGAATGCAGAGTCATACCTTCAGGTATTCCTATTTCAAGTATTCCTATATGTCCTTTGTCAGGTTCTCTTTATGTTCCAGCTTTAAAACAAGAAGGAAGAAGAAGAATGTTTGGAGAAAGTTCCTATTAGGATGTTCCTGTTCAGGAGAAGGTTCCAAAATTCTATTGAAGAGAAGCTTGATATTTCAAAAAGGTATATTTCAGAAGTGCACACATATATGTTTATACCAAGTTCTAAAGGAAAGAGGTATGAAGGATTTAAAGGATGAAGACATAATGACATCATAGATTTTTTGACTCATATTTCAGTTGATTTCAGTTGATTTCAATTGAGTTGAGTTGATTTGACTTGAGTACAGTTAGAGATGAACTAGCAGTGTTCATAATACACTAAGTTGTGAGTTGTCAGTCAGAGGTTCCAGGATTCAGTTCCTGATTTTGTTTAGTGTATTTACATGACATAGCAGAAGTACGTTGAGAAACCTTTTTAAATGCAAATATATGGATCCTAGTGTATGTTTTCAAGTTTTTGAAAACAGGAGATAGCAAGTTCGGAGACAATTCATGCTACATTTATTGTCAAGCAGTTATTACTTGATGAGAACACTATTGGATATCTAGTTTGCATATTTTCTCAAGTATTATGGTTCATATTCAGCAAGTTCAGATTTTTGAAGGAAACTCAAATTCAGTTTTGAAGAAGACTTTGAAGAACAAGTTATGAAGTGCGGGAGTACAAGCTTGAAGCTTGTGATAATTTGTAGCTTATTAAGTTTGCAGATCCAGTTAAGATTGTACCAATATGACATTGCAGGAGGGATTGTTGGAAAACATGGTTTCAATGTCCTCTTGGTCCATGTTGGCAGTAGTCTTGGTACACCAGGACTCACAAGACGTGAAAGTCAAAGAAGGGAGTCAGAGCGAAGGGACAGCACAAGCAAACAGAGCAGTCAAAGAAGATCTGGCAAGTAGGCCAATATTTTTTCAAGGCACTAATGCAGATCAAAGAGATGGACATGCAGGGAGGAAGAGCAAGTAGAGAGCTCGAAGATATGTATGGCAGATCACTAGAAGAAATCCCTACAACAACAGTGATTCTTATCACTAACAATCATTGTAAATATCATTTCACATTTTTGTAGCTCCATTTTGTGCAAGCCAAGGAGTCCTTGAGCTTGAGGAGCCTTAGAAGTAGTTGCGTACCAATTTTCGTATTTTTTAGATCTCGTTTGAGCCCCCAAATAAGCCCTGGAACCTAATTCTTAACTAGGCCGGACACTAGGTCTGGACAGGGCCAAAACTAGTCAAAAACTATAAAAAGAGCTAGAGAGCTCATTTTTGAGGGTGGATTGTAATTGAAACGAACTTGTAAGAGCTTTTGAAAGTAATCTAAAGAACTCCATTGATTCTCTCTCTTTGTCTTGCCTTGTGTGCGCGTGTGTGTGTATGTGTGTGCATGCTTGTGTGCTTCTCACTCACACACTTGTGCCGCCACTTGCTCGAGGTCTTCATACCATCCTCACGTCTTCCCGGATTGACATTAAAGGAGGTGCTACTCATCATTGAGCTACACCAAATTTTGGCGCCGTTGCCGGGGATCGAGCTTTGAGGACGAGCGTGTGATGGTAAGACGTAGAGTTGACGCGTTGGAGTTGTAGGTATTTTCTTCACTCTCATCGATTTTCTTTTACTTTCTTCACCATCTTCATCACCATCATCATCATCACCATCTCCCACCTCCATCTCCATCATCGCGAAAATGTCAGTTTTTTGACTATATCCCCATCTCCACCTCATTTCCCTCATTTCACTTGTGAGAGAGAGCGAGAGAGCGAATTTGCATGTGCTGTTTTTGCATGTTTTCTGAGCTGTCTTGCAGGTACAAGCTGCATCATCATCCTCAGCACTCCGCGCAGGTACGGAAATCTGAGTAATTGTCTGTGTGTCGCCGAGCTCTGTGAATCGCGATCGACTGAAAAAGTGCTCTAATTGCTAAACAAAGTGCATATCCATGACCTACAGGCCTAGAGCTTCCCAAAAATCTGTTTAGTTTTTTGAAATTCCACAGATTTCTGTCAATCGCGATCGCTCTATCAATCGCGACCGACAGCCCACGACGGCTCTGTCAATCGCGACCGACAGAGTCAACGACCGATTGACCACGACTGACGGATCATACGCGCGACACATGTCAATCGCGATCGAGTCATCAATCGCGATCGACTCATCAATCGCGATCGACACAGTCAACGACTGTTTGACCACGACGGACAGACCACGACGGCTCTATCAATCGCGACCGACACGGTCAATGACTGTTTGACCACGATCGACAGACCCTCGCGACCGACCTGTCAATCGCGATCGACTCATCAATCGCGACCGACAGAGTCAACGACCCTTTGACCACGACTGATTGACTTTTCGTAGCCCCTGTCAATCGCGACTGACCAGTCAATCGCGACTGACAGCCACGACGGACCTGTCAATCGCGATCGACACGTCGATCGCGACTGACCTGTCAATCGCGACCGACAGACTTTGCGAACGCGTTAGAAGGGCAAATTAGGTCAAATTTTCAAGGCAAAATTATTGGTCTAACTTTTGATTAAGTGTGGGACAAACACTAGGGTGTAGTATTGCATCGCGAGGCCGTGTCACAAGCTACTCGAGTATTCCTGTTTGACTGTTAGCTTGTATTGAATCCTGATTTAACCCCCTAAACCCTGAACAGTCATAACTTTTTCATACGAAATCCAATTTTTGAGCTCTTGGGCTTGTTGGAAAGCTCGTGGCATATACTACACGCCCTCAACTGTTTTTTATAAAGATAATGCGTTGATTTTCAGAGAGGGTATTTTGAAGTTGACCATACCCAGGGGGATCAAAGTTAGGGGTCTTTAGAATTATTTTCCTAAAAGTCACAATGCAAATATGTGTTTATGTTACATGAATGCAAGTGGTTGGTTTTGTCCTTTGAATCTAAGCATTGAGCTAACTGTGGGACTTTTATAGGTCCATTGAGAGCAACTGAGAGCGTACAAAGCAAGGTTTCTTTGCAAGCTTGAGAACCGGGTTCTTGAGCACCATAAAGCAAGGGATCAACAAGTAAGGTTGGAATATTCTCAACTCCCTCTGTCATTTCCTAGCTCAAGCTAAGAACGACTAGTGATAGGAGTAAGCCAGGGCGACGGTAGGCAGTTATCAAGTGAAGACTACCTAAAAACTCAAGTTCAAGTTAAAAACATAATCTCTATACTGTCGATAACCTAAAGGAAAAGAACCTAACGTGGAACGATCAACCTAAAGTACGAAGAACATTCAAGTGTTCCTGACGACGTGATATCAGACAAGACCATAAACACAATAATTAACTAAAAAGAATCAAGTGACTGGTACCAATTGATCGGCAACGAGGTTGTACACTGGAAAAAAATTGGGCTAATCAGTTAGGCATATGAACCTTCGATCAGGATGACACCTAGCAAGAGAGAGACAAAGCCTTAGGTCTTCAGAGGCTAGTGTCAATCACACTGCAAGGTCTTGGGCCCAGCAGTTGAGCCACCACTCATACTACCCTAGCTCTGAGACCAGTGAGTCAGAAATGTCTCAAGGCATGGACACACCTACGGGAAGTTCAGGAGTGCCTTATTTGTACAGGGTAGAAGGCCCTTACAAAACACAGCTGGAATATCTTAGGACCAACCGACTAGGTGCTAGCATCTATGAGGATGGCCTAGGAAGATCCGTGGTCCAGATTAAAAACCCTGACCAATCCATAGGACTAGAGCACCCAGCTGTCAAGTTTGAAAACGGTGCATACCTGGACAAGGAAGGAACTATATATGTAGTCACTAGTCACCCGGATAGGACAGATGACTTTGGGAATGTAATCTCAGAAGCGGACCTAGGTGACCTGGAACAAGGGAACATGGGTGCGGAACCTAGAACCCCTCAAGGTAAATCAGTTCTCACTAGGATTATCACGCCTGAGTGGGTGCCCCAAGACAACAAGAGCATAGAGTTGCTCCTCAATCGGGAAACTGATGAAGCCTTTTGGAGATATAAATCCAATCAGCCAGCTGATATAGGAAATATCATGATCTATGAGTTTAAGGATCCAGATAGCCCAGGTAGAGTGACCTACTTAGATCACACTTCGGAACGGATCTTTGTGGTGACAGAAAATGATAGGCATGCCTACACTTGGAAGGGTGAATTTATTTTCCCCCAACCAAGATCAAATGTATCCTATGGTCACCCTGGGGCTGGAGCTTCCCAAGCTCATGGTACGCAAAGAGACAGAAGCAGAGATAGACCAGAAGTAAGTTTTGCCAACCCAGTAGGCAGAGAAAGAACGAGGACGGAGACGAACAGGGTAGAACCTGAGGTGCTGAGAGCTCACAGGAACCAAAGAAACGTGGATGGATTCCCTCTGCCGAGACCTAGAGAGCACACAAGAACTCTGAGACCCACCCAACTAGTTAAGTCCATGAAGAATTACTTTGATGGCACAGGAGATCCTTATGATCATGTGGCGGAGTTCAAACAAGTCTTGAGAGCGGAACAGGTGGAGGATCTGTTCACACAGTACAATGCCTTCGGTCTAACCCTTAGGAACACTGCACTTACATGGTTTCAGCCATTGGATGAGCGCCAGTTCAGGAGCATAGATCAACTCCTAGAAGCATTTATTATAGAGTTCTCTAAGAGCGGCATAAGACACAATACCTCCTCATTGATTCACAGCTTCAAACAGACCCCCCAAGAGACTGTCAGATTGGCCGGAAGAAGATTTAGACAATATCTTGAAAGGTGCCCTATTTCGGAGCTACCCACATCTGCTAAACAAGTAGCCTTATTCCTTGATGGATTGCTGAGTACGAAATTGAGATCCTATGTGTATCTAAAGGACCCTAGGACCATAGAAGAATGTGTACGCATGTGCATTGACATTGAAGATAACCTAGGAGAAGAGCTAGAGCTTTTCAAAATCTACAAAGATTCAGATAGTGCATCTAGCCACTCTTCCGCGCAATCCACATCAATTGAGGAACTTGCCGAAAAGGTAGCTCAGAAATTAGGTGTAACTAGCAAACAAATCCCAAGGTTTGCCCCTGTGAAAAGGTGCTATACATGCGGTGGTGATCATATGGCGAATGTCTGCCCTATTATGGCTCAGCCCCAAGTAAATCCGAGTAGCCAGTACTGCACCATAGAACGGAGATACACCAATCACACCGCACAAGATTGCCCATACAACAAGCAGGCAGTTAGGCAACCCTATCCGCAACCCTACCAACAAGGCAGATACGAGAACCAAAATCCACCACCACAATATGCTAGACCCCAACAAACCTACCAACCACAATATCAGGCCCAACAGAGACCCCAACCTGTGCTAGCACAACAACCCCCAAACCCCGCTAACGTGATTCCAGTAAAGTATGTTGTTGCAGAAGAAAACCTGAATAGGGCCATAGTACCAGTAAACCCATTGATCTTAGAAAGTGACCCGAGTGACCATAGCTTTGATTCTACCCATGTCGATAGTCCCCAGGCTTACTACATGCAGTCTCCAGAACATGGTGAGTCTTACTATAGTGAAGAACCAAGTGAACCTAGTTGGGAGTCAGATTACACGAACGTCATGTATGCAAACCCCAACCCCAGGCCTCAACCTAGGCAGGTACGACCACCAGTCCCTAGAGGTCCATGCTACCGGTGTCAAGGAGATCACCTCATTCGTGATTGTCCCTTGCCTCCACCTACACAACCCCAGTCAATGACAATCCAAGGTTTTTGCCAAGATTGTGGAAAAGAACATCTCTTACGAGATTGCCCTAAGAATCCTAATAATATGCCAAAAATCACTCCGATCAACGTTATTGGGTTAGTGGTAGATTCCACAGGAAGTGTCACTTCCACGGCTCCCGTACAGGTAGTCACTCGTGCTCAAGCCTTGCAGCAGAATCAAGGGGTAAACCAGGATAAGAACTCAGAGGCTAGTGAAACCGAGAGCGTAACAAAGAAAAGGACTAGAGCATGGAAAGATAGTCGGGAAAGAATGAAAAAACAATGGGCTAAAAAGATGAGTGATCTTGAGGAAAGCATAAGAGAAACCAAGGCTAGGATAACTGAAATCACCTCTCAAATCCCCTCTCACACTACCCCGCCGCCACCACTCCCGTCTCCATCCGACCCACCACCTTCCCCACCACGTCATACGATTCCACCACCTCCTAGGGTAGGATCATTGTTAGCTGATCCCACTCCGGAAGACATAGACATGATGCTCAAAGCATATCAGGCCAGAATCCAAGAAGGGCCAAACGTCACGGATCATGACAAGTGCTATCCTAGAGCTGACCTAGAGATAGAAAGAACCAAACTGTGCGCGAAAATGGTCGCACTGGCTCAGACTATGTTTGAAGCCAGTCGCCTTTTCAATTACTCGGGCTCAGCCAAAACGCAATTACACTTGGATGGATTCCTAGAGAAGTTAGAGGGAATAATTGCAAGATCTGCCAAGGAAGAAAAAAATCAAGAAAAAGATAAAGCAAGCAAAAACATGAAGCAGTCCCCATCAGAAGTGTATGTGGCCAATTCCATTAAACCAAACACCTTCCCCTCCTTAAAAAGAAAAGAGAGGCTAATTGCACAGTCAGAAAAGGAAAGGGCAAGAGAACAGAAAAACCAGCCCCTTCAGGAAGCCCACGGGCCTCCTCAAGAAGCTTATCTTCCCCCCCAAAAGTCACAGGAGCCTCTCTCGAAAGCTTGTGTACCTCCACAGGTTGCCTACATCCCTTCTCAGGGAGTGTATGAGCCTGTTCGGAAAAGTAATAGAATAAGTAACCCTCTCCAGGGAGCTTGTGCTCCAGCCACCCATGAGAACGAGGAAAGAGCCAACGAGAGAATAAGCCCTCCTTCCCAGGTTGCTTATGTGCCTAACTCTACGGAGCCAGACACTTCTTCTTCTATGAATCGGTTTGCACCAGACTTCCTACGAGAGATTCAAGAAGACAAATGGGATAACGAAAGTGAGGTCGCCCCTCCTTTTGAACTTGTGGACGATGCACACGACCAATTCCCACAAGACATCCCATCTATTTACGGGGAACATGAGAGTGCTCAGTCTCACGAGAGACTGGACTTTGATTCTAATTCCATACAAGAGCTACCCCACTTCACAGGCCCATGGGAAGCAAAATCCACATGTATGAGAGCACCCACAATCATGGTAAGGAACGACGACTCAGTCATACCTAGGAACACAGAGGTAGTGAAGAACACTAACGTGCAGTGTAATCTCAAGTTAGAAGAGCTACTCAAGGTTAGACCTGAATTATGGAAACATGTAGCCAAACAAGTACCAGAGATAGCAAAACCTCGTTCCCAGGCAGGATCCCATAGGACAGTGCCAGAAATTCCCTTGGATAAGATAGGAGATATGTGTGAAGGTGAAGAAAGGAACACCTATCTGCCCATCACCTACCAGGAGTACACCACCAAGGCAATTTTGGACTCAGGTGCAGGAGTTGCAATTGCCACCACCTCCTTATGGAAGTGTTGGGGCAAGCCGGCACTCAGGCCGACGAGAATGAAATTGCAGATGGCCGATGGTCACATAGAGAGACCCCTAGGATTGCTAGAAGGAATAACTCTCACCACTTGTGGTGTCGAGTTTGAACATAGTTTTGCTATATGTGACTTCAGCAAAAATCATGCCTATGAGATGATTTTGGGAAGACCATTTATGCAACAGTTGCAAGTGGTGCAGGATTGGGGGACCAATTCTTTGTACCTGCAACACTTAGGTGTCACGACCAAAGTCAATCTCAAGGATTATTCTCATAGAGATGTCCCTCCTATCCAATGGAATCCCATCCATAGAGCCAAAGAGGATACAGAATCGGTGCATTCCATAGGGTCTGGATCCTCATGGATGCATGAAGACACTCACTTATGGATGTGCAAGGTAGCAGTAGAAGAAGAGAAGAGAGAGAAAGCCAGAGAGGTAGGTGCAAAAGAAACTCATAGACCCATTCAAGACCCAGCCTATGCACCTGTAGTTTTCCCAGACGAGGAATTCGAACCCCATGGCTGGGCGGAAATTTTAGCAACCATGGACGTAGTCATCAATGAAGAACAATGGACACCTCACTGTGATGAGGATGGCTATGACATTTCAGTCTTCTCCATAGAGCCAATCATGGGAGAGGCAGTTTTAGAAGAATGCGAACCTAGCCCTGATGCATTTGAGGATGCAAGTGACTCCGATCTAGAGTCAATCATTATGGACCCACCATTTGCATCAGATGAAGAATACTTCCATGAAGTAGAATTTCAACCCCAGAGGCATGGAGAGCTTACAAATGAGGTAAGATTAGCAACACACTTGACCCCGAAGGAAGAAGGAAAGAAACGAAAGAAGAGAGAAGCCTTACCAGAAGAGGAAGAATCTTTGTTTGAGGTCCCAGAAAATTTTAAGAAGTATGAGATAGATGACAGGAGGGTCATGATTAGAATGCCCAAACGAGAGGCACAATCAGGAGAGGCCTATGATAACAAAGAAACTACCAAGAAAATAGTAGTGGCCATAGAAGAAGGAGAGGAGAGATGCACGTACATAGGCCATGACCTGACAGAAGAAGAAGAGCACGAATTGATTGCCTTGCTAAGAGAATACAAAGATGTATTCGCTTGGAGTTACAAGGACTTGAAAGGTGTTGACCCTGACATATGCTCACACACTATCCCCATGACCTCAGATGCCAAACCCTCTAAGCAAAAGCCTTATACATATAACGATAATTACGCTGCTAAAATCAAGGAAGAGATAGATAGACTGGTCGAAGCTGGATTTATCTATGAAATTGAGCACACTGAGTGGGTATCACCCATCGTAGTGGTGCCCAAGAAGAATGGCAAGTTGCGTGTGTGCATTAACTTGAAAAAGGTTAATGCCGCCACGATTCGAGATAACTATCCGCTTCCCATCACAGAACATCTCTTAGAAAGAGTGGCAGGCAAGGAAGTGTACAGCTTCCTTGATGGATTTTCGGGCTACAATCAAGTAGCCATAGCTCCAGAGGATCAGCATAAGACAGCCTTTGCCACGGAATGGGGCATTTTTGCTTTTAGAGTAATGCCATTTGGGCTTACCAATGCACCAGCTACCTTCCAGAGGCTGATGTGCCATGTGTTTAAGGAGTTCCTAAGGAAGAGTTTAGAAGTCTATGTTGATGATCTCTGTGCTCATTCCAATGTTAGACAAACCCATATTCCTGAACTCAGACAAATCTTTGACAAATGTAGAGAATATCAAGTCTGCCTGAACCCAGAAAAGTGCGTTTTTATGGTCAGGCAAGGCAAGATTCTAGGACACATAGTGTCAAAGAATGGCATATCTACAGACGAAGAAAAAGTGAGAGCCATAGCAGAGCTACCTAGGCCAAAGAATGTCAAGGAAGTACAAGCTTTCATGGGGCATTGTGGGTATTACCGACGTTTCATCCACATGTATGCGGTCATCGCAAAGCCCATGTACGGACTCTTGACTAACTTTGAGTGGACTGATGAATGCGAGAATTCCTTCCAAGAGCTTAAACGAAGATTATGTTCAGCCCCAATCTTGACTACACCAGATTGGAATAAGCCATTCCATGTTCACGTGGATGCATCCAATTATGCTATTGGATGTGTTCTTGCACAACCTACTGGTGAAGGAAATATGGATCTTCCAATTGCCTATGCTAGTAGACAGTTGAATGCGGCTGAACGAAATTACACCACTACGGAGAGAGAAGGTTTAGGCATGGTATATGCAGTTAAGAAATTTAGACACTATTTGCTTGCAAATAAGTTTAAATTTTTTACTGATCATCAGGCATTGTTATATCTCGTAAACAAGCCATGCAATACAGGAAGATTAGTGAGATGGTTTCTCTTGCTAATGGAATATGACTTTGAGGTTGTGGTAAGAAAAGGTAGAACTCACTTGAGAGCAGATCATCTCTCTAGGCTCACATCGGGAGAAGCCCCACAAGGAGTGCCAGGTGACCTTCCTGATGCTTACTTGTTTAATTTGGAAGTTGTACCGCAGTGGGCTAACTCATTGGTACCAGTATTGACATACGGGCCTAACCATCCAGTGGTAAACACACGGAATAGAGAGATTGTAAAAGCCCAAAAGTACCACATCATGGCAGGAAGCATGTACAAGCACACAGATCAAGGGATCTTGGCTTGTTGTGTAGAAGAGGATGAGTACGCTAAATGGTTGCAATTAGCACATATAGGTGCATTAGAGCAACACCATTCAAAGCAAAGAACTTTACAGACTCTAAAGAGATTCGGAGTGCATTGGCCCACTATGGAAGCGGATGTCCAAAAGTTGTGCAAGGAGTGCCCAATCTGCTGCACTAAACCACCAGTGGAACACGCCACTCTTTATCAAGTATCCATTGTGCCAGATTGGAGTGAACCACTAGTATCATTCCTGAGGACAAACACATTCCCTCCAGACATGACTCTGGCTAGGAAAAGGAGTTTAGAACAAGAAGCCCTGGATTATTCACTCATTGGTGATAATCTATATAAGCGTGGTAAAGATGGTTACCTGAGACTATGCGTCCACGAAAGTGAATATCTGAAGATCTTGGAAACTGCTCACCAAGGTGTGGCAGGAGGACACTTTGGACCAGATCGGGTGATCAAGGCAATTCTATTTGCGGGTTTCTGGTGGCCTACCCTTCACATGGATGCACATACCTATGTGAAACGGTGTGATGTCTGTCAAAGGACTCAGTATCCTATACGCAAAGATGAGATGCCACTGAAACCTATGATGGGTGGACGTGCATTTTCCAAGTGGGGAATAGACTTCGTAGGTCCTATTAATCCCCCAGCTAAGGGTTCTCATGCGGAATACATCATTGTTGCGACAGATTATCTCACCAAGTGGGTAGAGGTAAAAGCTACGACAAAGAACGATGCTCAAACAACTGCCAAATTCTTGTTTGAGAATGTATTCACGAGATATGGGCTACCTATAGAGCTTGTAAGTGATAGAGGCACTCATTTCTTGAACGAAGTGATTGAAAATCTCCTCCAAGAATTCTTGGTAATACACAAGAAGTCTGCCCCCTATCATCCTCAAGCTAATGGACAAGCTGAGAGCACTAATAAGATTTTATGCAATGTACTGACGAAATTAGTGAACACTAAACGCTCTGATTGGGACAAACAGCTACACCATGCTGTTTGGGCATACCGAGTGGCCTACAAAACGGTACTCCAAGCCACTCCCTTTCAGATGGTATTTGGCCAAAATGCTGTGCTACCCTTGGACTTCTTGATCCCTACATTGAGAGTAGCACAAGAGCACGAATGGACGGGTCATGAGCTCTCCTCTAGGATTTTTGACCTTGAACAATTAGGAGAAACGAGACTGAGAGCCGCAGCAGGAATATATGCAGCCAAGAAGAGACAGAAGGCATACTTTGATGCCCATGTGAAGGATAAAGGCCTGAAAGCAGGAGATCTAGTCCTAGTCTATACACTGAAACAACACGCGAGGAAGCTAGAAAAGAGAGGCTACGGACCTATGGTTATCAATAGGATCTCCACGAGTGGAGCAGTACAATTGGCCACATTAGAGGGTGATGTTCTCCCTAACTATATTAGCGGATGTAGAGTCAAGTTGTATCAGGAACCCCTCACGGAAGAAATGCTCAGCCGACTCAACACTGCTAAGAAACGCAAAGAGGAAGAGAAGCGAATTAGAGAAGAAGCTCAAGCAGAAGCTTTAGAACGCATTAGAAGGATGAAATTACGTAGGCAAGGTAGAGAGCAGCCTAGGACAAATGACTATGCAGATCAAGGATATCATATGGCAATGTGTGCAGTCGTAGGAACCAGCTCTCATAGGATAACTGATCGACGTCCTTTCGTAACCTTAGAGATAGGACAAGGAAAGAGTGCAAGGACCGTAAGAGCCTTGATTGACTCGGGTGCAGCCACTAGTGCTGTTAGAGTGTCTTACTGTCAAGAGCTGCAGTTAACTGTCAATCCTGTGGAAGCATATCTCATAGGATTGGGAGGCGTGGAAACCCCTTGCATGGGCGAGGTGGAACTTCCCCTCTACATTCATGATGAGGCAATGACAGTGAAAGGACTAGTGTGTCAAGATGAGGATCTCACTGAACCTCTTGTCTTGGGTCAAGACTGGATCTATGACCAAGCAGTCAACTTAAACCTAAGAAGTGGACTTCTTCAGGTATGGGTCAATCATAGTCGAATTACGGTAGAGTTGGATAATGGAGCACTCAAGGAACTAGGAAAGGCACAGACTCCTGGTCCTTCCAGGGGTGCACATGAAGTTGACCATGCTGTTCTTGTCCAAAACTATGTGTTGCAGAGGAAGGATATTCGCAAAAAAGGAGTCCGGGATGCAAAGGAATTCCCTTCTTTTCCAAAGGCCAGAAGAAGGCAACAACCCAAGGTGGATCACAGGCCAAAGAAGAAGAGTACTACCTATGTCGGGGATCCAAAGTACCTGCGCAGCAAAATGTCCCAGCAAGTGAAACAAGTGTGGGTGCGGAAAGGCGAACACCCGGTTGCACTCAAGCCAACCACACGAGCAAAGCCTCTTATTAGTAACCAACAACACGACACTAATAAGAAGTCTTTCGGAAATTCTTCTACTAACGTGAAATATATTTGGGTGCCCAAGAAGTCGATGAAGGCTAGCCCACAATCAAGACAAATTTGGGTGCCTAAGGCTTGCTTGATGGCACAAGTAGCTACGCTGAGGCCACAACCTAAACAGCATAACGCAGCTACGCATACTGCCAGTATTCACTCGTTCTCAACGCTCATGAACACACCAAGACCCAAGAGCGTGCATGTAATTAATTGTAAATGGGTCCCAAAAAGGCCTCGTTTTCAAACCACGACACCGAGAAAGCTCTCTAGAGCCTCTCCGAAACCGAAAGCAAAGCCCATTCACTGCATTTGGTAGCCTAGGGCCTGTAATAAACCCCCCGACCCCAATTTGTAAATTCATACCCACTTACTAACTGCAGTAGTCTCCTAGGACAACACAAGCACTAACTACACACACTGTCTTCGTGCACTTACTAACCACTAACTCACCATCTACCTCATGTTAATGTTGTAACGGGGACAACAACGGATTTATTCTGTCCATTACGATGTTAACACTTGGTTCTATATTCTCACAGCACCAACCAGCAAACAGGGCCATGGCAGAAGCAGGTACCAGTTCTCAAGCCGGATCTGGTGCCCAGATTGTGGACATAGAAACACTTCTCCTTGAGCCACGTCTCACCGCAAGGCCGCAAGAACTTCAAGCCGTGCATGTGCTCCCCATTCAGGATCCTCCTCAAGGGCACACTTCTCAAGTAGGTAAGCATGCGCATTGGTTCAGTGATGTTGCTGGACCACTGGGCGATGGAACCTATTTCTAGGAAGCAGAATTGGAATTCAATGGCAAATGGGGTCAATACCACTTTTTCACACGTGAGTTTGAAAGCTATCAAAACGCCGAAGTCATGAGATCAGTTTGGATCAAAGCGGGTGTGGACAGTTATTTCAGGGCCCACTTACCAAAGCCGGATTTTTTACGATGTTCATATCTGATCAGTACAATCACGCCAAGCAGGGCCAAGGGAGGCGACAGCACCTTTGTGTTGCCATCACTGCTGCCGGGTAATGAGCTTAAAAGATTCAAGTTGAACCTCAATCTGGTAAGAGAAGCATTGGGTATGTATGACATGCACATCCCAACAGAAAAGGAAACCATGGTTCCAGGTCGAATGAAGCACAAAGATCTTAATAAGTTGAAGGATATGGTAGCGATGACACCTACCATTGCGCTTCACCTGCGAACCATCATGCAACATTTTGCTTTCCCCGCCCAGGAACGATTCACAATGCCCCCGAAAAAAATATGGTTTAGCTTATATCTAGCAGAGACAGAAAGCCTTCCCATCAATGTGCCACACAGGATCATAGATCAGATCCACCTAGCCCATCAAAGGTGGAACAAGAAACAGAAGAATGTGCTCCACGGGTGTTGTGCTCTGACCAGAATAATTTATAGATGCTTGGCTTATGACGTGCCTGTTCAGCGGGCACTCGTATGGTCCCGAGTCCAAGAATTCCAGAGAAGACTATCAGCAGCAGGTCCCCCATCAAAGAAGATGAGGGGGGGAGTCCAATTACCCTGTGCTCAACCAAGGGGAGCTACCACTACACCAGAAATCACCCCTCCCCAGACACGACGAGTTAGGCCATTCACAATCCGGCTACCAAGACCAAGCACAGAGGGGCCTAATCTGGTGTTTCCACCCATTCCATCAGATTTGGAATTTCCACAGGGATTTACTCTTGAGGACCTCACGGATGAAGAAATTGCCAGATTGATCTATGACTCTAATCTCGAAGCTGAAGCAGAGCGAGCTCAGGAACCACAACCCCAAACAACATCGGCCCCCACCCAACCACAAGTTGTAGAAGTCGATGTAGATGAACAAGAGGCAGGAGGAGACGAAGAAGAAGCCGACGAAGAACAACATCAAGAATATGACGAACTCTCCGAGTTAGCAAGTGCCCCAGCGTATTCGGCACAAATCAAGAGACTATATCGAACCATGCAACTAGTTCAGGAACAGCATAAGATGTCACTAGAATCGGGCAAGAGACTCATGAACGACTTGCTAGCTGAGGAAGGTGTGGACGAGTTGTTCATTGAGTCCATGAACCTTCATGCCGATGCCGTAGGATTGGATGAGGCCATTCATGAGGCAATGGCCTACATTCACAGGTTTGAGAAAAGGGTTCCCGTTCGTCCTAGGAGGTCCGGGAAGCAAATTCACATCAATGTATCAGCACCAGGCGAGGCAGCGCAAGCAGAAGAATATCAGGAAGCACCGTTGTCACCACCATCCCCACCTGGCACTACACAATTCACTCCACCACAGGACACTAGCACTACCACGTCCACTACCACTACCATTGTCATGGGCATCCCACTCTCTCTGGGAATCCAATTCGGGGGAGTCACCATGCCCACCTTCACCACCCTGTTCACCGATGTCACATCCACTCCACCCACGATCCCCATCTACACCGTCACTCAAACAATTGACACGATAGAAACATCACCTGCCACAGCACCGCTTCCTCCCCCCATGCCACCTTCATCACCCATACCCCCTCCACCTACCTCTCCACTTGCATCCACATCATTCACATCTCCCATTCCCGCCCCCATTCCCCCTGCATCTTCACCCCTCCCAGCATTATTTAATGTAAATAGCATATTTTTAGCATTAAATCAATGTGTATACCAGCTCCAGAATGAGTACAGAGCTCTGGACGACCGGTATCAACAACTGGCAACGCACCATCAGAACTTACAAAGACAATTTCACATTCTACAAACCGAAAATGCAGAACTGAATCAACGCTACACGACGCTTGAGCAGGCTCACCAAACATTATTGGAGGCACCCCAACCATCGACAGAATCAGGTGTCAAACAACTAGAAGCTTTGCTCGCAGTATACCAAGCCGATAATCTCAAAGTCCGGCGTAACCTGGCACTTCTCAGAAAACACATGGCGGCCGCCCTTGAAGAGAACAAGAGGCTGCAGCAACAAAATGAAGCAAATCTAGAAGCAGCAATGGAAGGCTCTCCACACGAAATTGATCCAGAGCAGTTTAAAGCTGTGCCCTCAGAGACAATGAAGACCATCTTGGACAGCTATGCAGATCTATTAGAAGCTCATGATGACTTGGAAAGGGAACGTGATGCGCTGCGCAATCAACTCCAAGAGCAACAAACAGCACCCAGAGTCACAGAAAGGACCACGACTTCAGAGGAAGTCAAGACATTGAAAGAGCAGGTGGCCGAATTACAGGCAAGATTACTCACACACGAAAGGCAGCCCTCTCCAGTTGTCGAACCAGAACCCGAGGATTTGGTACCCATCGAGGTAGATGAGACGTATGAGGAACCATACGTTCCTATGCCAATGCCAGGTGGTGAGCAAACCGCAGAAGGAATGGATACGTTAGAAATTGAAGTACCTGAGTGGCTCCAAACACTAGAGAAAACAGCATCAACTCATGAAGATCGAGTGGCAGTTCAAATCCAATCTATGGCAAAGATAGAGGACACTATTATTAAATCAGAATACTTCCGCAGCATGTCCCACCATAGATGGATCGGAACCAATGATGACCAATACGTGCCATATTGTATACTCCTGGCGGACTACAATGCAGAAATCCAACAAAGATGTGGCAAACCTCCAACGTTTGCTACACAATTTGGGCCAGATGACATCCCCGAGAGTGCTCAAAAAGGATCCATTCATCAACCCACCTGGAGGATCCGACTCCTCGAAACCTACCCGGAGATGGTTCGCACCTGGACGAATATGCCTCTTTTTATTAAATATAACCCTTGTTATGTTCCTGTATTCCGCAGACGCACATGGCCAGAGTTTACCCTTGCAGTCAAGAATATCAAGGGCTGCGCCAAATGGTTAAACTACGTCTATCTAGCACCCCCTCAAGGACCTCCCACCGTCAATTATATGATTTCCACCATACGGCACTGGAGCATCCGATTAAGGAATACCCCTGATGTGATGGCCCAGATGTGCATGAAAATTTTTGAATTAATGCTTATTACATTCAGGACATTCAAGAATATCAAGGACCCACACTTCTCAGGCGTCGGATTCCTTACAGGAAACCAGGATTTAGTTTATGACATGAGCACCACTCCTTCCATAGAGGTGATATATGCTTGGCACGCCAGAATAAAATACCTCCCAGCCTGCTTTAAACAAACATTCGAGGAGATGTTCATAACAGGGTTCTGGGAATACCACTCAGAAATATTTGTACCCAGACCCTCACATCTCCTCCATTTATTTGCTGTGGAGCGAACCATTCACTCAGAACAATTACGAGTGCCACATCCAGATGTCCCAGGGCCAGTCAATTGGGATGCATTGCTGACAGATCTAGCAAGGGGACTAAGGCTAGAAGAACACCACCTCGCCGCGGATGTTGTCCAATATTACGTCTAAAAAGCAGCTAGACAAGGGTCTGTCAGGGGCGACAGACGCGAGAGTGGGGGGGGTGTTGGTAGTAGTCTTGGTACACCAGGACTCACAAGACGTGAAAGTCAAAGAAGGGAGTCAGAGCGAAGGGACAGCACAAGCAAACAGAGCAGTCAAAGAAGATCTGGAAAGTAGGCCAATATTTTTTCAAGGCACTAATGCAGATCAAAGAGATGGACATGCAGGGAGGAAGAGCAAGTAGAGAGCTCGAAGATATGTATGGCAGATCACTAGAAGAAATCCCTACAACAACAGTGATTCTTATCACTAACAATCATTGTAAATATCATTTCACATTTTTGTAGCTCCATTTTGTGCAAGCCAAGGAGTCCTTGAGCTTGAGGAGCCTTAGAAGTAGTTGCGTACCAATTTTCGTATTTTTTAGATCTCGTTTGAGCCCCCAAATAAGCCTTGGAACCTAATTCTTAACTAGGCCGGACACTAGGTCTGGACAGGGCCAAAACTAGTCAAAAACTATAAAAAGAGCTAGAGAGCTCATTTTTGAGGGTGGATTGTAATTGAAACGAACTTGTAAGAGCTTTTGAAAGTAATCTAAAGAACTCCATTGATTCTCTCTCTTTGTCTTGCCTTGTGTGCGCGTGTGTGTGTATGTGTGTGCATGCTTGTGTGCTTCTCACTCACACACTTGTGCCGCCACTTGCTCGAGGTCTTCATACCATCCTCACGTCTTCCCGGATTGACATTAAAGGAGGTGCTACTCATCATTGAGCTACAGTCCATTTTACTCAACAATTTATAGCATGTGTACAACTTCTTTCTAGTGTCTCTAGAAGATTACAACATGAGTAGGTTCTTTTAAGAGTTCCTCTACATAAAAAAACAATCGCGTTTCGTGCTTGCTTATCCCTCCGTTGCTTTACTCAAAAGCATAAAAAGCTTTTTCGCGTTTGTTGGAAAGAAAATGTCTCAATAGTCCATTTCTCTCCCTGTACAGAGCATGTGTAGCATCTTTTATTAAGTCCCCTACATGAAACCACAACGGGCGCCTGGGATAAGTCAATCGACTCTCATACATAAGGTGTGGGTTCGAATCCCCTTGCCGGCAACATGCGGCAGTATCTTATATAATGCTTTTCAGGAGATAAAGCATAAGTGGATAGCGATGAAAGAACAACGGACGAACGCAAACGCGTATGATTTTTCTTACGATAGCGATCTGTTTTTTCCAACAATAGCTTTATTATGAGCTTTTCAAAGTATAAGCAACACTATATAAGAAGCACTTTGGGCTCATTATATGCATCCTTCACCTAGTATTCAATACAAGCTTGGAGCTTGGACCTCAATAGAGGTGGTGTTTCGTCTAGCACATGGGGCAGCCATGGTGCTAACTTGAAGCATGTTGAGGAGCAGCTATGGAGTTCTTCTTAATGATTCTTCTTGGAGAAGGTGAAGGGTGTGCTCACACTCTAGCTCATGGAGAGGAGGTTATCTCTTGTTCATGGCAAGAAGACTTAGTCATTAGCAGCTTGATGGTGAGGATCGGCCATCTACATGTTGTAGTTGAAGATTATCTTCGAGAAGAGGATTTCGGGCTACTTCAAAGACATTGGATGGTGTTTAACATAAGATTTACATCTTATGTTAAGTATTCAGGTACATATTCTCTTTATGCACACAGGTACTACTTAATGTTTATGGAGGCAGTGGCATCCATATCAGGAGGAGTCCTATTCAGCATAGGTACAAGAGAAACAGTACATATATGCTTTATGCATATTTTGGTGAGGTGTTTGAGAAGGTGTGTTCACATGAGTTTGAGGATTTCCGGCAGCAAACTTGTTAGCAGTCTTTGCTACTTTTTAAGTATGTGATCTTTTCACACACGTATCTGACTTAGGGTCTTCCATAGCCTAAGGTTAGATGAGGGTTTGTTGATTATCAGTTTAACACTGATCCTTCCTCTTTCAGTCACTCATATTCACTCTTCTATAACCTATTAGGTCACACATCTCATATATATTCAGATTTCTGCCCATACATCTGAATATGTTTGTTACATTTGTACATTCACTCATTCATCTATTTCTCATCACATAGAGTGGTTGAGAGTTTTGCTCCCACATTGTACATTGAACATTGGTATATATGATACTATGAGTAAGCGATGGCTTACGTAACACCTTACACATGTCGTCTATGTTGGTGCATATCAAGCCTTCACACATTGGCTTGGAACATTAGACCCATGGAAGGCTAGCTTGGACAAAGCTTTATCAAGGCTTCACTTGAAGCAAGGCTCATATGAACATATGCTTAGATGTTCTCACTTTTTATCCCTTTGTAAAAGTCATTGTGACTTGGAATAATTTGTAATCACACCTACTTGAGAAAGTCGTGAAAATCTGAATGTTGTAATGGAGAGAATATCTCCCTACTTTTAGAGGAGAGATTCTAGGGAGCCTTAGTTTGAATTTCAAATTCAAATGATTAAAAAAAAAAAACTCCTATAAAAGATGAAGTGAAAAAGTCGCGGTTAGTTCACTCATTCTAGCTCACTCGCCGAGGCATATCTTCATTGTAACTGAGTGTGTGTTAGTGCTACTCCATAGCCTACACCACTACACCTCAATTAGCTATGCTTGTCATGCTATTGAGCTTGTACAATCTTATTAATCAATAGATATACACACATTTCTCATTTCTGATTCTCTGTGTTAACTTCTCCAAGTCTGTCAACTTCAAAGGAGCATATCTCAGGATCTACTGAACCAAATCAAGAGATCTATAGCTCATTGGAACCAGCTCAAGGTCTTCTACAAGCATACAAAATCTCAGGGGATTTCATTCAGCCATTTGGGAGAAATCGGCTTCGAAGTGCACACTGGTCTGTGTCTGCAGAGTTCCTAAAAAGTCGGGGGTGATTATAATTTTGCTAAACTTATTTCTCACTACATAGTTTATCAATTGAAGTGATTTCACTTGTGATTGGTAGCTTACTAAGGTACGTTAATACTCCCAAAAGGAATTGTTCCAATTTTAAGTGTGCTGGTCACACTGAGTAAAAGTCTGAGCAGGTATCACTACAGGAATAGAAAGTTTTTCTTGATTCTTGAAGTATCAAGTTATCTGTTTTGGTTTGATCATTACCCAAACCACTTTCAAAGTACATATATGGTTTCTTTGTGTCATTTGGAAGCTAAGCAAGTGTACTAAGCATATCTGAAGAGGAAAGAGGGCAGGTGTGAAGCAGGTTTTGCAGCACCAACTGATTTCCTGAGTGCATCCATCCATCACTCTCAACAGTGGTATCAGAGCATAGAAGGTAAACATGGGTGATGGTTTCCCTTCCTTCATTGACAAATTGGATAGAAACAATTATCAGGCTTGGTCATTGAGAATGAAGACCTATCTACAAGGGAGAAGTCTATTTGGATACATATCAGGAGATGAGGAGTTGCCCTCATTCAAGACTAGAGGACTACCTACAAAGGATGAACATGAAAGGCTCAACCAATGGTGTGCAAAGGATGCTTTGGCAAGGTCTTATCTCTTAAACTCTATATCTGATTTTCTTTTACCACATGTAAGGAACTGTAAGACTTCCCAAGAGACTTGGGAAACCTTGTCAAATTATTTTTCTTCCAACACAAGGGCTAGGAAGAATCAATTATGGATTGAGTTCACAACACTTAGGAAGCAGCCCAAGCAATCAGTCTCAAAGTATGTGACAAAGATCAAAGATGTGGCAGACCAATTAGCAAGCATTGGAGAGGAGATTGAAGAAGAGCAAATAGTCAGGCAAGTGACAAATGGACTCAAGGCAGATGATAAGTGGGAAAGTTTCACCACTGCAATGGATCTCTATATGGACATGCATACCCCTGATCTCACAACACTCATGGGCCAACTATTTACACATGAAGCAAAGTTTACAAAGGCTGGAGATCAATCAAAAGGTAATAACCCCTCTGCTCTCTATACTGATAAGAAGGTTAAAGATAAAGGCAAGAAGAAACAGGATGAAGAAGGCTCTACCTCTCAAGCTAATTATGCAGGGAGAGGTAGGTCATCAAGAGGAAGAGGCAGAGGAGGTAAGTCAGGTAGGGGGAGACCCTACAACTCATCACCTTGCAACATCTGTGGATTGTCCAATCATACCACAGATGAATGCTACAAGAACTACAAAAATCAGAGAGGAAGAGGCTACTCAAGAGGTGGATACTCTCAAGGGAGAGGCAGATTCAACCAACATCAAAGCTACAATGGATACAACAACCAATACAACAACAACTACAACAACAACCACAATGGAAACTACCAAGGTGGATTCAGAAATAGAAGAGACTACAACAACTACACAGAGGAGCAAGATGACTCCTTATTGATCATGAATATGACCTCCAAGATAGGTACAAATGATGATCATTTATTTTACATTGACTCAGGATGTTCTAACCATGTAGCTGGCAATGTGGCAGTACTTTCTGATTTGGAAGAGCCCAAGGGCAAACATCAGGTACAAACAAGTGATGACACTAAACACTCTGTTGTCAAAGTTGGAAATGTGAAGACATGTGATGGTAATCAGAATCTATTAAGCAGGGTACTCTATGTACCTACAATAACTAAGAATTTAATGAGTGTTGGTCAGATTGTGGAGAAAGGTTTGCAGGTCAGATTCACACAACATGGAGCATATGTGTGTTGGTGCATTTTGCCCAAGCCTACATGCTTGATATGCTTGATATTATCCTCATTTGTAAGTCACATGAGTAGTCATGTGAACACCTCTTGTAAAAGAGTACATTTTATCTCTTGTAAATGGAAAAAGAAAAAAGGAAAAGGATGGCTTACCTCATCCATGATGTAAAAGCAAATTCGTGGCTCCAACTACCAAAATCACGAATTTTTGAGCTGAGGGAATCTCTCCTAACTTTGGGGATCACTTTTAGGTGGAGCCATTCGAATTCGAATTCAAAACTCCCTCCAAGAATAGCTATAAAAGGAGCAAGAAGGAAGAGGCGATTAGCAAGCCTTGTACGTGACCACTTCATGTCATTTTGTAGAGATTGAAGAGCTTACTCCATAGCTCTATCATTCTACTCCCATTGTGCAAAGATTCATTGCCAATGTGGTTGTAATCATATGTGAATCTATACATTTATTATCATCTACCTCTCTGTTTTGTTCTCTGCTATACTCACTCAGAGCAGTAACTTCAGAAGGTCATATCTCGAGTTTTACTGAACCGTTTTCAGTGTTTTAAAGTGCGTTGGATAGCTCTCACTGTCTAGTTTCTACCTATAAATTTTCAAGGTCATTGAATTTATACTTTTGGAGATATCTGCATTTTACTGCTTACTGGTCTATCTCTGCAGAGCCCCGAGAATTGTGGGAATGTTCCAGAACTTGATGAAACTTGTTCTCAGTGCTCAGTCCATCATTTGAAGTGTTTTAACTTGGAATAGGAAGCTTGCTAAGTCTATTTGCTATGCCCAAAAGGAATTTTTCTAATTCCTTCCAGGTTGAGAGCACTGTTCATTTTTTCCAGCAGGTGTATGTCCAAAAATAGCAAGTTTTGGGAGCTAGTCATTTCGCAACTTGTCGGTCTTGACTTAAACTTTTGGGATACATGTTACAAAGTACTTGGCTGATATTTTGGTGGATTTAGGAAGCTCAAAGGGTCTACTAATCAACTCTGAAGTCTCAGTTGGCTGGTGTGAAGCTGGTTGTAGCGGCACCTACTCATCTTTGGATTGCATCCACCATCTCTCTTCACAGTGGTATCAGAGCATAGTCAAGCAACATGGGAGATGGATTTCCATCAACAATTGACAAATTGGATCGAAACAACTATCCGGCATGGTCTCTAAGGATGGAGGCTTACCTTCAAGGGAGGAATCTATATGGATTCATATCCGGAGATGAAGCAATGCCAACCATGAGGAACAAAGGGCAACCATCACATGAAGAAGTGGAAGGACTTTCGAATTGGTGTTCGAAGGATGCACTTGCAAGGTCCTATATTCTAAACTCAATCTCTGATTTTCTTTTACCTCATGTCAAGGGATGCAAGACATCAAGAGAAACCTGGAATGCACTTGCTTCTTTCTTCTCTTCCAACACTCGAGCAAGGAAGAACCAATTGTGGATGGAGTTCACAACAATGAAGAAAAGCCCGAAGCAAAATGTGACTGATTATGTCACAAAGATGAAGGAGATTTCCGACCAACTTGGAAGCATTGGAGAGGTAATTGAAGAGGAGCAAATCATAAGACAAATCATGAATGGAATCAAAGCAGACGACAAGTGGGAGTCATTCACAACAGCCATGGATTTATACATGGATATGCATGTACCCGACCTCAACACACTCATGGGCCAACTCTTCACTCATGAAGCAAAGATTAGCAAAGGTGGTGAGTCCTCAAGAGGTAATCAAACTTCTGCCTTATATTCTGATAAAGCTAACGTCAAGGACAAGTCAAAGAATAGGAAGAATGAAGATGAAGGAAGCTCTTTCCAAGCAAACTTTGCAGGTAGAGGAAGAGCTAGAGGAAGAGGCAGAAGTGGAAAGCAAGGCAGGGGGAGATTCCAATCATCTCAACCTTGCAACATATGTGGCTTATCTAACCATACTACTGAAGAATGTTTCAGGAACCCGAGGAACTCAAGAGGAAGAGGATTCAATAGAGGTGGCTATGGATCAAATAGAGGCAGGTACAATGGAGGCTACAACAACAACTACTACAACAACAATTACAACAACAACAACAACTATCAAAGTGGCCATAGAGGAAGAAGAGATTACAATAACTATGCAGAGGACCAAAGTCAAGAAGATTCATTATTGATTATGAATCTATCAACGAAGAAGGGTAAGGATGATGATCACATATTTTACATTGATTCGGGATGCTCGAACCATGTAGCAGGAAATGTGGCTTTACTTTCTGATTTGGAAGATCCTCATAACAAGCATGAAGTGCAGACAGGAGATGACACAAAGCACTCAGTGGAGAAGATAGGTAATGTGAAGACATCAGATGGGAATATGAACCTCTTAAGCAAAGTCTTGTATGTCCCTACAATTACCAAAAATTTAATAAGTGTTGGACAGATTGTTGAAAAAGGATTGCAGGTTAGATTCAATCGATTTGGAGCATATGTTGAAGACCCAAGGCAAGGCTTTCGAAGGATTGCCAAAGGAGAAAAGACAGGAAGGCTTTTCACTTTTGAAGTGGAAGATACAAAGAACATAGCTTTGTTTAGCTATGGATCTCAAACTCTAACAGAGTTGGAGATATGGCACAAAAGGCTTGCTCACATTGGTGAGAGGACACTCAAACAGATTTGCAGGGACCAAAGTGTACTTGGTTTGCCTAATATCACAAGGCAACACATGATTTATAAGTGTGAAGCTTGTCAACTCGGCAAGGCTCATAGACAACCTTTCAATAAGAAAGGATATATGTATCAAAATCCTTTGGATCTAGTGCACACGGATGTGTGGGGTCCAAGTAAGGAGCCATCTATATCAGGCTCAAGATATTATGTGTCTTTCATAGATGATTGTAGCAGGTGGACCATTCTGTTTTTCATGAAGCACAAGGATGAAGTGTTTAATTGCTTTAAGAAGTATATTGCTCTTGTTGAAAACCAAACAGGTAGGACTTTGAAACGACTCAGATCAGATGGTGGAGGAGAATACTTCTCTTTTGAATTTGATGCCTTCTTGCATGAAAGAGGCATTAAAAGGGAAGTCACTACAAGGTATACACCCGAACTCAATGGTGTAGCAGAGAGGAGGAACAGAGCTATTGTCGAAGCTGCAAGGTCCATGCTCAATGAAAAGGGATTGCCGAACTACCTATGGGCAGAGGCTGTGTCGACAGCCGCATATCTCATAAATAGACTTCCATCTAAGTCACTAGATGGAACCACTCCATATGAAGTGTGGAATGGAAGAAGACCTAGTCTAGAGCATTGTAAAATCTTTGGATGCTTAGCCTATGCTCACATTCCTTCTCAAGTAAGAGGGAAATTGGATCCCAAGGCAGAGAAGTGTGTATTCATTGGTTATGATCAAAACCAAAAAGGATATAGATTGTACAATCCAACCAATAAAGGATTTTCTGTGAGTAGAGATGTAATTTTTGATGAAAACAAATCATGGTTTGATGATGACAGGAAAGTGAAGCTGCCATATGACTTGGATGAAGATTTTCCATCACTTCAACCAAAGGAGCCAAAGCAGATTGAAGAAAGTGATTCGGAGATTGACCTAGAAGACTTGGAAAGACTAAAGCTATGGAAGAACAAAGGTAAAGCAAAGATGCAGGATGCTACATATGGACCCGAGAGCTCACATCAACCACTTAGAAGGTCTTCGAGGGAGAAGAAGAAACCAGAGAGGTTTGGTTATGATACTTCTTTGGTCACCAAGCACTCAATCTACATTGCAAAGGATTCAACCAATGAAGAACCTACCACATTCGAAGAAGCACAAAGCAAGAAAGCTTGGAGAGATGCAATGGATGAAGAAATGGAAGCCTTGAAGGAGAATGACACTTTGGAGCTTGTACCTAACAAGCCATCTATGAAGATAATCGGATCTCGATGGATATACAAAATCAAGAAGAATCCAGATGGAAGTATAAATAGACACAAAGCAAGGTTAGTTGCTAAAGGGTTTGCTCAAACCCATGGTATTGATTATGAGGAGACTTTCTCTCCTGTTGCAAAAATGCCTACAATTAGGGTTCTCATAAGTCTTGCTGCATCTAGAAATTGGAATCTTTATCAACTTGATGTAAAGAATGCTTTCTTGAATGGATGGATTTCTGAGGAAGTGTATATGGCACAACCTCCTGGATATGAGGATGCACATCATCCTAACTATGTATGCAAACTAAAGAAAGCTTTGTATGGATTGAAGCAAGCTCCAAGAGCTTGGAATTTCAGATTGGTTACTTATTTGCAGGACCAAGGATTCAAAGCTAGCAAGGCGGATACCTCTTTGTTCATAAAGAGGAATGGATCTGAAGTGATCTATTTATGTGTGTATGTTGATGATATTATTATCACAGGCAATGATCTTGAAGGAATCAAACAGGTAAAGAGTCAAATGAAGGAGGAGTTCAAAATAAGTGACCTCGGACCACTCACTTATTTTCTTGGATTGGAGTTGATCTACACAGATTCAGGTATATACATCACACAAAGGAAGTATGTCCATGACATGCTCGTCAAGTTCAAGATGGAAAATACCAAGTGTGCAGGTACACCTATGGAGCAAAATCATAAGCTTAGTGCTTATGAAGGAGAGCCAATTGAAGACATCACAAGCTATCAAAGCTTGGTTGGAAGTTTGAACTATGCAACACTCACAAGGGTGGATATATGCTATAGTGTTAGCATATTGAGTCAGTTTATGCATAAGCCGAGAAGACCACATATGGAAGCGGCCAAGCGAGTCCTCAAGTACCTAAAGGGGACCATGAATGAAGGTTTGTTCTATTCATATACTTCAGATATTGAGCTAAAGGTCTACTCAGATGCAGATTGGGCCGGATCTAAAGATGATAGAAGAAGCACATCAGGGTATATATCATTTGCAGGTTCAAAAATCATTTCTTGGTCATCGAAGAAGCAACCAACCGTGGCATTATCTTCTACTGAAGCTGAATATAGAGGTTTGGCTAATGCAACTCAAGAAATCATGTGGTTAAAATCTTTGTACACAGATCTTGGACTTCATTCTTCAACACCTCACATTTTTGGTGACAACACAAGCTCACTACATCTAGCAGCTAATCCGGTATACCATGCTAGAACCAAGCATATTGAAGTCCACTACCATTATGTAAGGGAGAAGCTAATGAGCAAGGATATTCAACTATCCTATGTCTCTACAGATATGCAATGTGCAGACATGTTAACTAAAGCTCTTGATGGTACAAAATTAAGTAGATTCAAGTTGATGATTGGTTTGCAGGAAATCAAGGACAATTGAAGACTTATTTGAAGGCCAAGCATGTTAGGCTTGAGGGGGAGCTGTTGGTGCATTTTGCCCAAGCCTACATGCTTGATATGCTTGATATTATCCTCATTTGTAAGTCACATGAGTAGTCATGTGAACACCTCTTGTAAAAGAGTACATTTTATCTCTTGTAAATGGAAAAAGAAAAAAGGAAAAGGATGGCTTACCTCATCCATGATGTAAAAGCAAATTCGTGGCTCCAACTACCAAAATCACGAATTTTTGAGCTGAGGGAATCTCTCCTAACTTTGGGGATCACTTTTAGGTGGAGCCATTCGAATTCGAATTCAAAACTCCCTCCAAGAATAGCTATAAAAGGAGCAAGAAGGAAGAGGCGATTAGCAAGCCTTGTACGTGACCACTTCATGTCATTTTGTAGAGATTGAAGAGCTTACTCCATAGCTCTATCATTCTACTCCCATTGTGCAAAGATTCATTGCCAATGTGGTTGTAATCATATGTGAATCTATACATTTATTATCATCTACCTCTCTGTTTTGTTCTCTGCTATACTCACTCAGAGCAGTAACTTCAGAAGGTCATATCTCGAGTTTTACTGAACCTTTTTCAGTGTTTTAAAGTGCGTTGGATAGCTCTCACTGTCTAGTTTTTACCTATAAATTTTCAAGGTCATTGGATTTATACTTTTGGAGATATCTGCATTTTACTGCTTACTGGTCTATCTCTGCAGAGCCCCGAGAATTGTGGGAATGTTCCAGAACTTGATGAAACTTGTTCTCAGTGCTCAGTCCATCATTTGAAGTGTTTTAACTTGGAATAGGAAGCTTGCTAAGTCTATTTGCTATGCCCAAAAGGAATTTTTCTAATTCCTTCCAGGTTGAGAGCACTGTTCATTTTTTCCAGCAGGTGTATGTCCAAAAATAGCAAGTTTTGGGAGCTAGTCATTTCGCAACTTGTCGGTCTTGACTTAAACTTTTGGGATACATGTTACAAAGTACTTGGCTGATATTTTGGTGGATTTAGGAAGCTCAAAGGGTCTACTAATCAACTCTGAAGTCTCAGTTGGCTGGTGTGAAGCTGGTTGTAGCGGCACCTACTCATCTTTGGATTGCATCCACCATCTCTCTTCACAATGTGGAGGATCCAAAACATGGATTCAGAAGGATAGCCAAATGGGAGAAATCAGGTAGATTGTTTACATTTGAGCTAGAAGACACCAAGAATATTGCTTTGTATAATTACAAGGATCAGACACTTTCAGAGTTAGAGATATGGCACAAGAGATTAGGGCACATAGGAGAAAGAACTCTAAAGCAAATGTGCAGGGATCAATGTGTGCTTGGGATACCTAATGTATCCAAGCAACACATGATTTACAAATGTGGATCATGTCAATTTGGTAAGTCTCACAGATTACCCTACTCAAGAAAAGGTTTCATACATAAAGACTACCTAGATTTGGTACACACAGATGTTTGGGGACCTAGCAAGGACCCTTCCATTTCTGGTTCAAGGTATTATGTGTCTTTCATTGATGACTATAGCAGGTGGACCATTCTATACTTTATGAAGCATAAGGATGAAGTGTTTAATTGTTTCAAGAGGTATCTTGCACTTGTTGAAAATCAAACAGGTAGAAGCTTGAAGAGGCTAAGGTCACATGGTGGAGGAGAGTACTTCTCCAATGAGTTTGAAGATTTCTTGCAGGAAAGAGGCATCAAAAGAGAGATTACTACAAGGTACTCACCTGAACAAAATGGAGTAGCAGAAAGAAGGAATAGACTTATTGTAGAAACAGCTAGGTCTATGCTTAATGAGAAAAAGTTGCTAAATTACCTATGGGCAGAGAGTGTATCCACAGCCACTTATCTCATCAATAGGTTGCCATCCAAATCACTTGATGGCATGACACCATATGAAGCATGGCATGGTAAGAGACCCTCTCTGGATCATTGCAAAATCTTTGGTTGTGTAGCATATGTGCATATTCCCTCACAGGTAAGGGTAAAGCTAGACCCTAAGGCTGAAAAATGTATCTTCATTGGTTATGATTTGAACCAAAAGGGATACAGATTCTACAACCCAACAAACAAAGGCTTCAAGGTAAGCAGAGATGTCATATTTGATGAAAATGATTCTTGGTATGAGAATGAATGCAGGAAAGTGAGTCTACCCTATGACATGGAAGAAGATTTTCCAAAGCTTACCAAGGAAGAGCCAACTCAGCAAGAAGATTCAAGCTCAGATGATGATACAATAAATCTTGAAGAGTTCAAGGCTTGGAAGTCTAAAGGAAAGATGAAGATGAAGCAATTAGAGGATAAGCCAGAAACTTCTACTCAAGCAATGAGGAGATCTCAAAGAGAAAAGAAGAAGCCTATCAGATTTGGGTATGACACATCACTTGTAACTAAACATTCTGTATATCTTGCAAAAGACTTGTTGAATGAAGAACCAGGTACCTATGAAGAAGCAATTACAAAACCAGAATGGAGAGAAGCCATGAATGAAGAGATAGAAGCTCTCAAGGAAAGTGATACTTGGGACTTGGTACCCAAGAAGGACTCTATGAAGGTAATAGGATCCAGATGGATCTACAAACTAAAGAAGAATTCAGATGGAACAATAAACAGGTACAAAGCTAGGTTGGTAGCCAAGGGTTTTGCACGAACCCAATGCATTGATTATGAGGAGACATTTTCTCCTGTGGCCAAGATGCCAACTATCAGAGTATTGGTGAGTGTAGCTGCATCAAAAAATTGGAACATGTACCAATTGGATGTGAAGAATGCATTCTTGAATGGATGGATATCTGAAGAAGTCTACATGTCACAACCACCTGGCTATGAAGATCAAAAAAAGGTACATTATGTTTGTAAATTGAAGAAGGCTCTGTATGGTTTAAAGCAGGCACCTAGAGCATGGAATTACAGGTTGACAACCTATCTCCTAGATCAAGGATTTGTGATGAGCAAAGCAGACACTTCTCTATTCATAAAGAGAAGTAGTACAGAGGTAATCTACTTATGTGTTTATGTTGATGACATCATCATTACAGGAAATGATGTCAATGGGATAAGGCACATCAAAGGACAGATGATGAAAGAATTCAAGATCAGTGATCTTGGACTATTAAAGTATTTCTTAGGTCTTGAATTGGTCTACACAAATTCAGGTATCTACATCACTCAAAAGAAGTATGTACAGGATATGGTCAAGAAGTTTGGTTTGCAGGATGCTAAGGTATCTACTACTCCAATGGAGGTTAACCAAAAGCTAAGTGCTCATGAAGGGGAAGAAATCATAGACATTACAGGATACCAAAGTATGGTAGGTAGTTTGAACTATGCTACCTTAACAAGAATTGACATAGCATATGGAGTTAGTGTGCTTAGTCAATTCATGCACAAACCAAGGATACCTCACCTAGAGGCAGCAAAGAAGATCTTGAAGTACCTCAAGGGAACTCAAAGTCATGGTTTGTACTTTCCTTATACATCAGATATTGACATTAAAGTTTACTCAGATGCAGATTGGGCAGGATGCAAGGATGATAGGAGGAGCACCTCAGGCTACATTTGTTTTGCAGGAGATAAGCCTATTTCTTGGTCAGCCAAGAAGCAACCTACAGTGGCATTGTCATCCACTGAAGCAGAGTATAGAGGGCTTGCCAATGCAACTCAAGAAGCTATCTGGTTGAAGCTTCTTTATACAGAGTTAGGTCTACACACAAGACCACCTATTATCTTTGGAGACAACACTAGCTCTCTTCACCTTGCAGCAAATCCAATTTATCATGCCACAACTAAACACATAGAGGTTCATTACCACTATGTGAGAGAGAAGTTACTTAGCAAAGAGATTCAATTGACATATGTGTCTACTAATATGCAATGTGCAGATTTACTTACAAAGGCATTGGATGGAAACAAGTTATGCAGATTCAAATCTATGATTGGATTGCAGGAAGTGATTGAAGAATGAAAGAGAAGACTTAAGCCATAGTGTTTGGCTTGAGGGGGAGCTGTTGGTGCATATCAAGCCTTCACACATTGGCTTGGAACATTAGACCCATGGAAGGCTAGCTTGGACAAAGCTTTATCAAGGCTTCACTTGAAGCAAGGCTCATATGAACATATGCTTAGATGTTCTCACTTTTTATCCCTTTGTAAAAGTCATTGTGACTTGGAATAATTTGTAATCACACCTACTTGAGAAAGTCGTGAAAATCTGAATGTTGTAATGGAGAGAATATCTCCCTACTTTTAGAGGAGAGATTCTAGGGAGCCTTAGTTTGAATTTCAAATTCAAATGATAAAAAAAAAAAAACTCCTATAAAAGATGAAGTGAAAAAGTCGCGGTTAGTTCACTCATTCTAGCTCACTCCCCGAGGCATATCTTCATTGTAACTGAGTGTGTGTTAGTGCTACTCCATAGCCTACACCACTACACCTCAATTAGCTATGCTTGTCATGCTATTGAGCTTGTACAATCTTATTAATCAATAGATATACACACATTTCTCATTTCTGATTCTCTGTGTTAACTTCTCCAAGTCTGTCAACTTCAAAGGAGCATATCTCAGGATCTACTGAACCAAATCAAGAGATCTATAGCTCATTGGAACCAGCTCAAGGTCTTCTACAAGCATACAAAATCTCAGAGGATTTCATTCAGCCATTTGGGAGAAATCCGCTTCGAAGTGCACACTGGTCTGTGTCTGCAGAGTTCCTAAAAAGTCGGGGGTGATTATAATTTTGCTAAACTTATTTCTCACTACATAGTTTATCAATTGAAGTGATTCCACTTGTGATTGGTAGCTTACTAAGGTACTTTAATACTCCCAAAAGGAATTGTTCCAATTTTAAGTGTGCTGGTCACACTGAGTAAAAGTCTGAGCAGGTATCACTACAGGAATAGAAAGTTTTTCTTGATTCTTGAAGTATCAAGTTATCTGTTTTGGTTTGATCATTACCCAAACCACTTTCAAAGTACATATATGGTTTCTTTGTGTCATTTGGAAGCTAAGCAAGTGTACTAAGCATATCTGAAGAGGAAAGAGGGCAGGTGTGAAGCAGGTTTTGCAGCACCAACTGATTTCCTGAGTGCATCCATCCATCACTCTCAACAGTCTATTCTTTCTCTATCTTTGTCTCATCATTTGTATGATTAAGTTGTGGTATGTTCATGTTTTGTCAATATTGAAGATTGCTAGATTCTATGTTGTATATATTGAACCTATGGAACCATGGACCTGTGACATGAGCCAAGGGCCTACCTCACTTCCAACAATTTTCTGTGTTGTTGTTGAGGCACTAATGCATATGTCAGACAGCCAAAACCATGAAGGTGAGCAATAGATGGCTTGCGACCATCCCAAGCTGTTGGAGTTTGAGGTATGTAGAAGCACATGAACAACACAAGGAAGAAGAAGAAGCTTGGAGCAGAACACACAATACAAAATGTATTACCACTAGAATGTACAAGGATATTTTACCTAGTAGGGTTATAGGCATATAGACAAGTCAGGGCGAAAAACCCTCCTAAAGAGGGGGGAAAGTGCCTCGGTGATCCTAATGTGTTCACACACATCACTCCCTAAAATATGAACAAATTCACCCTAGGAGTGCTATAAAGAATGAGGAGTTGGCACTCATGTATAAGGAAGTGCCAAGCTATGAAGAATCAATCCTTAAAAAGAAGTAAGCCCAAAGGGTTGCAAAAAGCTTCAAATTTCTCCCTAAGTAGAGCCTTTGTGAAAATGTCTGCAATGTTCTCCTCTATGGGCACATATGCCAAACTGATCTCGTGAGTAGAGAACCTCTCTTGACATAATGATAGTGCACCTCAATGTGCTTAGTGCGAGCATGGAATAAAGGTTCCTCGCAATTGCCAATATGCTCTAACTATTTGTGAAGGCTGACCAACACCCAAATCAGCCATAAGGCATTTGAGCCATAGACACTCAATACTCACTATGAAAGTTGTTCTATATTCAGCCTCAAACTAGAAGTGTCCATAGTAGGTTGCTTCTTACTCATCCAAGATATGCATGAGCTACCAAGCATGAAGCACAAAACAATGGTGCACACATGACTATAATAGAAACTAGCCCAATTAGAGTCACAAAAAAGCATGTAAATGTGGCAGTAGTGATCTGCCTTTGGAATAAAACAATCCAAGTAGTTGGGTACCACTCAAGTAGCGAAAGATGCACTTAACTTTCTACCAATGCTTGACACCTAGGCAATGCATAAACCTGCTCATCTATGAGACAACAAACTAAATCTCTGGCTAAGTAATGCATAAGTAAATCAAACATCTGATAGCCTACTGATAGAGAATAACATCAAATGCATCTCGAGCATCATGTAGACTCAATTGTAAACCTCTCTGCATAGGAGTGGTAATAGGTTTGTAGTCTTCAAGGCCAAAACATTCAAATAATGTGTCAATGTATTTTTTTTTATAGAAAGTTATTCTGCAATCAACTTGCATAAACTCAATGCCCAAATAATAATGCAAATGCCCCATATCTGACATCTCAAATGAGGCATATCATCCTTAAAATCAGCAATATACTTCTCATGAGGACTAGTGAGTAGCATGTCATCAACATACACAATAATGATTAGAAGCAGAATATTTGCATGCTTCCAATATAAGGTGCTCTCAGTTGGACTCATCTCAAACCAAATAATCCCTTTTTCAACCTGCATACTTGGTTTTCATGCCCTTCCTACACAAAGTCACAGGCTGAAAAACATACACTTCTTCATGTAAGTCACCATTTAGAAATGCAATTTTAATGTCCTACTAATGTACATTCCAACCATGATGAGCTGCAAGTGCACAGATGCTATGAACAGTACTCATTTGGCATGGAGCAAAGGTCTCATCAAAATCAATGCCTCTTTCCTGAGCATAACCCTTTGCAACAAGTCTAGCCTTATACTTGTCAATTGTTCCATGAGGCTCACGTGTCAGCTTGTTTACCCACTTAGTGCAAATGCCTTTCTTGATAGGAGGCAAGTCACATAAAGACCAGGTACTATTTTTCATGATAGCATCATATTTTGATTGCATGGGACCAATCCAATTTTCTAAATTTTCTGCTTCATCAAACAAAAGTAGCTCATTTGCATAAAAAGGACTAGAGGCAGCCATAGCATAGCAATCTGATGCAAACAAAGCACTATGAGAGCCTAAACGAGTATGATATGATAGAGATGCATCTAATTTGCAATCATGCAAAGTCTGCACCAATGATTTTGGCATAGATTTTGCCTTCTCAATATCAACTCTCTTATCAACAAGTGCATCATGTAAATCTGCATCAAAAATGGAATAATCTACATCATCACTAGAATGTCCACCTCTAAAAGAGGCACTAAAGTGTCACATGTGTCTTTGGAACTACAAGATGTCTCCTTAGTATATGAAAGTAATGGATGAATAGCATCTTTCACAAAAACAACATCATGCCTAATCAAAATGTGTTTACTCTGTGGATGATACACATGATACCCTTTGCTTTCAGAAATGTATCCAACAAAAATACATTGCACTACTTTATCATCCAATTACCTGTGTTGTTGTTCAGGTACTAATTCATATGCTAGACAACCAAAAACACATAGGTGAGCAATAGATGTCTTACAACCATGCCAAGCCTCATATGGAGTGATAGACTACAATGCTTTTGTGGAACACCTATTAAGTACATGTGTTGCACACATAACAACCTCAAGCTAGAAACTTTGTGGTAAAGCCTCACTCTTGACCATACACCTCACAATCTCCATGAGTGACCTGTTCTTCCTTTCAGCAACTCCATTCTATTGAGGCGTATATGGCACTATACACTAACATTTTGTCCCACATTTAGCCAAAAATGCATAAAAATTAGAAGACATATATTCCCCCCCTCGATCAGAACGGAGAGTGCCCATTTTACATGCTCACAGATTTTAAGCCAAACCTTAAATTCTTTGAAGCACATAAACACTTTAGACTTTGTTTTCAATGGATATACCCATGCACGCCTGGAAAAATCATCAATGAAATTCACAAAGTAAAGATAGTTTCCAAAAGATCATGTTTGCATAGGACCACATACATCATTGTGAACAAGGTACTGTTTTTTAGTAACTCAAACTAAACAATCTTTTGGGAATGAGGAATGCTACATTTTGCCCAAAATAGAGCCTTCACAACCATGTTTATCAAGTGCCTCAAGTTTGGGTAGAGAGGACACCATATGAGATTTCTACAAGCATAGCAAACTATCAAAATTCAGATGACCAAAGCATGCATGTGAAAGCTTCACATCTAACATAGCCTGAGAATCATCTATCACACATGCTGAATCATTCACAGATTTTTCATAGTCTATGAGCTTATACAACTCATGGCATAAAATTCCAAAAGCAATAATGACATTGCCATTTGAGAGATCATGAATTATACATCTATCATCAACAAATTTCACAACCAAGACAATGTTGGATAACACTCAAACTCATAATTATTTGTTCTTGATCCATAGCACAAATAACTACTATCAATAGTAATCAGAATGACCTTACCAACTAACATGATAGGATAAAAGGAGTTATCGATGCATGTGACAGTATTCCTTGTAGGGGCAGGATCGAGTGAAATGAAAAACGGTGCTGCCAGGCAATATGTTTGGTTGCCCCACTATCAAATACCAAACATCTGAGTCCACTGAAGACATACACTATTCATGAGAAGATGGGTCATAACTGCAAATAGTGCTAAATGCCTATTCTTCATTCTCTATAAGATTAGCAGACTCTATTTTGGGTGTAGAGCCCTCTACAACAACCATTCCAACCTCTTTCTTCTTTAAATCTTTTGTATCTAGTTTTGGACAACTCTTTATGAGATGATCATTTCCTTTACAATATTTGCAAAACAATTTCTGCTTTTCTGTTTCTTTCTTGTCTTTATCATCCTTCTTTGATTGTGCAAAATTAGCTTTTTCTTACTATTAGAAGAGCTCCATTTACCTTTCCCCTTCTTACTAGCCATGAAACCTTGATCTACAACATACATGATGGACTTTTTCTACATAGGCTGATCTTCCTAGAATAGAACAAAGACTAACTCCTCAAACGTTAAGGCATTTGGATTGTCTTTCATTATCAATCAAAGAGTAGAATCAAAAATCTTATATGAATCTGGAAGAGCATTCAAAACAAAATCTTATATAAATCTAGAAGAGCATTCAAAACAATCTACACAACTAATTTGTCAGGCAAGACTTCATCAACAAAAATCAACTACTTAGATCTTTGTCAAAAACACTATCCATTGAATCTCCTTCATTCATGTGCTCACTCTCCAACCATTTTCAGAGGTAAGCAATACCAACCTCATTCGTTGCCTGGTAAAAAGTGGTAAGTGTATCCCAATCATCCTTTGTTTTTTTGCAAGAGGGAATGTGAGGAATAATGGCATGTTTGATAGTCAAGGCTATCAATGCATATGCATGAGCATCTGTGCCATCCCAACAAATTTACTATGTAGTAGGTGCAGCACAAACCACAACATGAACACAAATATGAAGAATATTGCCATTTGCATCACCTTCAATAACTATACTTGTAGGTGTAATACAATTTTTTCCAACACCCTAGACAATATTCCACAGTTCTTTTGCAACCAATATATGAAGCATCATATAAGCCCACAATGGGTAATTTCTACTGTCCAACTTATCCTCAACAACTAACATACAGAATACATCATTACTTTCATCCATTGTGACTAATTGAAATACCCTTATGCAAAGAAATGATTGTGTCTCAAAAAGTTGAACAGAACTACCCCTATCGAGTTCTACTAAACCTTTTGGAGACTTTGAGGCACTTATATTGGCGAGCAAAAAATTTTATTTATATTTGGCACAAACAGATGAAATTGCCTACATAGGTGCTATGATAGTGCACTCAGAGGCTGAAACAAGCTGAGATTGCGATTTCCGGACCACAAAGAGAAGGTGTTTTGAACTCTGAATCGAGCTTGGTATGCTAACCACATTTCGTGCGATTTGGAGACTTTGACCGGAGGGGTGTTGAAGACACCCTAGATGAAGTGGTGACCTGCTGTTGCTCTAGCACAATGGTAAGTACCACGTTAAGAAGCTTCACCTCCTTAATGTCAATCCGTGGGAGAGGTAGGAGTGATATGAAGATCGTGAATGTGAGATGATGTGAGAGTGAAGGTGAGAAGCACAAAGATGCACACACACATACACACACACAATGAAGAGACAAGCAAGACACAATGGAAGGTGGGGACTTAGTTCTATTACTCAAGAATACTCTTACAAGCTCAAACTGGCTCTAAGCTCACATTAACCAAAATGAACCAACCTCAAAAATGAGCTCTCTAGCTCTTTTTATAGTTTCTAGACTAGTTTTGACCGGTTTCACATCTAGTGACCGGCCTAGTTAAAAAATAGGTCCTAGAGGCTATTTGGAAGGGTAAACGATGTCTAAAAATAACGAAAATTGGTATGTGCATTCTACCTAAGCTCCTCAAGCTCAAGGACTCCTCGGCTTGCACAAAATGGAGCTATGGATTACAAAATGGGGTTTTGTCTATATTACATATGTTACAAGAGTGATGAAAATCACTGTTGGATGTTTGAAGAAATAATAAGAAACATATTTGTTTGAAAAAATGATCCGACTAGCTCCCTGCTCCGTCTTTACATGCTTCCATGTCGTCTGTGCCTCTGACTGTGCCTCTGACTGCTTCCAACACCCCCCTCCCTCTCGCTTCTGTCGTCCTTGACAGAACCTTGTTGTGCGGTCTGCCGGATGTAGTTTTGTAGGAGGTCGTGAGCGAGGGTGTGCTCAGATACTCGAATGCCTCGGGCCAGATCAGCCTCGAGCTTCTCCCAGTCGATCGGTTGCGGTTCGTCGGGTGGCGGGAGTTGATAATGCGTGGAATAAACCATTCGTTCACAGGCAAAAAGTTGCAATAAATGTGTGGGCCTGCTGATGAATACCTCGGAATGGTATTCCCAAAACCCGGTGGTGAACATCTCTTCAAAGGTTTGTTTGTAGCATGCCGGGAGGTATTTTATCCTACAGTGCCAGGCATAACACACCCGGAGCGATGGCGTTGTGCTCATGTCATATACTAGATCAAAGTTACCATGCTCAAATCCCGGGGTGTTTACATGCGGTGCCTTGACGCGTCGGAAGACTTTAAATATCATTTGCATCATGTCAAATATCTTGACAGTCATATGCGCGGCGATATCATCCATATGCTTCAGGCGAGGGAGCCAGTGACGGATTGTGGCCATCATATAGCCAACAGTGGGTAACTCGGTAGGTGGCTTGAAATAGGGGTAATTCAGCCAATCCTGACACTGCCTATTATTTTGTACTTTGATAGCGAATGCAGTCCAGGAGCGGCGTCGTGGTACTGGTCCCCAGCAAGGATTATACTTTAAGTGTAAGGGCGCTTTCACCCATGTGCTCATCATTTCTGGGTACTCCTGTAAAAGACGTGTACGCCAATCTGGTTGATAAATAGTGCCTTGTTGCGCATCCAGTGGCAAGTCTTCAGGCTCGAACTGGGTTGCATGTGATGGCTTCTTGCCAGTTCGCTTTTCTATGGCCAGCTGGTATTCGGCCATTAGCATGAAGTAAGGTTTGTATTGAAGCTCATGCCCGGATATGTACCTGCGTGGGGCCAATTGAGCAAAGTAGGGAGATTGCAGAATTCGTTCTTCTATCATGGCCATAGCATGTAGCTGGGCCTCGACTCTAGCTGAGTGCGTTGTTCCAATCTCCTCCACAGTCTTCATCCATGCGGGGGTCGGAAGTTCGTACGTCATCTGGCCTTCAGCCGTGACTTGTCCGCCTGGGATGGGTGTGGGCTCGTATGCTTCTTCAAACGTTTCCTCCACCGGAATGGTTATGTTCTCGTCGTCAGCTGGGATCTCCGATGGGGAATCAGGCCGTGGTGGTGCTTCGTATACATCTATGCGTGATTGGAGAGTGGCTACCTGGGCCCGTAGTGCGTTGAGTTCCTCTATGAGTTCAGGAGAGGGGTCCACAGGTTCTGGTACTTCTGCTGCCACTGGTAGTTGTTGTGGTGCCGGTTCTCTGAGCTGTAGTAACTTGTGATCTTCTTTTAGCTTCTGATGCTCTTCGTTCATTCGATCGTAGTCCTCTAGCAATCGAACGTGGTCATCTAGCAACATCCACATCGATTCAGATGGGATTGCCTTGAATCTGCTCGGACTTAATGGTTGTTCAGGATGGTCCAGTGCCGCTTCCAAATTTTCTCTATTCTGCGCTTGGAGTCTCACGTTCTCCTCCTGGGCTGCGGCTAGGTGCCTCCTGAGTAGGCCCATATTTCTAGTCAGCGTCGCGTTCCTAATTGTTTGGGCTCGAAGCAGGTTGTCCAGATCAGCAGTGGCTTCTTTTGTCTTCTCTTCACTTTCTAGCTCTAGCTTATGATATGCCTCTCTTAGTTCTTGGTGTCGCGTATTTAACGAGGCATTCTCGATTGATAATGAATTGAGCTGCGACTGTAATTCATTTGTCGTCCTCTGCAGCTGTTGATAGTTGATGCCAAGAGATGCAAACTCATCTCGTACTTGTGTCATGCATGTGAACATTTGTTGAAGTGCAGTGTCTATGGTGGGCGATAATAGTAATGAAGTGTTAAGTGAGGATGCAGTGGAAGTAGATGCAACGGGAATGGGGAATGGGGTTGGGAAGGTGGATGCAGTGGTGATCGTGGAAAATTGTGACGTACCTAAATATGATGGTGCTGTGAGTGGAGTGGGTGCTATTGCGGTGGGTGGTGAGATGTCCATGTCATTGGACGTGTCAAGTGCGGTGACTGTGAAAAGCGGTGTGTAAGTGGGTGGTTGTGTAGGTGTGAAGACGGGATTTACAAATGTAGAGTAATTTACAGGGGGGATGGCTGGAGTAGCTTGGTGAAAAGGGGATATAGGGGTTATGGTGGGTTGGGGAGGTGAAACTGGTGAGAAGGTTAGTGGGGTTAGAAAGGTGAAAGGGGGTCTTAAAGGTGGGGGAAAAGCTGGGAAGGATGAAGGGGTGAAGGGGTTAACATGTAGACGCGGAGGGTTGGGTGTGGGCATGGTGGCATGAATGGGCAGGGCAAAGGGTGTGGCTATGTTGCCATGGACTGGTGTGGATATGGGAGGAGCAGGTGGGCTTGTTGGGGATACAGGATGGGTTGGTGAAACATGAGGTGAGAGAGGAGTAGAAGGTGTGGATGTTATTTCAAGGATAGTGGTAGTATGTACAACGGTAGTACGTGGCGGGGAGTCGACTAGGATGGCTTCTTCGGTGAAGGATCTTTCCGGCCGTAGGCATGCATCTTGTGCCTGGTGGGATGATTGAGCACCTACCAGAACTCGAATATATTCACCGGGCTTCGATAGCCATCGAACTCTGCGAGGGTCGTATTGGGGGAGTGGCTTCCTTTGTAAATACCTCAGTGCTTCGACCAGGCCGATGGATTGGACCAGTTCTCTGAACCCTCTGATGTAAACTTCTTCAAACCCTCCGGAGACTAGTTCTTGTTCGACTAGGGCCTGGCTCTCTGCTTCAGTCAATTTCTTCCGTGCCCAGACTTTCTCCATCGTACGATATAATTTCTTGATTGCCAGCGTGTAAGCTGCTGCTTCGAAAGTCTCCTCTTCGTGCGTGCTGGTGTCACCGTGTGCATCAGTTTGTTGGCCTTGGCCGTCTGTCTGTCCTTGTTCTTGGGAATCATGCGTGCCCTGGCTGGCTTCATCGTCACCTTCTTCGTCATCTGTGGCTGTTCGTTCATCATCGGAGCTAGACACAACTTGTCCCTGTGGCAGATCCCGCGGTGTGGTAGGGTAACTGGGGCGTTCATATTCTTGGGAGAACATCTGTGCCTCTGAAAACTGGAATTCATTTGAGAATGCATCCGGCATCTCAAAATCGAATGTTGTGTTTATTGGTTCTGCCTCCATGTGTGGTATTGGGAAAGAAAAGGCTTCCGCACCAATAGTGGTGGGAGCTTCTGCTGAAGTGGTGGTGGGTTCTGTGGTTGCAGCTGCCTGAGGTGCAGCGACACTAGTAGTGCCCTCCGTGACCACTGGTCTAGACAACCTTATGCGAATAGGTTGTACTGTGGGAGCGGCTTCTGTTGGTGATCGCTCTGGAGAGGGTTGTGGTGATGGTGACTCTGGCACTTGAAGGCAAGGAATGGTGCCTCTCATGCGCTTACCTGCCCGTGTTCTGCTGGGCTTCCTGGCTTTCTTCGTAGTTCCCTTGAATGCTTTCAGCTCTTCTCCTGTTAATGCACGTTCAATTGGCAAGTCATAAGCCAAGCACATATAAACAATTCTTGTCAGCGCACAACATCCATTAAGCACTTTCTTGCGTTCCCATCTGTGTTGTGCCAAATACATTTGATCAATGATCCAGCTCGCCAGATCAACAGTCTGAGGTCCGGTACACGCTAAGTACAATCCAAACCATATTCTTTTGTGTGGCATGGTAAATCTGTCCTGAGCGGGGAATGCAAAATGTTGCATGCATATCCGTAGCGGCTTTGACAGCTCAGGTGTAATTGCTGAGATCTCCTCCCACTTAGTGACATCCCCACGTTTCATAGGGTCTGGAACTAATCTTTCTCGATCTGTGGGCGTGTGGGTTCCATGAATCTTGATGGCCGCTCTGATTAAATCCTTTGAGAGGTAAAACCTTTTGTAGGGTGGATCATCCACTAAAGAAGGCAAAATAAAAGTTCCGGGGATATCCTTATTCTCTGAGGCCAGCAAAGTAGTAATTAAGTAATAACACCTGTAAAAGTCAGGTTTGGGCAGGGGATCGCTGAAATACTCCGTGAAGCCTGCTCTGGCCCAAACGTGAGTTAGGTCCTGGGTGTTCTGTAGGTCTTCGAACTCTCTGGAGAAGAATTGGTATTTTCCCCAAGTGCGGTCATCAAACGTCAAAGTAGATTCAAATATGAAATCCGCGTCCGCTAAGGGTCCTGCAAGTCCCTGAAACCAGTGAGAGTTACGGTGTATCTTTTCTGTGTAGCCCATAGGTGGGTTGTCGATCGGCATGGGCCCTGGAAATCCTTGGAATTCTGGCGGTGGAGCAGTCGGGTGGTCTGCTCGTAACACGTTGAGGGGCACTGCAGCTACACTGGGGCCTGCTCCTGATGGTCCTTCGTCGGTTTGCATGATGACTGGTGTGTTAATGAGAAAGATCTGCTACAAAAGATTAACGCATTAGCATGGAAATTAATTATGATCCCATTAAAGTGAGACCGAATCCCTTTCCATAACTGATGCGTAACCCGTGTAGACAAGTGTTGTGATGTGATGGATGCAATGCTTCTTGCAGCACTAGTGCAGGTCTCTTAGACACCTACACGTTTCAGATGATGCATACGTTCCTTGATGAGATGAGATTATGAGTGACGTGTGATGATGGTGGGTGAATTTATACAAGGTTTAAAGGTTAGTGATTTATTACAAGGTTGTATGTTAGTCGGGGGGGTAGTTTTGTCAGACATGGGGTTAGGGGAAGACGATTGGACACTCTTCGGTATCCATTTCCTAAGAGTCCTTGAGTGGGTGGTGGGTTTCTGCTGAGGGGTCAAAGGTAGTATCGGGTGTGGTGGTGTTGAGGGATGGAAAGATTTGTGAGGGGTATGTATTACATGGCTTAAGGGTTGAGCTATGATACATGGTTTGGGTACCCAAATTTGCGTGGGTGTGGGTCTATGGGTAAGGTATTTCTTGGCGATCCAAATTTGTCGAATGCTCGGACCTGTAGAAGAAGGTCGAGGGGATGGTGGATACTGATTCTGTTTCTGCTTTGCCTTTTTCTTGTCGATCTCTGCTTGGTTGGAGTTCTTCGGTGCTTTTTGTCCTTTTGGCACCCATATTTGTCTGGTGCCGCTTCCTTTGGGTGGCCTAAACTGCCTTCCTTGTTGTGTCTTCTGATACTGCCGTCGGTCCGGGTTCCTTCGTCGTGGTTGACTCTGTTGTTGTTGAGGTTGAGAGGTCGGATGGACACTCTGCTTTGGAAAAGAAGGGAGATCCAACACTTGCGTGACCTGCCCATTAGGAAGTGATGCATTCTTTAACTTTAATCTAGGCCAGTCCGCAACAAGTTTGGAAGGATGAGCACCGCAGGGTGTCGTGCTCATTTGGCCGCTGATGCAACCCACCTGACCACTGATTGTGTCCATCTGCCCTTGCAGTTGGGTAACTGTCTCTTCTAGTTTGCAGGAAGTCCCAGGGAAGATCTCCTGTCGTCCTTCTGATTGACAATTGTCCATAGCCAAGCCCGAGTGGGTTGGTGTAGACGTAACGTGACTGGTCTGCTTAAAGATCTTCCGGTCTTCCATCGCATGCATTTCATAGGGTCTAGGGTCACAACCGTCAAGCGGAATGCCGTTAGGGAAGTCAAGCGGTATCACTCGCTTCTGCTTGAAGGTTCCAATCTGTAAGGAGCCTTGTCTAAGATTTAGGTCCACTGAGTGATCGTATAGCCAATCTTGGCCAAGGATTAGGGGTTCTATCAGGTCGTCATCATGGCACACTAGTAGCTTTGCTGTCATGGTCAAATCCTTAATGAGGATAGGAAGGTCCACCTCACCCATGCAAGGGGTTTCCATGCCTCCTAGGCCTATGAGGTATGCCTCAATTGGCCGCATTTCTATTCCTGAATCCTTATAGTGGGACCATCTAATCGCACTAGTCGCAGCACCTGAGTCAATTAAAGTCCTGAGTTCTTGGCAAGGGTTGCCGTGCTCTAGCCTAACTCTAATGAATGGTCTCCTGTCCACTATGCTAGGATGAGTGGTTGACTTTACTTGACACATGGCCATGGGATATCTGGGTGATGTTTCCAGGTGGTTATAATGTTCTCTCCCTAGTCCTTGTCTTCTTAGCTTCATGCGCTTAATGCGTTCTATGGCTTCTGCCTGAGCTTCCGCTCGTATTCTATTTTCTTCCTCCTTACGCTTCCTTGCCAATGTGAGTCGTCTAAGCATATCCTCAGTAAGAGGTTCTTGATATAGCTTGACTCTACAACCACTAATGTAATTAGGCATTATATCTCCTTCTAAGGTGGCTAACTGTACTGCTCCACTAGTCGAAAGTCTGTTAATGATCATAGGTCCATAACCTCGCTTTTCTAACTTCTGTGCGTGCTGTTTCAGCGTATATACTAGAACTAAATCTCCTTCTTTTAGGCCTTTATCTTGCACGTGTGCATCAAAATATGCTTTCTGTCGCTTCTTCGCTGCGTATATTCCTGCTGCTGCTTTCAGCCTGGTTTCTCCTAATCGTTCCAAGTCCATTATTCTTGCTGATAATTCATGGCCGGTCCACTGATGTTCTTGTGCAACCTTAAGGGTCGGTATCAAGAAGTCCAAAGGAAGCACAGCATTCTGACCAAAAACCATATGAAAGGGAGTTGCATTGAGTACGGTCTTGTAGGCCACTCGATATGCCCAAACAGCGTGGTGTAGCTGTTTGTCCCAATCTGAACGTTTATTGTTCACGAGTTTCATCAGTACGGTACACAGTATTTTGTTAGTGCTTTCAGCCTGACCATTGGCCTGAGGATGATATGGTGCAGATTTCTTGTGAATCACCATAAAATCCTGTAACAAATATTCAATGACTTGGTTTAGAAAGTGAGTGCCTCGATCGCTCACTAACTCTATAGGCAATCCATATCTTGTAAAGACATTTTCAAATAAGAATTTTGCAGTCGTGTGAGCATCATTCTTTTTTGTGGCTTTTGCCTCTACCCATTTCGTAAGATAATCTGTGGCAACAATAATGTATTCTGCATGTGTACCTTTTGCAGGGGGGTTGATGGTTCCTACAAAGTCTATACCCCACTTAGAAAATGCACGTCCGCCCATCATGGGTTTCAATGGCATTTCATCTCTGCGAGTAGGAAACTGAGTTCTTTGGCACACATCACATCTCTTTACATAGGTATGAGCATCCAGGTGAAGAGTGGGCCACCATAATCCTGCAAAGAGAATGGCTTTGATTATCCTATCTGGTCCAAAATGACCTCCTGCAACACCTTGGTGTGCAGTCTCTAGTATGCTCAGATAATCACTCTCATGAACACATTGTCTTAAATATCCATCTCGTCCTCTTTTGTATAGATTATCGCCAATAAGTGAATAGTCGTGAGCTTCCTGCTCTAGACTACGTTGTCGAGCTAAGGTCATTCCTTGAGGGAATGTGTTCGTCCTCAAGTATGTCACTAAAGGTTCACTCCAGTCTGGTGTGAGAGACACATGATATAATGCCGCATGCTCTACTGGTGGTCTTTCACAACACACCTGACATTCTTTACACAACTTGTAGACATCTGCTTCCATAGAAGGCCAATATACTCCCAATCTCTGCAGAGTCTGTAATGTTCGATGTTTTGGATGATGTTGCTTTAGTGCACCTACGTGTGCTAATTGCAACCAATTCGCATGTTCTGATTCATCTACACAACAAGCAAGAATCTTTTGATTATCCTGTTTATATATGCTTCCTGCCATTATTTGGTATCTCTGAGACTTGGTAATCTCTCCCTCTTTGATCTTTATCTTAGGATTCTTGGGTCCGTATGTGAGAATAGGGACTATAGGCTTAGCCCATTCTGGTGCTATCTCAAGGTTAAACAAGTATGCATCTGGTAATTCATCGGCTATTCCTTGAGGAGCTTCTCCTGAGGTTAATCTTGAGAGGTGGTCAGCTCTAAGATGTGTCTTTCCTTTCCTGACTACTACTTCAAAATCATACTCCATGAGTAATAGAAACCAGCGTATTAATCGTCCTGTGTTACATGGTTTGTTGACTAAGTACAATAGGGCTTGATGATCTGTAAAGAACTTGAATTTGTTGGCCAACAAGTAGTGCCTAAACTTCTTTACTGCGTAGATCATCCCTAATCCTTCTCGTTCCGTCGTGGTGTAATTTCTTTCTGCTGCGTTCAATTGTCTGCTAGCGTAAGCTATGGGGAGATCTATGTTACCTTCATTCGTGGGTTGTGCTAACACACATCCTATGGCGTAATTGGATGCATCCACATGTACATGGAATGGCTTACTCCAATCTGGAGTAGTCAATATAGGTGCTGAGCACAAGCGTCGTTTAAGTTCATTGAATGAATTTTCACATTCATCTGCCCACTCAAAATTGGTTAAAAGAGAGTACAGAGGCTTGGCTATGATTGCATACATGTGTATGAATCTCCTATAATAACCGCAATGGCCCATAAATGCCTGTACCTCTTTCACATTAGTTGGTCTAGGTAATTCTCCAATTACCTTCACCTTTTCCTCGTCCGTAGGGATTCCATTTTTTGACACAATGTGTCCTAGAATTCTGCCTTGTCTGACCATGAAAACGCATTTTTCTGGGTTCAAACAAACCTGATATTCTCGACATTTGTCAAATATTTGTCTTAACTCTGGGATATGTGTCTGTTTTACATTTGAATGAGCACATAAGTCATCGACGTAAACTTCCAAGCTCTTGCGTAAGAATTCCTTAAAAACATGACACATGAGTCGCTGGAAAGTAGCGGGTGCATTTGTCAAGCCAAATGGCATTACACGAAATGCAAATATACCCCATTCTGTGGCAAAAGCCGTCTTGTGTTGGTCTTCTGGAGCAATGGCTACTTGATTATAGCCTGAAAATCCATCAAGAAAGCTGTAAACTTCCTTGCCCGCAACTCTTTCCAATAGATGTTCTGTGATAGGAAGAGGATAACTGTCTCTAATCGTTGCGGCATTAACTTTTTTAAGGTTAATACACACACGCAATTTTCCATTCTTCTTGGGCACAACCACAATGGGGGATACCCATTCGGTATGTTCAATTTCGTAAATAAATCCTGCTTCTATCAAGCGATCTATCTCCTCTTTAATCTTCGCAGCGTAGTTATCATTGTACGTGTAAGGTTTCTGTTTTGTCGGTTTTGCATCTGGAGTCATAGGGATTCTATGAGAACATATATCTGGATCTACTCCTTTCAAATCTTTGTAACTCCAAGCAAAAACATCTCTATATTCGCGCAATAGGGCAACTAGTTCTTCCTCTTCTTCAGTCGTCAAATCATGCCCTATGTAGGTACATTTTTCTTCTTCTCCTTCTATGGCAACTATTATTTTCTTGGTTTTCTCTCGGTTATCATATACTTGTCCGTCATTCGCCTTTCTATTGGGCATTCGTACCATGATTCTTCTATCTTCAATTTCATATTTCTTGAAGTTCTCGGGTACTTCAAATAAAGATTCTTCTTTTTCTGTCATGGTGTCTTTCTTCTTTCTTTTCTTACCTTCACTCTTAGTAGTCACTTCCGTGGCTAATCTCACTTCATTCGTACTTTCCTCGTGTCTCTGAGTGTGAGTCTCTACTTCGTAGAAATATTCTTCCTCTGATGCAAAGGGTGGGTCCATGAGAATTGATTCTAGATCAAAATCGCTTGCGTCCTCAAATGCATCAGTGCTAGCTTCACATTCTTCTAAAACTGCATCGCACATGATTGGCTCTATCGTGAAAACTGAAATGTCATAGCCATCCTCGTCACAGTGGGGTGTCCATTGTTCTTCATTGATGGCTACATCCATGGTTGCTAGTATTTCTGCCCAACCATGGGGTTCAAACTCTTCGTCTGGGAATACTACAGGTGCATAGGCTGGATCTTGAAGGGTTCGTGGATGTTGTTCCGCACCTAAGGTCCTGGCTTCTAACCGCTCTTCCTCTTGTTTGGCTACTTTACACATCCATAAATGGGTATCCTCATGCAACCAAGAAGGGTCTGATTCTAATGAGTGCACGGATTCCGTCTCTACTGGTGTTTTATGGATGGTATTCCATTGTATTGGGGGTACATCTCGATGTGAATAGTCTTTAAGATTGACTTTGGTAGTCACTCCTAAATGTTGCAAGTACAAAGAATTAGATCCCCAATCTTGTACAATTTGCAACTGACGCATGAATGGTCGTCCCAATATCATCTCGTAAGCACGATTTTTTGCAAAGTCACAAATGGCAAAGGTATGCTCAAATTCTACACCACAAGTGGTGAGGGATATGCCTTCTAGTAAGCCTAATGGTTTTTCTATGTGTCCATCGGCCATTTGTAGCTTCATCCTGGTGGGTCTGAGAGCTGGCTTACCCCAACGTTTCCACAAAGTGGTGGTAGCGATGGCTACTCCGGCTCCTGAATCTAAGATGGCTTTCGTGGTGTAGCCCTGATGGGTTATTGGAAGATATGTGTTACCTTCCTCTCCTTCGCTTACGTCTCCAATCTTTTCCACGGGTATCTCTGGTACCTTCTTATGTGACCCTATCTGAGAGGGTGTGGTGGCTAGCTCAGGGAATTGATTTGCTACATGCTTCCACAATTCTGGTTTTACCTTTAACAATTCCTCCAAAGTGAGATTACATTGTACTTTCGTGTTCTTGATCACTTCCGTGTTCCTAGGGATCACTGATTCTTCATTCCTCACTATTATCGTGGGTGCTCTCATACTAATAGACTTTGCTTCCCAAGGTCCTGTGAACTGAGGTAATTCTTGTAAAGAATTAGATTCAAATCTTGTGGGTTCACTCAGTTGTTCCACCTCTACCTCATCATATATAGAGGGGATGTCTTGGGGAAATTGTTCCTGCAAATCGTCTATTTCTTGAATAGGAGGATGAGTTCCTTGTTCTTTTCTCCATTTCTCTTCTTGTATTTCTCTCAAAAATTCATGTGAGTACCTATGTATGGAGGATATGTTATCTTGACTTTCTGTATTGGGCACTTGAGACAGGGATGGTGCATTCCTCTCCTGTGTCTCTATGACAATAGGGTTCCTAGGTTGATCCTTTTTCTCTTTGCTTTCTATCAAGTATTCTAGCCTCTCCATTAGTCCTTGAAAGTGTAGTTCCGGTTTTGCCATGTTATTCCAATTAAGATATCTAGAGGCTTCAAACAAAGCTTGTGCTAGTTCTACCATTTTCATGCAAAGTTTAGTTCTCTCAATTTCTAGATCAGCTCGAGGGTAGTTTTTACTCATTTCCGTTACTTGAGGTCCCTCTTTTATTCTAGCCTGATATGCACGAAACATCATGTCTAGATCTTCGGGTATGGGTTCCGCTAAAACCGATCCTGATTTCTGAGCTGGGTTTTCTTGATTTAATTCTTGTGAAGCCAATTCTTGTATTTTGGCTCTAGATTCCCTTAAACTTCCTTCCAACTCACTTATCTTTTTACTCCATTTTCTCTTTATTCTTTCTCTAGAATCTTTCCAAGATTTTGTCTTTTTACTGCTAGATTCTGCAACTTCACTAGTTCCGGCTACTTTCTCTTGATTAAGTTGTTGGTTTTGTAAGAGTGCCTGGGCTCTGGTTATAGCTTGGATAGGCACGTATGTAGGGTTGGATCCATCTGCGTTGTTTACAATACCTATCACGTTGATCGGTGTCACATTCGAAGCGTTAACTGGGTTCTTAGGACAATCTTTGATTATGTGCTCTTTACCACAATCGGCACAAAAGCCTTGGATGCTATAGTACTGTGATTGCCTTGCTATTGGGGGATGTGGACAATCCTTTATGAAGTGATCTCCTTGGCACCTAAAGCATGGTCCTCTAGGGCCCTGTGGTCTCTGTTGTCTCAATTGGGGCCGTGGGTTTGGGTTTGCGTACATCACATTAGTATAATCTGGCTCCCAACTAGGTTCCATTGGTGGACTATCATAATGATATGTCTCCACATGCTCTGGTGACTCCGTGTAATAAGCTGGTGGACTAGTTACATGAGTAGAGTCAAAACTGTTTGAGTTCGGGTCACTTTCGGTGATCAAGGGTGAAGAAGGCACTAAGGCCCTACTTAGGTTCTCTTCTGCAACAGCGTATTTGACTGAGATGACATTCGCTGGTGGGGGTGGCTGCTGAGCTAAGACGGGTTGAGGTCTCTGTTGAGCCTGGTATGGGTAGTTCTGAGGAGGCCTATAGTAATAAGGCTGAGCATTGTATTGGCCTTGATACCTACCTGGCTGCTCGTATGTTTGCGGGTAGTTCTGTCTCACGGTTTGTTTGTTGTATGGGCAGTCCTGAGCCGTATGATTTGTATATCTCCTCTCAATTGTATAGTATTGGCCACTAGGGTTGGCTTGAGGTTGAGGTGCATTGGGGCACACGTTTGCCAAATGATTTCCACCACAAGTGTAACAACGTACATTCGTTGGTAGCTTGGGCACCTGTTTACTAGAAACTCCTAGTTTTTGGGCCACTTTTTCTGCTAGGTCCTCTATTGAGCTAGACAATTTTGTGGATGCTAGCGAAGAACAATCCGAGTCCTTATAGACCTTTGAGAGTTCTAATTCATCTCCTAGGTTGTCCTCAATGTCTATACATATTCTTATACACTCCTCTAGCATTCTGGGTTCTTTTAGGTACACATAGGAGCGTAGTTTAGTGCTCAACAAGCCATCTAGGAACAGTGATACTTGTTTGGCCTGTGAGGGTAGCTCTTGCATTGGACATCGTTCGACATATTGTCTGAATCTACGACCTGCCAGTCTTACTGTTTCCTGAGGGGTTTGTTTAAAGCTATGAATCAACGAAGACGTGTCGTGTCTAATCCCACTTTTAGAGAATTCTGTGATGAATGACTCTAAAAAGTGATGGATGTCTCTAAATTGCCTTTGTTGCAATGGTTGAAACCAAGTTAAAGCGGTATTCTTTAACGTTAGCCCAAATGCATTGTATTGCGTGAACATGTCCTCGACTTGTTCTGCTCTTAGTACTTGCTTGAATTCTGCGACATGGTCATAGGGATCTCCTGTCCCATCAAAGTAATTCTTCATGGATTTCACTAATTGCGTGGGTCTCAATACTCTTGCGTGTTCACGTGGTCTAGGTAGAGGAAAATCATCTCTACCACCTGGTATTCCATGATCTCTTTGTCTATCCATTCTATTAGTGTTCGAGGTTGTTCTATCTCTCCCTATGGGGTGATTAAAGCTTACTTCCGGTCTCTCTTTAGTTCCTTCTCTTTGATTTCCATGGGCTGAGGAGGTTCCTGCCCCTTGTTGACTTGCATTTATGTTCGTTCTAGATGGAGGGAATATCAATTCACCTCTCCATGTGTATGTGTTTTTAGCGCGCTCAGGCACCACGAAGACTCTTTCTGAAGTCTCATCCAGGTATACAACCTTTCCAGGTGTATCTGGGTCCTTGAATTCATAGATTGTAATGATGCCTATCTCACCAGGGTGTTCCTTTCTGTACCTCCAAAAGGCTTCATCTGTCTCTTTATTTACATACAACTCGGTGCTCCTGTTATCTTGAGGGATCCACTCTGGGATGAGTACTCTTGTTAATACGGATTTCCCTCTCGGTGTTCTAGGTTCTTCTAACGGTTCTTTTCCTTGAAATTTCGTTTCCGTCTCTAATTGGATTGTGCCAAACTCATTAGTATCGTTTGGCTGCGTACTTAGAACGTACATGGTTCCTTCTTTGTCTATGTAAGCGTCTCTCTCAAATTTCACCACTGGTCTTTCCAATCCAATGGGTTGATCAGGGTTGTGTAGTTGCACCACTTGCCTTTGCAAACCATCCTCATAGATGCGAGCACCTAATCGGTTGGTTCGGAGAAACTCTAGTTGCGTTCTATAGGGTCCTTCTGGTTTTTCTAGGTATGCTACATGAGACCCTCCTTCTGGTCTGTCTGTGCTAAATGCCATTTCTGATTCGCTAGTATCTGAGCTCTCGTAGGGGTAATTGCTATTCAATTGCTGAGCCCAAGATCGAGCGGTAGTTCTTACACTAGCCTCTGATGATCTAAGGCTTCTTCTGTCCGACTTACCTATATGTTTGCCCGATCTAAGGTTCATTAATTTTCTTCCTTGCACGCTCAATTACACACTTAGATCGTCAATGGTCCTTTGTGATTACTTTCTTGATTCTTTTTAATTTTCTCTGGATTCTTGTCTTAATACATGCGTCAGGAATTCGACTTTCCGTTATAATTTTGAGTTCTCGTTCCGTCAGACTTATGTTCTTTTCTTTAGGTTTTCGTCACACACACCTTTACTTTAAGTCTTAGACTTGAAAGAATTAGGTATCTTGAACTTGAGGCGTTCCTATCGTCGTTAATCCACAACTACCGTTTAGCCTAAGCTAAGAATTGACTGAGGGGGTTGAGTAATCTTCCAACCTCGAGTCGGCTTTTCTGTTGCTCTGATGCCCAAGAAGCCGCGCTTCCCAAGCTTTGTTGTCTTCACTGCCTTGCTTGCTTGCCTTGGATTGCCCTTGCTAGACCTGGAAAAATTCCAATATTAGACCAATTCACAAGATGATCAAACACTTGAGCATATACACCTTTTAAATCCCTTCCCTTTTTGCCCAAATTTTCAATGTGTGCCCCCTGGCTTCCTAGTCCCAAACTAGGTGAACCTCAAAAAACGGACTTCGGATGAAAAAGTTATGAGCATTCAGGCCCTGGGGGGTAAAAACTGACAATCAGGTTTTCCTTCAAATATGAGCTAAGGGGTCTCCTATGAGTCTAATGGTCCAAAAATTTCTCAAAAATACCCTCAAAATTGGTCAAAATTGGAGCCCAAAATTTGCGACGGGGGTGCACAATCGCGATGGTCTGGGACCGTCGCGATGGTCCAAGCGAACCTTCGCGATGGCGTGGGATTTGGACAATCGCGATGGCCCGAAAAAGTGAACCGTCGCGATGGCCCGAAGTGAACGATCGCGATGGCATGAGAATGGACCGTCGCGATGGTCCGAAAAAGTGAACCGTCGCGATGGCGTGACCAAGCGGACAATCGCGATGGTGCGGTCAACGGTCAAAGGTGGACAATCGCGATGGTCCAAAGTGAACCGTCGCGATGGTCACAAGTGCGATGGCGTGAGCCAATCGCGATGGTCCAATTTTGGGCTGTCGCGATGGTCCGAAAAACGAACCGTCGCGATGGTCTAACTTGACACGTGGCACTGTCGTGGCAATGGCATGGGCCAATCGCGATGGTCCGGGGTCAGCTGAACAATCGCGATGGTCCAAGTGGACCGTCGCGATGGCTCAAGTGGACCGTCGCGATGGTCCGAAAAAGCGAACCGTCGCGATGGTCCGGCCGAGCCGTCGCGATGGCTTGAGCCTATCGCGATGGTGCGACACAATCGCGATGGTCCACCAAAGTACGAATTTTTGAGATGTGCCTGTGGATTTGTGGATGCGCAAGGATCGCCTACCTCGTGGTGTGGTCGCCTACCAAAAATTCCGAAAGTTGCAGACCATCGCGATGGTCCACCATACTCGGCAGATCTTTGACAGAGAGTAAATTTTTACCTTTTCCAAGCTTCTCTGATGCACTGGAGCTCTGTACCTGCAAGAAAACTCAAGAAAACACAAGCGCACACAAGCACAAAAATTCTCTCTCGCTCTCTCGCATGCACAAATGAGGGGAAATGAGATGAATGGGTGGATATGGTGAAGTTTTTGATTTTTTTGGAGATGAAGATGATGATGCGATGATGAAGATGGAGTGTGGGGGAGGTGAAAAACACTAAAAACTAAGTAAAAACAATAACAAAAACTGAAATTTTTACCTTCCAACGCCACTCCTTGCTATACTCTTACCATCACACATTCGTCCTAGACTCGATCCCCGGCAACGGCGCCAAATTTGGTGTTGCTCTAGCACAATGGTAAGTACCACGTTAAGAAGCTTCACCTCCTTAATGTCAATCCGTGGGAGAGGTAGGAGTGATATGAAGATCGTGAATGTGAGATGATGTGAGAGTGAAGGTGAGAAGCACAAAGATGCACACACACATACACACACACAATGAAGAGACAAGCAAGACACAATGGAAGGTGGGGACTTAGTTCTATTACTCAAGAATACTCTTACAAGCTCAAACTGGCTCTAAGCTCACATTAACCAAAATGAACCAACCTCAAAAATGAGCTCTCTAGCTCTTTTTATAGTTTCTAGACTAGTTTTGACCCGTTTCACATCTAGTGACCGGCCTAGTTAAAAAATAGGTCCTAGAGGCTATTTGGAAGGGTAAACGATGTCTAAAAATAACGAAAATTGGTACGCGCATTCTACCTAAGCTCCTCAAGCTCGAGGACTCCTCGGCTTGCACAAAATGGAGCTATGGATTACAAAATGGGGTTTTGTCTATATTACATATGTTACAAGAGTGATGAAAATCACTGTTGGATGTTTGAAGAAATAATAAGAAACATATTTGTTTGAAAAAATGATCCGACTGGCTCCCTGCTCCGTCTTTACATGCTTCCATGTCGTCTGTGCCTCTGACTGTGCCTCTGACTGCTTCCAACACCTGCTCTAATACCAATTGTTGGATTTTGAGGTATGCAGAAGCACGCAAAAAAACACAAGGAAGAATAATCTTGGACCACAACGCATAGTACTGAATGTATTACCACTAGAATGTACAAAGATATATGATCTGTTAGCATTATCAACGTATATACAAGCTAGGGGAAAAAAACCTCCTAAAGAGGAAAAAAGTGCCCCAGAGGTCCTAGTGTGTTCACACACCTCACTACCTAAATTATATCAACACAAGCATCATATGGAGTGATAGACTACAATACTTTAGTGGGACGCTTGTTAAGTACATATGTTGCACACATAACAGCCTCAAGCAAGAAACTATGTGGTAAAGTCTGACTCTTGCCCATACATGTCACAATCTCCATGAGTGACCTATTCTTATGTTCAGCAACTCCATTCTATTGAGGTTTATACAGCATTGTACACTGATGTTTTATCGCACGTTCAGTCAAAAATGCATTACAATCAGAAGATATATATTCCCCCACTCGATCAAAATGGAGGGTGCCAATTTTACATGCTCACAGATTCTAGGCCAAAATAAAAAATTTTTTGAAGCAAATAAACACTTTGGATTTTTCTTTCAATGGATATATCCATGCATGCCTAGGAAAATCATTAATGAAAGTCACGAAGTAAAGATAGTTTCCAAAAGAGGGTGTGTGCATACGACCACGAACATTACTGTGAATAAGTTGCAATTTCTAAGTAGCTCAAACTAAAACATGTTTTGGGAATAGGGAACACTACATTTGCCCAAAATACAGTCTTCACATAATTATTTAATAGGTGCATCAACTTTGGGCAGAGAGGACACCATTTCAGATTTCTATAGGTGTATCGGACTAGCGAAATTTAGATGGCCAAAGCATGCATGCCAAAGCTTTGCATCTCGCAAAGCCTGCGAATTGCGTACTACACATGCTAAATCATTAATAGATTTTTTTCATAGTCTATGAGCTTATACGTCCTAGGATATAAATTGCAAGAAGCAATAATGATATCACCATTTGATAGATCATGAACTCTATATCTATCATCAACAAATTTCACAACCAAGCCAATCTTAGCTAAAGTTGAAACTAATAATAGATTCTTCTTGATCTCTAGCACAAATAAAGCATTCCAGAATGTAAAAGAACTATCATTAGTAGTATTCATAATGATCTTACCAACTCCCATGATAGGATAAGAGGCGTTGTTGGCACATATTACAGTATTCCCTATAGGGACAAGCTTGAATGAAGTGAAGAAACTATGTTGCAAGGTTATATGTTTGGTTGCCCCACTATCAAAGTACCAAACATCTGCATCTACCGCAAAAAATACACTCTTCATGTGAAGATGGGTCATAACTCCAAATAGTAGTAAATACCCATTCTTCATTATGCACAAGGTTCGCAGACTTTGTTTTGGGTGTAGATGCCTCTACAACAGCCATTCTATTCTCTTTCTTATTTGCCCCTTTTATAGCTAGTTTTGGACAACTCTTTATGACATGATCATTTCCTTTATAGTATTTTCAAGACAATTTCTCCTTTTTTGTTTTCTTCTCCTCTCTTTCATCCTTCTTTGATTGTGCACAATTACTAGATTTCTGCTTACTAGTAGAAGAGCTTCATTTACCTTTGCCCTTCTCACTAGCCAAGAAAGCTTGATCTACAAGACATGTAATGGACCTATTTTTCCTAGACTTATCTTCCTCCAATAGAATAGAGATTAACTCCTCAAATGTTAAGGCATTTTGAGTGCCTTTCATCATCAATCAAATAGTAGAAGCAAAAATGTGATATGAATCTAGAAGATTGTTCAGAATAGTCTACACAAGTCAACTCTCAGGCAAGACTTCATCAACAGAATTCAACTACTCCTTCATATCTTTGATCTTTGTCAAAAAGTATCCATGGAATATCCTTCATTCATGTGCTCACTCTCCAACTATTTTTGAAGGTAAGCAACACGAGCCTCATTACTTGCTTGGTACAAAGTGATTAATGTATCCAAGCATCTTTTGCTATTTTCTAGTAGCGAATGTGGGGAATAATCACGTGTTTGACAGACAAGACTTTCAATGCATGTGCCTGAGCATCTGTGCCATCCCAGAAAAGTTGCTCTTTAGTAGGTGCACTAGGAACTGTAGCACGAATTGGAATCTAAAGAATATTAGCATTTTCAATGTTGTCTCCATCATCTTCAGCAACTATGTGTGCAGGTGTAATAGGAGTTTTTCAACACCCTGCACAATATTCCATAGTCCTTTTGCCATTGATACATGATCCATTATTTCAGCCCATAATGCAAATCGTTATCGTCCAGCTTATCCTCAACAACCAACATATAGAACACATCAATGCTTCCACCCATGGCCACTAACTAAAATACCATGACGCAAAAAAATGCTTGTATCTGAAAAACTTAAACAGAACTACCTTATCAAGTTTTGTTGGACTTGTAGTAGACTTCGAGATGTTTATACTAGCAAACCAAAACTTGTATGTACCTTTGGCACAAACATATGAAATTGCCTTCAAAAGCACTATGATAGAGCATTTGGAGGCTGAAACAAGCTTAGATCGCAATTTCATCCAGAGTATGGTCAGCAAGTTTTGTGCAATTCTGAGATTGTGACCCAGAGTATGGTTAGCACGTTTTGTGCAATTTTGAGATTGTGACTAGAGGGATGTCAATTCGAAGGCCGAAACAAGCTCTTTTGAACTCTTAATCACCTAGAGTATGGTCAGCAAGTTTTATGCAATTCTGTGATTGTGACTAGAGGGATTTCAATGACACTCTAGATGAAGCGACCACCTGCACTAATACCAATTGTTGGAGTTTCAGGTCCACAAAAGCACGGGAATGACACAAGAGGAAGAATAAGCTTGGAGCACATCACACAATACTGAATGTATTACCACTAGAATGTACAAAGATCTATTATCTGTTAGGGTTATAGGCATATATACAAACTGGGGGTAAAAAACCTCCTAAGGAGGAAAAAAGTGCCTTAGTGGTCCTCGAGTGTTCATACATAAACTACCTTAATATATCAATAGAAGCCACCAATGTAGAGATACACTACAACAGATCGGCCGTATACCAAGGTTTTTACCAAGGTAAATGAACGTGCGTATTTTTGCCCCAACATCGGTGTAGGTGTCGGTATGCATGTCGGTATTAAAGCACTGGTATAGGCATCGATATAACTGTCAGTATGAGCATCGATATATGCATCACTATAAACATCGGTATTATCGACGCCCTTATCGAAATTATACAGTCGCCTCTGCTGGGTGTACCGTCGCGTATACCGGCACCCGTTGGCTGTACTGGCATTACTAGAAGTATCGTCGCTTATACTGACGATCATATCTGCAAAATTGTTTTTGGGCAGAGTGTGTTGTCTTTTGCTACAACAACATTACCATGATGTTGGTTAGCAAAAGACAATACACTCTACCCAAAAAAAAATGGAGTACATGTGATGTGTACTCTAATGTCAACCGAAATATGATTTCACTCTAATAGTGCAGTCAATCCATGACGATATCCATAAGCCTCCTCCATTCGTGTTGGAGGACGACCCATTGCCAGATCTTTCAACAAATATACAAAACATTAGAGGAACATACATGAGAAGTTTAACACAAACAAATTCAATAAATCAAATGGTACTTACAAACTCGTGACACATCGTGTCATATTCACCGCTGCCCAAATATGAGGGTCCAACCATATTTAAAGGTGTGGTTGCAGCATCTCGCTACTGGTGATATCTGTCAGGAGTCTGTTGCTGCTCGTCGTGAATCATATCCCACTCCTTAGCATCTAACCATATAGGCTTTGGTAAGCCTGCTCTGAAAGCATCACGAGCGTCGGATCATCGCTGGGACATAACTTCACGTGCGGTGTGGAGAATTCACTCTGAACTGACAAGAGGCTGTCCATCGGCTGGTCAAAACTCCTGATAAATCATCTGCGTGATATAATTCTTTCGATCTTTATCTTGTTCACTCCATTTCAACATGATAGAGTGTCCAAACTGTATGGAGCAAAGTTTTCGTATACATGCACACATTGCTTTGCCAGTCACATCCATCATCAGAGCTCCATCTGGAATATTATACACCTTGGAGTCATCATGGTCATGAGCACCCCAAGGTGTACATGGTGTTCCACGTGGTGTACGATGTGGCATACCTATATCTGAGGTACTCGTCCTAGGAGTAGAAGTGGGCGACACAATGTCCGTCGCACTACCTCCACAACAGTTGCCTCCTCCAGACCTACCTGTAGATCCACTCCTAGAACCTCCTACTCCAGAGCGTGACCTTGACCTACAAGAGAGGCCAGAACTTGTATCGCGCTGAGGTGTTGAACGCACATGTCTACTACTAGAGCCAATAGGGGATGGTTGAAAAGATGGTCGTGGAGGAGTCATAAAGCTAGGAGACATACCTCCGACGGGAGTAGAACCACCCGTAGGAGTGACACCGGCAGGAGTAACACAAGCAGGAGTGACACCGACGGGAGTGAGTCCGGCAGGAGTGAGGCCGCCACGAGTGAGGCCGGGGGGAGTGCTACCACCAGCGATCCAATACTGTCAGGCAGCGGCCATATACGTGGGAGGTACCTGAGAGATGAACTCTAGGAACTGCTCCTCTGTTATGGAATGTGGAGTGACTGGAGGACTATCTCTCATCATGCTCTATAACAAAAGAAATCAAATAATTAACATGTGATAATAAAGGTTATAGAGAAATGGTAGTGTACAAAAAAAACCTAGCAAAAAATAAACAAAAAATAGTACGTACAAGTGTTTGATTCAAAACTGCTCTAGTCTAGCATCCTCTTGGAGATCCGATGCATTGAGAATATATATCTCTATATTGATGACTTCTAAATTGCTTGTTATGCTGGTTTCTTCCTGATCATCATCTATTGCTCCATCCTGTATTTTGTCTTCTTCAATGACCTCTTCTTCTCGAACAATGATCTCTTCCTCCTCTAGTATCGAATGAATCCTTGAGTCCACTAGAGATGGACTTTTTTCTACATCTATGTTCTCACAAATTTCTCTACTACGTGGGGCAACTTGTAAAACAAATAGCCACTCTAGTTCTTTTGAATTTGGTATAAAAACAACTTGCTCACAGTGTTCGAGAAGTACAAATGTATCTCTTTCATCTGTCCATAATTTTGTGGAGCCGACTTGAAACAAACCGCTTTTATCCCGCCTCACTATTGTGTTTCTTCCAGAGGTGAATACTTTGAACCATTTCACATCAAAAACAAAGTAATCAAACTTCCTAAAAGATATTTTCAAGATATCTCGAATCACACCACAATAGTCTAGCTGGCCTTCTTGAGCATTATCATCTCTTGCACTTGCTCTACTTTTTGCAAAAAGTTTACCATCACCCCACTATCAAAGGTAGACCTATTTTTATCGATTCGTGTGATCTATAATTGTCGTCCATGAGACTATAGTGCACCGTATTTAGTATGCTCCCAATCACATCCCTTCGCGAGTTCTTCTTCTTCTTCAGAGATATCTTCACCTGTTGCCTTTGCTTTTGAAGCCGCTGTATCTAGCCATTTGCTCATTGGAAAAGGTGAAAGAGGTCGAAGACTTTCTGGAAGAGGAAAAAATTGAGTGAAACGATTCCTTCAAAATTGAGCTCTTTCCTTTGCATTGGTCTCCTTAGCAAGCTTATACCTTTCTAACCACTTCTGCATAGGCTCAGAGTTAACTATGCAAAACTTCATTGCCTTCTCTCTAAAAGCTTCATTCATTTTTCTTTGCAATCCTTTACCTTGTGGCTCATCACCTACGAGACGAACATCTTCATCATCGCTCCATAAGCGAGGCATTTCGGGATCTGACATACGTAGAAACTCAGTTATGAATTCAAGAGACTCTTGTACAAGCCATCCCTCTCCCATGCTACCCTCTTGACGTGCTCTCTATCGAGAAAACCCTTTTAATGTCTTCATAAAGTGCTCTAAGAAGAACATCCATCGACTGTGGACAGTTCCGGTTATTGCAACTTCATCTACCACATGAACTAGTAAATGAAGTTGAAGAGTGAGAATACTTGTGGGAAAGTATTTCTCTACCATAGAAACAGCCTCGATAGCATTGAGTTTCGCACTCTCTATGTTATCTCTATTTATCTCTTTAGAAGAGATCCATCGTACTAAAGAACTAATTTTATAAATGGTTCTTCGTCCATCCTCCAAAAGACAATCTTTTAAGGCTGAAGTGAGCATAAACTGTAAAGACTTGTGCCAATCATGAGACTTGAGCCCTCCAAGATCGTCGTTTCGTGTGAAAGCAGTCTTTAGACACTTCATGCATCTAGTAGGTGTCCGAAACTCTGAACTTTTCTTCTTCACTTGTTGCTCTTCCATCCTGCAAAGCAGCCAAGGAGCTCTTGGTAATGATACTGTTCCGTTGGGCTTAGTAATTGCCCACAGCTCTCGCATACGACCTCGCTCTTCTAGGTCCTCCCTTTGTGCTTTGCTTTCTGTCTTTCCGATCAAATTCTTCCAAAGAATCTCTCCCACGTTCTTAAAAATATGCATCGGGTCTACCAAATGATTGATCAATAATTCACTCCAATAAGGGAGTTCATGAAAAATGGACAATTGTTTCATGCCAGCCACTGGAGTTTTTGAATCTCACAATTGTTTCCAATTGCGAGCTTTCATTTGGCATTGCGCTTGTCGACCAATTTGTCCTTCACGTAAAATATGTCCATCAGGCAAATATCTATAGTGTCCTTCATATATAGTTTTACGTAGTGCTTTGGAAAAGCGTGCTTCGATTCGTGGTCCGCATAAGGAACAAGCATGGTAACCCGAAATTGATAAACTTGAACATTCACCATAACGAAGCCAATCATGCATCGTCCTCATAAGTATGCCTTGCACTCGCATGTCTCGTCTTCTTATACGTTGAGATATGTCACGCACAGTAATCCCATCCCATCAAATGCACAGTTCTTCCACAAGTGGTGCAAGATATACATCCATGTTTTTTACCTTATACTTACATGGTACAATAAGAGCTAATAATAAATGACCTTTCTTTGTGGCCATCCATGGTGGGATGTTATAATTGACCAAACGTACAGGCCATGTGCTCCATGATGAGCTGTGGAAATCAAATGGATTTACTCCATCCATAGCTAGGCCTAGACGTATGAACTGAGGCTCACTAGCAAACTCTGGCCACTTACTATCTATGTGCTTCCAAGCATCAAAGTCAATAGGCACTCGCATTACACCATCTGTTGACCTGCTCTTTGTATGCCATGACATTAACTCAGCTATAGATTTACATCTAAACATGTTCTTAATTCGTGGAATGATAGGAAAGTGGTGAAGAACCTTTGTGGGGATTGCTTCGCCTACAAGGTCTTCTTTGAATCTATTTTCTCCACACTTTCAACATACGTGGAGATGCTCATACTCATTCCGAAAGAGGATGCAATCATTCGGACAAGCATGAATCTTAGTATAATCCATTCCAATGGACTGTAAAAATTATTTTGCATCTCCACCTGTTGGAGACATGTCATTGCCCTCTAGCAAAAATTGACCTTTAAGAAGGCTGCAATAATCAATTAGAATGATATTAATAAATAAAGTTATTTTGATACAACAATGAAGGTTTATTTCAAATCCACTTACTTGAAAATTCAGTGACACTACTATCTGACCATCCATAAATGGATTGCAGATTGAGCATCACGAGTGACGCACATAGTACAGATATCTTTGCTTCATTGTAAAGTGGTAAACGATCTAGTCTTCGCATGTTTTCATATTCTTCATCGACTTCTGATTGTGGAAATTATGTTGTGTCCATGAAACTCTTGACATCTTCTCCACCATCATGATCTTCGACCATCTCATAAAATGCTTCAAGCATTTCTTCCATATGTTCATTCCATGTAATGCTATTAGTACTTACTTGTACGTCTAACTCCTTTTTTGTTCTCTTTTGTCCACGAGAGGTTATCGGTGCAATCTCGTTTGGGTCCATCTACTCACCTGGGGGACCATGTGAATGGTAGCATAGGTTTTCTAGTCAACTTTTATCAAAGGATCCATACTCTCTAACATGTGTAGTTCAAATCAGTCTTTTTCGATAAATTTGATACTTGCAGTGAGTGCAAGGACATGCCATTCTCTCCTCCAGATCCAAACTAGCCATCTGATACAATATGGACATTTGAGAACATTTGATTTTTTTATTAAACCTAAAAATCATACTCCTAAAGACTTAAACCTGAAATACTAAAACCTAAATACTTAGACACCTAAAAAAACCTAAAACCCTAATCCTAAAACCCTAATACTAAAGACCTATATATGTGTATATGTGTTATATGTATTATATATATGTCTATTGCTTATATAATTAAAATCCTATTTTTATATATTTAATTATATCTAATTAATTTATTTATTTAAAACACTACTTCTTTTCATATTTATTTATCTATATAATTATCCTATTTTATATATTTATTTATTTCTATATTCAGATTTTTTCTTAATTAATCCTATTTTTATATATTTAATTAAATTATTTAAAACACTAGCTCTTTTTATATTTATTTATCTATATAATTATCCTATTATATATATATTTATTTATTTATTTACATATTCAGATTTTTTCTTAATTTCTTTCTATTTTTTCTCTTTATATAAATTTAATTGAGTTATATGTATGCCTAAACCCTAAAACCCTAATCTTAAAGATCTAGACCTAAAATATGTATATTTCTGTATGCAGGTGTATATACATGTATATATGTATTATATGTGTATGTGTATGTGTGTATATATGGTATGCAGGTGTTAAAACCCTAAAACCCTAATAAAAAAGACCTAGACCTAAAACATGTATATAAGTGTATGTATGTGTATATATATGTGTAAGTCTATATTTATCTGTATATAGATATGTGTATAAGTATATGTGTGTATGTGTATGTGTATATATATTTACTCTGATTAAAATCCTTAAAATTAAACATATTCTTATATATTTGATTATATATATTTAATTTATTTATTTAAAACACTAGTTCTTTTCATATTTATTTATCTATATAATTATCCTATTTTATATATATATTTATTTATATATTCACATTTTTTTCTTAATTAATCCTATTTTTTATACTTAATTATATATATTTAATTAATTTATTTAAAACACTTGTTCTTTTTATATTTATTTATCTATATAATTATCCTAAAATATATATATATATTTATTTATATATTCATATTTTTTCCTAAATTGTTTTCTATATTTTCTCTTTCTATAAATTTAATTGAGTTATATGTATGCCTAAACCCTAAAACCCTAATCTTAAATATCTAGACCTAAAATATGTATATTTATGTATGCATGTGTATATACATGTATATATGTATTATATGTGTATGTGTATGTGTGTATATATGTTATGTAAGACATGTATATATGTGTATGCATGTGTATATATATGTGTATGTATATATATATATATATATATATATATATATATATATATATATATATATATATATATATATATATATATATATATATATATATATATATATATATATATATATGTGTGTGTGTGTGTGTGTGTGTGTGTGTGTGTGTGTAGATATGTGTATAAGTATATGTGTGTATGTGTATGTGTATATATATTTAGTCTGATTAAAATCCTTAAAACTAAACCTATTTTTATATATTTAATTAAATTATTTAAAACACTAGTTCTTTTTATATTTATTTATCTATATAATTATCCTATTTTATATATATATTTATTATTCTATTCAGATTTTTTTCTTATTTTTTTCTATATTTTCTCTTAATATAAATATAGTTGAATTATATGTATGCCTAAATCCTAAAACCCTAATCTTAAAGATCTAGACCTACAATATGTATATTTCTGTATGCATGTGTACATACATGTATATATGTATTATATGTGTATGCGCATGTGTATATAGATGTTATGCATGTGTAAATACCCTAAAACCCTAATCAAAAAGGCCTAGACCTAAAACATGTGTGTATGTTTATGCATGTGTATATATATGTGTATGTGTATATATATGTGTATGTGTATATATATGTGTATGTGTATATATATGTGTATAAGTATATGTGTATGTATGTGTAAATAGCCTAAAAACCCTAATCCTATCTTTATATATTTGATGTAAAAAAAAGCTTTAAAATCTAAATTTTATATATTTAATTAAAATACTAGCTTAAGTGTGTGTATATGTGTGCATGTGTGGATGTATGTGTGTGTGTGTGTGTCTATGTATGCATGTGTGAGTATCTGTGTATGTGTGCGTATGTATGCATGTATGTGTATGCATTCATGTGTGTGCGCGTGTGCATGCATGTGTGTATGTATGTGTGTGTGCGTGTGTGTATATGCATGCATGTGTGTATATGTGTGTGTATGTATGCATGCATATGTGTATATGTGTGTATGTATGCATGTGTGTACATATGTGTGTGTATGTATGCATGTGTGTACATGTGTGTGTGTATATATGTATGTGTGTGTATGTATGCATGCATGTGTGTATATGTGTATGTGTGTGTATGTATGCATGCATGTGTGTATATGTGTGTATGTATGTGTGTATGCATATGTGTATATGTGTGTGTGTGTATGTATGTGTGTATGCATGTGTGTGTGTATGTATGCATGTGTGTATATGTGTATATGTGTGTATGCATGCATGTGTGTATATGTGTGTGTATATGTGTGTGTATGTATGCATGCATGTGTGTATATGTGTGTCTGTATGTGTCTGTGTATGTATGTGTATATTTGTGTGTATGTATGTGTGTATGCATGTGTGTGTATGTGTATGTATGCATGTGTATATATGTGTGTGTATGTATGTATGTATGCATGTGCATGTGTATGTATGCATGTGTGTATATTTGTATGTGTGTGTATGCATGCATGTGTGTATATGTGTGTGTATGTAAGCATGCATGTGTGTATATGTGTGTATGTATGCATGTGTGTACATGTATGTGTGTATGTATGCATGTGTAGATGTGTAGATGTGTCTGTGTATGTGTGTGTGTATGTATGCTCTATCTTCCTATCTCTATCTTCCTCTCTTTCATCTCTCTTTATCTCTCACTCGCTCTCTCTCTTTATCTCTCTCTATCTCTCTTTCTCTCTCATCTCTCTCTCTCTCTCTCTCTCTCTCTCTCTCTCCTCTCTCTCTTTCTCTCTCTATCTCTCTCTCATCTCTCTCTTTCTCTCTCTATCAATACACAATAAAACAATCACTTACAAGTATGTCCCTCTTTTGTATTGTTGTCGTCAAAGAATAATGTATGTCATCTACCATCGAATTCCAAATAATCGACGCCAAAGAACATCTGCAAAATCAAAGAGAAGAGAAATTATAAGACCTAAAGCATAGAGAAAGACAAAGGCTAAGAGTATGTGCACCACTTACCAAGATGTGAGATCTAAACAGAGAGAGAATGTGTGTGTAGAGAGAGAGAGAGATCTATGTGTGTGTGTGCACAAGACAATCCAGGTCATAATTCGGTTCGTGCATGCAAGTTCGACAGAAAACAACCAGTACTCAAACACGCGTAAAATGTTCAATTTTGCTCTCCGGTTCCCAGTATGTTTAAAACATGGCCTCGATATATACGTTGATATGGGCATCGGTATGAGCGTTGAACATTTCCAGTAATTTACGAATGCTTATACCTGTCAAAGAATTCCTCTCCTATTCGCAGCGGAAAGTGTAGAAAACCTTCTTAGGATCAAAACTTTTGCCAACAGCTGAACATTCAAATGAAAAGTCGTACCAAATAAAAAATGCAATGAACTTGAAACTTTGATGACTCAAACTAGACACTTAGAGCTTTCAAATGAGCTATTAAACACTCAATTTGGAGTAGTTTTGGGTTGGCAACTCTTTGCGTCAAAATAGGCTACTTGTCCACTCAGTTAAGCTAAAAACTAGACTTCACTAAAACCTGAATAACTGACAGACCATAAAGAATTTGATAGAACTATTGTAGACAGAGGAATTACTCAAGATAAGCTTTCCAATCAATGTTTAAATTCTATAATTGGATATATATATTGAGAGATATGACTCTCACAAGTAGACTATCCAGAAATTGGTATGCGGTTGGACACAGTCTATGAGAGTGAAGAGAACAGAAAAACTCTTATGATGAGTTTGAGAACTCTTCTCCATAACTCTTCCACTACTTTGGACAGCCACTCCTCTTATAGTTCAGTTTTTGGATTTGATTCTCTTTTGGCCTCCACTACTTGCTGAAGTAAATGCTCCCATTTTTCACTTCTGTATTTTCCTTCTATTTGAAGAAAATCCTTTTTGCAAAAATATATATGACCTTACTTCTTTATTTTTAACACTCCTCCTCAAGCTCACATGTGAGCTTGCACCTTCAGCCATATCCTACAAGTTGATTTCGTCCTTGAACCTCTTTAGCTTAGAAGCATCTAAGGACTTTGTAAACATGTCTCCAACCTGGTCATTAGTTCCAATGAACTTTATATCCACATCCTTGCTCAAAACGTTTTCTCGAACATAATGATAATGCACTTCTATGTGCTTAGTTCATGCACAAAACATTGGATTGTTTGTCAAGTGAATGCTTGACATGTTGTCACCATAAATTGGAATGGTCTCTACCTACACATCAAGATCAGCCAAGAGCTTCTTAATCCACATAGCTTCACAAGTTGCAAAGTCTAATCCTCTATATTCAACTTTTGTAGATGATAGTGCAATAGTAGGTTGCTTCTTCGAGCTCCATGTGATAGGTTTGCTACCTATCATGAACACATAACCTGAAGTGGATCTTCTATCTTCCGTCAAACCAGCCCAATCAGCATCATTGAAGCCCTTTACTTGCAATTCTTCATCATATCTATAAAACAAGGCATGATTGACTGTGTGCTTCACATATCTTAGCACTCGTTGGGCTGAATTTAAATGTTCACTTGTTGGAGCTTGCATAAATTGAGAAAGAACTCCAACAATAAAACATAAATCTGGTCTTATGATCGTAGCATCGATCAATGAACCTATAATACTCTTGTATATAATTACATCCTGTAAATTCTTTCCATCATCTGAGCATAGCTTCACATTTGTGTCCATAGGTTGAGTGAGTGGTTTGCATTCAATCATTCCAAATATGAAAAGAACATCCAAATCGTACTTTCTTTGCATCAAGTAAATGCCATCTTTCCCATAGACTATCTCAATGCCTGAAAAGTATTTCAGCTCATCAAGGTCTAAAATCTTAAACTCCTTACTGAGTTTTCTTTTTATCTCTTGTATTCCTACAAAATTACTTCTTGTTATGGTGAGATCATCAATGTATATGCAAATATATACCTGCTTGCCTTCTTCTTTCTTCATGTAGAGAGAGGGATCTGTACTACTTGGACTATACCTACACCTGATGAGGTACTCGACCAATCTTTGATTCCAAGCAGGTGGTGCTTGCTTCAGCCCATACAACGCTTTCTTCAATCTACAAACAAAATCTAGATGCTTTCTATCTTCAAATTCAATCCGTTGACTCATGTATACCTCTCCTTGAAGTTCACCATTGAGAAAATCATTTTTTATGTCAAGTTGGTACAATGGCCATCTCCTTGTTGCACTCACTGCAATCAAGGTTCTAATTGTTCCCATGTTTGCAACCGGGTTGAAAGTCTCTTCATAGTCGATGTCGTGAGTTTGCATAAATCCTTTTGCTACTAGTCTAGCTTTATGCCTAGCTAGAGAACCATCAGCATTTCTCTTTATTTTAAACACCCATTTATTTGGAACAATCTTCATACCTTCAGCCTTTGAAACTAGCTCCCATGTGTGATTGTCCTTGAGAGCTTTTATCTCTTCTTGCATAGCTTCTTGCTATTCTTTTTGTGTACATGCTCATATGCATCTGGTTCTTTGTCTTTGACCACCTGTGTCATATATGCAAAATGCGTTGCAATAAAACTATCATAGCTCAACCTTTGAATTGGATACCTTGCTCTTGAAAACCTCCTTTCATTTCCTTTTGAATATTGCTTCTTGAACCGGTTCAGCTTTACCTTTGGTGTAATCACCTCTTCATACTCTTCTTCACTTGCATTTGAATCACTATTTTGGGATTCAAATCATTCATAACCTGATGTTGGTGATGAGGAATGACTCCTTAGTCTCCCCTTCCATGTTGAGCTTTCTCCAAGTGACGTAGAAGCTTCTGGACCTGACATTTGAGTGCTTGTTTGCTGACATTCTTCTTGGACAACACCTCCATCATCTTCGCAATCTTCTTCAAGAATCTTCTCTTTCCCTTTGTCTCCAAACCATGGTCTTAGCTCATCAAATACCACATCTCTTGAGACTCGTAGCTCCTTTGTCACCGGATTGTAGCACCTCTATCCCTTTTGCTCCGATGAATATCCAATGAAAATACATTTTTCTGACTTTGCCTCCATCTTTGTCCTTAGTTCTTGAGGGATGTGAACATAACACATGTTGGAACATCAATCTTACACTATGCTTGAGGTGGATTTGATCTACATCAAAAGCTATCGTGTCGAAAGAATATCCGTTGGAGAGTTCTTTTCTTATGCTCATTACTTGTATTTCTTTGAGAGATTTTTGATGGTTCATTTACCATTGTAAAAGCCTTCAGCTTTACACATGTAAAGGTAGAAAGATAGAGCCAAAATCCCACGAATTTGTGGTGGTTGAAGTTGCATTCAATCAAGCAATCAAATCACCTAAAAGTAGATCAAACTAGATCTTCACTTTTCCTAGATTGTACGGAAGTGAATTGATACCCTCCAACAACCATTCCCACCTTCATTTGAATTCAAATTCCAGTTATAGAAGTCATGGAACACTCCTAGAGTCTATATTACTTGAAATCACTTTTACAATACATGGAAGCAATATACATACACTTGTGACCATCATTGTCTTGCTCCTTCAATTCTCTGCATCATCTTCTTCGCCAATAGTAATCTTGCAGAGTCTGATGTGCTCTCTCCAGAGCTTCAAATTGAGTTCAAGATGGCTCATTGGAAAGGTAATATTGTCTAGTTTATGCCTAGGAATGTTCAAAGCATTTGGTTTAGTATATTGGGAGAAATTTGAGTTTTTCAGTCTTGGGGTCAATCTCTACGTATTCATGAAAAATAGGAAGTACCACCGGTGAATTACTTATTCATTCCTATAGCATATTTTTCTTATTCCTTATATGTTTGTGCATTATGTACACTCAACCATATGTGTATCACTCCCATAAAAGGATTTTTTCTAATTGTAATCATGCTGGTCGCTATGGGCATTTGAAGTTCATTGTCTCTTCCATAGATAATAAGTTTTTTGAGCTACTCGACCCACGAACCTATTTGTTTTGTATCAACTCATTCTCCTTGATGCTCCAAAGTACATAGTGTGTTTCTTTGCACTTATCACATGCATATAAGGTCTATTTGAGTCTCCATAAGCTCAAGGGCTGGTTTTGTGCCGGTTGGCTTGACCAAACTTCGTCGCTTTGAAATGCACTTTTCTACCTTCTACAAGCTTCTCCAAGTTCTTTTAGTGGTATCAAATCTAGATCAAGATGGGTGATGGCTTTCCCTCAATTATCGAGAATCTTGATCGACACAGCTACGCGGCTTGGAAAATCAGAATGGAGGCATATTTGCAAGGTATAAATCTTTATGGAATTGTAGCAAGTGATGAAGCTATGCCTATTCCAAGATCCAAAAGAGGACCTACACAAGAGGAGAGAGATAAGCTCACACTTTGGTGCGCAAGGGATGCTCAAGCAAGGTCGTACATACTAAACTCTATCTGTGACTTTCTATTACCACGTATTAGAGGATGCAAGACATCTCAAGAGACTTGGGATGCCATCGCGACTTTCTTTTCTGCTAGTACTAAAGCAAGAAAGAATCATCTTTGGAACGAGTTCAACCAAATGAAGAAGACACCTAACCAGACCATCACAGAGTTTGTTACCAGGGTCAAGGAGGTTGCGGATCAGTTAGCATCCATTGGAGAGCTGATTGAAGAAGAGTTCCTCATGAGGCAAATTCTCAATGGCATTCGAAGTGATAAGCAATGGCAATCCTTCACGACAGCTTATGATCTCATCATGGATTTGCAGAATCCAGGCTTCAACATCTTTCTTGGACAACTCTTAATCAATAAGCCAACAATAGCATAAAGGAAGGTAACTCTTATCATGGTAATTCAACTAGTTCTCTATATGCAGATAAGAAGGATAAGAAGTAGAAAGGCAAGAAGAAGGAAGAAGATGAAGAAGAGACCTCCCAAGCCAACTTCGCAAGCAAGAGCAAGTGGAAAGGAAAGAAAAAAGGACCAAAGCAAGACAAAGCCAAAGGTCAGAATGTTCAACCTTGTGCCATATGTGATAAGACCAACCACACCACTCAGAATTGTTGGTTCAATGGGAAGACCTATAAAGGAAGTGGAAGAGGTGGATATGGCAGCAATAGAGGCAGAGGTGGACACAACTTCAACAATAACAACAAAAGCTATAATAGAAGGGACTACAACAATTATTCAGAAGATCAACCGCATGAAGACTCATTGCTTCTTATGAATCTAAGCCACAAAGAAGTTAAAGAAGATGATCATTTTTTCTACATAGATTCAGGATGTTCGAATCATGTTGCAGGCAACATTGCTCTTCTATCTGATTTGGAAAGTCCAAAGCATAGACATGAAGTGCAAACAGGGGATGACATGAAGCACAATGTGGAGAAGATTGGTAATGTCAAAGCTTCCAATGGCAGGACAAACATTCTAAGTAAGGTTCTCTATGTACCCACTATCACTAGAAACCTAATAAGTGTAGGCCAAATAGTTGAAAAAGGCTTGCAAGTTAGGTTCACCCAACATGGAGCTTTTGTGGAAGATCCATGTCAAGGCTTCAAAAAGATAGCCCGAGGTGAGAAGCATGGTAGGCTCTTTACTTTTGAAGTAGGAGAAACCAGGAACATAGCTCTATTCAACTTTGGGTCTCAAACCCTAAGTGAGCTTGAAGTGTGGCATAGGAGACTTGCTTATGTGAATGAAAGAACCTTGAAGGATATATGCAGGGATCAAAGTGTTCTAGGACTACCAAACATATCAAAGCAGCACATGATCAACAGGTGTGATGCATGTCAGATTGGGAAGGCACAAAGACAACCGTTCAACCACAAAGGCTACATCCACAACAACTTATTGGACTTAGTACATACAGATGTATGGGGACCAAGTCAAGAACCTTCATTGGCAGGATCAAGGTATTATGTCTCATTTATTGATGACCATAGAAGATGCAGTGTTCTATACTTTACCAAGAATAAGAATGAAGTGTTTTATTACTTCAAGAAGTATCTTGCACATGTGGAGAATCATACAGGTAGATCAATAAAGAAGCTCATATCTGATCGAGGGGAAGAATACTTCTCCAAGAGTTTGATGAGTTCTTGCAGGAAAAAGGTATCAAAAAGGGAACTGACTACTAGGTACTCTCCTCAACTAAATGGAATTGCAGAGAGGAGAAACAAGACATTGGTTGGATCAGCCCGAACAATGCTTGAAGAGAAGAAGTTGCCATATTATCTATGGGCAGAAGCTATTTCAACTGTTGTGTACCTTGTCAATAGACTACCATCCAAATCACTTCAAGGTATGACTCCTTATGAATCATGGCATGAAAGAAAACCTAGTCTTGGACATTGCAAGGTTTTTGGTTGTTTAGCTTACGTTCATGTACCATCACAAATAAGAGGTAAGCTAGATGAAAGGGCAACAAAGGTAGTGTTTATTGGATATGATTTAACTCAGATGGGTTACAGGTTCTTCAATCCTTCAACCAAGCAATTCACTACAAGTAGAGATGTTGTGTTTGAAGAACACAGGTCTTGGTATGATGAAGACAAACAAAAGGTAACACTACCATATGATTGTAAGGAATTGAACTCACAACCTCTTGGTTAGGAATGTGATGGGCTAACCACTTGCCCCAAAAGCCATGGTTGAGGATTACTTCCTAATCCTCTCTCTTAGGGTGTGGTTCAACCATCTCCTACCAGGATTATGTTACATTCTTCCCCCCTTGGTCGATCATTGTCCTCAATGATCTACTCTTGTATCCCTCTAGCCTCGGTGATCAGTCCCTTGAACCCCTATGTGCCCTTGAATTGATGTCCCTCAACCTTGCATAGTTTCTTGAACCTTGTTCGCAACCTTGGTCTCTTGAACCCTTGCTCTCAACCTCGGTGTCTTGAACCTTCTTGTTCGCAACCTCGGTGTCTCGAGCCCTTGTTCTCAACCTCAGTCTTGAACCTTGTTCTCACCCATGCTTGGTATCTTGAACACTCAATCAAGTGCCACCCAAGGATTCCCAAGGAATTCACACTTCCAAGCTAGCTCATTGGAAAGTTCGTTCCGAGAGCTTTCCAACGGTATATTACATGCCTCAATCCGACATACGGATTGAGAGATACACCCAAATCATTGTAAGGTCCATCATTGAAATCGACGCGCGCCTTCCACAATTCCTACCCTTTCACATGGAGGATGCCCAAGCGCCTTTTTTAGAGGCCATTGGATCATTCCACTTTGCCCAAGCCTACTTCCTAGGCTCTGATACCAATGTAAGGAATTGAACTCACAACCTCTTGGTTAGGAATGTGATGGGCTAACCACTTGCCCCAAAAGCCATGGTTGAGGATTACTTCCTAATCCTCTCTCTTAGGGTGTGGTTCAACCATCTCCTACCAGGATTATGTTACAATGATCTTGATTTTGACTCTCATCAATTAGGAAGCAAGCATGATACATAGGTCTAGGATCCAACAAGTGATAGAGATGATGACCAAGATGAAAGAGAAAAGGAACTCTCCAACGGATTGTTTCGATGCGATAGCCTTTGATGTAGATCAAATCCACCTCAAGCATAGTGTAAGCTTGATGTTCCAACAACTCCCCCTCAAGCTAAAGTATCCTTGAGCCTTCATTCTCTAATAGGTTGAATACCTTCCATAGCTTTGAATCTACAAAGCTTTACTCCATCAAGTGCCTTCATCATCATATCTGTTACTTGCTTTTCAATAGGAACAAAGGAAATGTCAATCTCCTTTGCCATGAGCTTCTCCTTGATGAAGTGGTAATGGACTTCTATGTGCTTGGTTATCGCATGGAAAATAGGATTTGCCGCTAGATGCATGGAACTTACATTATCTCCAAATATGTGAGGTTTGGAACTCACAAGTCCCAAATCTATATACAATGCTTTTAACCATATTGCCTCTTGAGTTGCTATGTTCAAGCCTCTGTACTCTGCTTTAGTTGAGGATAAAGCAATTGTTGGTTGCTTCTTGGAACTCCATGACACTAGCTTTCAACTTGCAAATGCTAAGTAACCAGATGTACTCTTTCTATCATCCTTAGCCCCTGCCCAATCTGCATCTGAGTAGATTTTGATATCCAAATCTGAAGAGTAAGGATAGAATATACCTTTGTTGATTGCACCTTTGAGATACTTAAGTACTCTCTTACCGCATCCATGTGTGGTGTTCTCGGTGAGTGCATAAACTGACTAAGCACTCCCACACTATATGAGATGTCTGCCCTTGTATGAGTAGCATATATCAAGCTACCTACCAAGCTTTGATATTCTTTTAGGTCTTCAATTTTCTCACCAAAAACACTTAGTTTATGATTCATCTCCAAAGGTGTACCTGCAGGTTTAGTGTTCTCCATTTTGAACTTGAGAAGAAGATCCTGAATGTATCTTCTTTAACTCAAATACATTACTTCATCTGTGTATATCACCTGCATACCTAGGAAATATGTGAGCCCACCTAGGTCATTGATTTTGAACTCCTCTTCCATGTGTCTCTTGATCCTTTGAATACCATTTAGATCATCACCTGTCACAATAATATCATCTACATATACACATAGATAGATAACCTCATTGTGATCCCTTTTGATGAATGGAGAAGGATCTGAGCTGCTAGCTTTGAACCCTTGATCTTGAAGATATGTAACCAACGTGTAATTCCAAGCTCTAGGAGCTCGTTTCAATCCATACAATGCTTTCTTAAGTCTGCAAACATAAGATGGATAATTAGAGTTTTCAAAACCTGGTGGTTGTGACATGTATACCTCTTCACTTATCCAACCATTTAAGAATTCATTTTTCACATCAAGTTGGAGGAGTCTCCAATTCCTTGCAGCAGCTACACTTATCAATGTCCTGATTGTAGTCATCTTTGCAGCTAGTGAAAATGTTTCCTCATAGTCTATACCATGATTTTGTGAGCATCCTTTGGCAACTAATCTTGCCTTGTACCTACAAACTAATCCATCTGAGTTTCTTTTAACTTTATATACCCATCTGCAACCAAGTACCTTCTGATTCATTGACATTGGAACCAAATCCCAAGTGTCCATTTCCTTCAATGCATCTATCTCTTCTTTCATGGCCTTTTCCCAATTAGGGTTTCCCTTTGCCTCTTCATAGGTTGAGGGTTCCTATGAAATATAGTCTTTTGCCAAGTATATTGAATGCTTTGTAACAAATGTGGAATCATATCCATACCTTTCTGGTTGTTTCTTCTCTCTTGCTGATCTTCAAGGTACTTGTTTGGAGCATTCTCCAACCTCTTGCATCTTTTGTTTGCCTCTTGTAAAGGTAAAAAGATACAGCCCAAATCCCACAAATTTGTGGTGGTTGAAGTTGCATTCAATCAAGCAATCAAATCACCTAAAAGTAGATCAAACTAGATCTTCACTTTTTCTAGATTGTAGGGAAGTGAATTGATTCCGTCCAACAACCATTCCCACCTTCATTTGAATTCAAATTTCACTTGTAGAAGTCGTGGAACACTCCTAGAGTCTATATAAAGACTTGAAATCACTTGTACAATACATGGAAGCAATATACATACACTTGTGACCACTATTGTCTTGCTCCTTCAATTCTCTACATCATCTTCTTCGCCAATAGTAATCTTGCAGAGGCTGCTCCACTCTCTCCAGAGCTTCAAATTGAATGCAAGATGGCTCATTGGAAAGGTAGTAGTGTCGAGTTTATGCCTATAAATTTTGAAAGCATTTAGTTCAATAAATTGGGAGAAATCTGAGTTTTTCTATCTCCAGATCAATCTTTGCGTATTCCTGAAAAATAGGAAGTACCACTGGTGAATGTCTCATTCATTGCTATAGCATATTTTGTTTATTCCTTATACTTTTGTGCATTATATACACTAAACCCTATGTGTATCACTCCCATAGAAGGATTTTTTCTAATTGTAATCATGTTGGTCGCTATGGGCATTTGAAGTTCATTGTCTCTTCCATAGATAGTAAGTTTTTTGAGCTAGTCGACCTGCGAACCTATCCATTTTTTATCGACTCATTCTCCTTGATGCTCTAAAGTACATAGTGTGTTTCTTTGCACTTATCACATTCCTATAATGTCTATTTGAGTCTCCATAAGCTCAAGGGCTGGTCTTGTGTCGGTTGGCTTGACCAAACTTCGTCCCTTCGAAACGCACTTTTCTACCTTCTACAAGCTTCTCCAAGTTTTTTCAACACACACATCCAAAAACTTTGAGATGTGTAAGGTAAGGTTTCTTACCGAAATAAACCTCCTCACGAGTTGGATTATGCACTCTAGCCGTTGTGCACTTGTTCATGAACTAAACAGCCGTACTAGTTGCTTCAACCCAATAGTTTAGTGGCACCTTCATCTCGTTGAGCATGCATCTTGCAACTTCTGTGATATGTCTATTTTTCCTTTCAGATATTCCATTTTTTTCAGGTGTGCACCTATATGTAAATTGTCGTTTGATGCCATTTTCATGAAGAAAATTTGAAAATTATTTGGAGAAATATTATCCTCCTCCATTGGACCTCAAGGTCTTTGTGTAGCGTCTTGTTTCCTTTTCTACCTATGCTTTAAATCTCTTGAACATGGAGAACACATCTGATTTTTGTTTTATGCAGAACATTCATACTTTTCTTGAATGATCATCAATAAAACTGACAAAATATCTATTACCGGCCACTGATGGTTGTTGTGATGGTCCCCATACATCTATGTGTATCAAGTCGAGGACATTCCTTGCCACATAGTTGCTCTTCTTGAATGGTTGTCGAGTTTGCTTTCCTAGTTGGCATGCTTCACGAAACTCATATAGTCCAACATCATTGAATCTTGGAAGACCTCTTACCACTTCATGGTTGCTCATGTCCTTGAGCTTGGGAATATTGATATGTCCAAACCTTTTGTGCCACAAATCGATTTCAACAATCCTCTTGTTTCCAAACTAAATATACATCACCTTTCCATGTGGTTGTTGAATGTCCAAAGTGAACATCCTACCTTCTTTCCTTCCTTAAGCAACAACCTTGAATCCTTCTTTTGGATTCTTTATAAAGAAACCTTTTTCATTGAAGATAACATGATATCCTTTCTCTACCATTTCTCCTACTGAAATCAAATTCTTTGCAATAGTAGGAACATGAATAACATCAGCCAATACCTTCTTGTCTCCAAGCTTGATATCTCCAACATGCTCAATTGTGTGTTGAGTTTCATCACCAGTCTCCACACATCCTTTTCCACTTGGAGCTTGTAGCTTTGTGAATAAATCTCCTTGGCATGTCATACGGTTGCTACAACTTGAATCTATGAACCATTTTTTATCATCACTTCTCGGTTTTTTGTACTCATGCTTCATGGCAAGCATGGTTTGCTTGTCTCCTACACTTGATGTACTCGCATAGTTATTTTGGCTTCTTTGGTTGTCCCCATTGAGCCTTCCATTCTTTTGCCAACAATCATTTGCATAATGTCCTAGTTTACCACAATGATAGCATGTTATACCTTTATGAGGATTTTCTGAACCTCGATCTCTTCCTCTATTTCTTCCTCGACCTCTTCCATGTGTGTTGTCATTTGAATTGTCCTTGCTGTCCTCCGAATTGTGTTGGTTGAAATTTGTGTTGTTATATCTTCCTCCTCTTCCCCTTGAGCCTCCTCATGAGTTCCTTCCTCTACCTCGTCCTACATATAACATTTGACTATGGCTATCCTTACCTTTGTTGCTTTCTCCTTGTTGAGCAACCTCTTCAATCAGAAGATTTGGTATAATCTCGTCGAATGTTGGGAGACGATCTCTATAAAGAATTTTTGTGATGAGGGGCTTCCACTTTTCTTCACTCCTCAACCCATTGAGGGTTATTTGGACGATGTCTTCCTCTTCTATCTTGCATCCAACTCATGCTAGCTGATCTCAAAGCTCCTTGATCCTCTATGTATACTAACTAATGCTTTGGTTTGAGCTTTTCTTCATGTTGTTGAGCTCCTTCTTGAGTTGCATCCTTCGAGACCTTGTTGAGGTAGCATACACCTTCTCCAATGCTTCCCAAACTTCCTTGTCTATTTCTAATCTTTGCACATGACCAATCATAGTGTTAGAAATAACTTGTGAGATGAGAAACATCATCCTTTGATTCCTCTCTTTCCAATCCGCAAATTGTATCTTTTAAGTTAATTTGTTATTCTATACCTCCAAGATTGAAAATTATCTTTGTCTAACTTCTCAACTTGTTATCCTAAATCAGCCATTGAAGACTTCCAAGATTGAAGTTTACCTCAAGTATGTTGTGGCACTCTTTCTTGACTTCACGAAGCTCCCCCTTGATTTGTACCTTCTCCTTTGCTTTACTTCAGCTCCAATACTTTGCCTCTTGAACCTCCAAAGCTCTGATACGAATTGTTAGAGAATTCCTCTTCTATTCGCAGCGGAAAGTGTAGAAGACCTTCTCAAGATCAAGACTTTTGCCAACAGTTGAACATTCAAATGAAACCTAGTACCAATTGAAAACTGCAATGAACTTGAAACTTTGGTCACTCAAACTAGATAGAGAGCTTTCAAATGAGCTATAAAACACTCAATTTGGAGTAGTTTTGGGTTGGCAACTTGTTGCCTCAAAACAGGCTAAATGTCCACTCAGTTAAGCTGAAAACTAGACTTCACTAAAACCCATATAACTCATAGAGCATAAAGAACTTGATAATGTAGATAGAGGAAGTACTCAAGGTAAGCTCTCCAACGAATTTTTAAACTCTAAAATTGGATACATATATTGAGAGACTTGACTCTCACAAGTAGACTACCTAAAAATTGGTATGCGACTGGACATAGTCTATGAGAGTGAAGAAAACGAAATGACTCAAACCAAATGAACTAGCTACAAGGGGACTTCCAAGCCTTCTTCCTCTGTACTTGAGTGTATTCCCTTGCCTCTTTTATAGCCAAGTGACCAAAAACTCTCATGATGAGTTTGAGAGCTCTTCTCCATAACTCTTCCACTACTTGGGACAGCCACTCCTCTTACAGTTCAGTTTTTGGATTTGATTCTCTTTTGATTGATTTTCTTTGGCCTCCACTACTTGCTGAATTAAATGATTTCATTTTTCATTTTTCTATTTTCCTTCTATTTGAAGAAAATCCTTTTTGCAAAAATATATACGACCTTACTTCTTTATTTTTAATAATACCAATGCGTATACCGACGCTCATATCGACGGTCATGAGACATCCCAACGATCCATTTTACAAGGTCATACTGACAGTCACTTGAGTGTCAATATCTTTAAGTGGACTTTTCCAACGTTTATACCGAAGCCGGGAGTGACCGTCGGTATAGGCAGCATCGGTATGCCCCTCATATGTTGTAGTGATAGATATCCTTTGCACATCAGATCTCCAAGAGCATGCTAGAATAGAGGACTTATGAAGCAAGCACTTGCATGTACTTATTTTTGTTTACTTATTTGCTATGTTTTTTTAGACTATTATTTTTCTATATTACAATTATTATTTTATGCTAATTATTTGAAATTTCTATTGCAGAGCACGATGGCAGACACTCCACCGTTCACTCTGCATTCCATGATAGAGAAGAACTTTTTAGAATTCATTTCTCAAGCACCTTTCCCTTATATGGCTGCTGCATCACAGTAATGGATCTCTCACGATAGTACTCCCATCTGCAACACTCCCTTGTGTCATCCACAACTACTCCTAGAATGACTACCTCAAATGTAGGTATGCCACATACTAAAACACGTACACCTTGGGATGCTCATGACGATCAGGACCCCAAGGTATATCATATATGTGATGGAGCTCCAGTGATGGATGTAGCAAGAAAGGTCATGAGTGAGTGCATATGATAATTGTGCTTGATAGAGTTCGACACTCTATCATGGTCAAATGGAGTGAACAAGATAAGGATCACAAAAATTATATCACAAACGTGAGCTATCATAAGTAGCGGTTAGCATCTGGGCACCCTCTTGTCATCCGATAGTGGATTGAGCACATGGTGTGTGAGGTGATGTCCCATCTAGGATTAGAGGCCCACAAAACTTTCAGAGGAGGCTTACAAAAGCTTGTATGGCTAGATGTTGAGGAGTGGGAGATGATTTGTGATGAGCAGCAGTAGACTCTTCACCAACATCATGAGCAGCAAGATGCAACCACAATACATCTAGATACAATTGGGGCATCCCATTTGGGTAGGATCAGGTATGACACTCGTCAAGAGCTTTTAAGTATCATTTTGATGACTGAATTTGATTGTGTTAAGCATGTTATGTTTGTTGAACTCAGGTTTTTCATATTTGTTGTAGGAGTTAGTAGTGAGTCATCTTCTGACATGAGTAGAGGAGGCTTATGGATATCGTCGTGGATTGGTTACTTTGTTGGATGACTTAGATGGATGTGATGCGATCATGTCATGGGACCATCTATGACGATGTGAGCTTTTGAACTTGGTTTAGTGTTTTTTAGTTGTTTTTTATAAATATCATTTCAATTTGTCTCATTTCATGAATGTGCTTTGTTGCAAGATTGCATTGATAGATGTTTTGATCACTGTGGGCATTTGTATGGCAATGATGTGCCATAATTTTATATTTTTCTCATATATGGTAGTGATTTACCACATTTTGTATTTAGCTCATATATGGCAGTAGTTTGCCATACTTTTGTACATGGTTCATTTATGGAATATCTCTTGTGTACATGGTTCATGGTTCATTTTGCTCCTGTATATCTCTTTTATGCTCAACAATGTATTTTGCTTTATCAAATCTTGTGTTTGTGCACTCCCTACATCATTGTGAATTTGTTTCGATACTCGTTTTTTTCTTGAGATTAAACATGCACACTATGATGTAGCATTTGCATTGCTCCCTGCCTATTAGATATGATTGCTATATTAACATTATTTTGTTTTGTGAAGAAACATCCTTATACATTCTTGCAAACTTTGTGTCTCAATTAAAATGATAATTTTCTGATCGATTTGGAATTTGAGGCAAAATTATGCTATAAACGGGATTCTTCTAGCTGGCTAGAAGAGTGTAAAGTAAGTACAAACAAAATAGTACACATCTCGCATAAGAACTTGAAAGGATGATAAGCATCAATTCTAAAAATGAAATGCATGCTAAACATGTTGAAATTCTCCATCAGTCCAAGAAGAAAATCGCACTCGCGATTGAAAAGTATTCATCTATCATCTTGGTCATGATCAGAAACATAAATTGTGGAAAGCTTGGGGTCCTCTTACATCACTATTGTCACTATTGTCACAATCACCATTCTTTATACTTCACCAATGAATCACAAAATATCAACGAAATCAAGACAATTACTCAATCCTAGACATGGAAAGAACAATACAACAGTATGGATGAGCTATGTTAGAATCGATCCACAGGCACATAGCCTAGACACACCATCCGATGATGCCCTTGCCTCTCTCTTCCCTGCGCTTTTTCATTATGAAAAGATTGAAAGAACTTGGAGAAGCTTGTAAAAGGTAGAAAATGTATTTCGAAGCGACGAAGTTTGGTGTAGCCAACTAGCACAAGACCAACCCTTGAGCTTATGGAGACTCAAATAAACCTTATAAGCATGTGATAAGTGCAAAGAAACACACTATGTACTTTGGAGCATCAAGGAGAATGAGTCGATACAATACAGATAGGTTCACGGGTCGACTAGCTCAAAAAACTTACTATCTATGGAAGAGACAATGAACTTCAAATGCCCATAGCGACCACCGTGATTACAATTAGAAACAATCTTTTTATGGGAGTGATACGCATAGGGTTGAGTGTATAGAATGCACAAAAGTATAAGGAATAAGCAAAATAGGCTATAGGAATGAATGCGACATTCACCGGTGGTACTTCTTATTTTTCAGGAATACGTAGAGATTGACCCCGAGACATAACAACTCAGGTTTCTCCCAATCTACTAAACTACATGCTATGAAAATTTATAGGCATAAACTACACATTAATAACTTTCTAATGAGCCATCTTGCACTCAGTTTGGACTGGAGAGAGAGAAGCAGCCTCTGCAAGATTACTGTTGGCGAAAAAGATGATGCAGAGAATTGAAGGAGCAAGACAATGATGGTCACAAGTGTATGTATATTGCTTCCATGTATTGTACAAGTAATTAAAAGTCTTTATATAGGCTCTAGGAGTGTTCCACAACTTCTACAAGTGAAGTTTGAATTCAAATGAAGGTGGGAATTGTTGTTGGAGGGAATCAATTCACTTCCCTACAATCTAGGAAAAGTGAAGATCTAGTTTGATCTACTTTTAGGTGATTTGATTGCTTGATTGAATGCAACTTCAACCACCACAAATTCGTGGGATTTGGGCTCTATCGTTCTACCTTTACATGTGTAAAGCTCAAGGCTTTTACAACAGTAAATGAACCATCAAAAATCTTTCAAAGAAATACAATAAATGAGCATAATAAAAAGAACTCTCCAACGGATATTCTTTCAACGCAATAGCCTTTGATGTAGATCAAATCCACCTCAAGCATAGTGTAAGCTTGATGTTCCAACAGCTCCCCCTCAATCTTAAGTATGCTTGAGTCGTCATTCTCTGATAGGTTGAATACCTGCCATAGCTTTGAATCTACAAAGCTTTATTCCATCAAGTGCCTTCGTCATCATATCTACTACTTGCTTTTCGGTTGGAACAAAAGAAATGTCAATCTCCCTTGCCATGAGCTTCTCCCTGATGAAATGGTAATGGAATTCTATGTGCTTGGTTCTTGCATGAAAAATAGGATTTGCCGCTAGATGCATGGAACGAACATTATCTCCAAATATGTGAGGTTTGGAACTCACAAGTCGCAAATCTGTATACAATGATTTTAACCATATTGCCTCTTGAGTTGTTATGGTCAAGCCTCTGTACTGGATAAATGCTCATGACACTAGCTTCTTGGAACTCCATGACACTAGCTTCGAACCTACAAATGCTAAGTAACCAGATGTACTTTTTCTATCATCCTTAGCTCCTTCCCAATCTGCATCTGAATAGATTTTGATATCCAAATCTGAAGAGTATGGATAGAATATACCTTCGTTGATTGTACCTTTGAGATACTTAAGTACTCTCTTAGCTGCATCCATGTGTGGTCTTCTCAGTGAGTGCATGAACTGACTAAGCACTCCCACACTATATCAGATGTCTGCCCTTGTATGAGTAGCATATATCAAGCTACCTACCAAGCTTTGATATTCTTTTAGGTTTTCAATTTTCTCACCTTCATAAACACTTAGTTTATGATTCATCTCCAAAGGTGTACCTGCAGGTTTACTGTTCTCCATTTTGAACTTGAGAAGAAGATCATGAATGTAACTTCTCTGAGTCAAATACATTCATTCATCTGTATATATCACCTGCATACCTAGGAAATATGTGAGCTCACCTAGGTCACTGATTTTGAACTCCTCTTGCATGTGTCTCTTGATCGTTTGAATGCCATTTAGATCATCACCTGTCACAGTAATATCATCTACATATACACATAGATAGATAACCTCATTGTGATCCCTTTTGATGAATAGAGGAGGATCTGAGCTGCTAGCTTTGAACCCTTGATCTTGAAGATATGTAACTAACATGTAATTCCAAGCTGTTGGAGCTTGTTTCAATCCATACATTGCTTTCTTAAGTCTGCAAACATAAGATGGATGATTAGGGTTTTCAAAACCTGGTGGTTGTGACATGTATACCTCTTCACTTATCCAACCATTTAAGAATGCATTTTTCACATCAAGTTGGAGGAGTCTCCAATTCCTTGCAGCAGCTACACTTATCAATGTCCTGATTGTAGTCATCTTTGCAAGTGGTGAGAATGTTTCCTCATAGTCTATACCATGAGTTTGTGAGCATCCTTTGGCAACTAATCTTGCCTTGTACCTGCAAACTGATCCATCTGAGTTTCTTTAACTTTATATACCCATCTGCAACCAATTACCTTTTGATTCGGTGACATTGGAACCAAATCCCAAGTGTCCATTTCCTTCAATGCATCTATCTCTTCTTTCATGGCCTTTTCCCAATTAGGGTTTCCCTTTGCCTCTTCATAGGTTGAGGGTTCCTCTGAAATAGAATCTTTTGCCAAGTATATTGAATGCTTCGTAAAAAATGCGGAATCATATCCATACCTTTATGGTTGTTTTTTCTCTCTTGTCGATCTTCTATGTGCTTGTTTGGAGCATTCTCCAATCTCTTACATCTTTGCTTTGCCTCTTGACTTCCATAGCTTGTAATCCTTTTCTCTTTCATCTTGTTCATCATCTGTATCACTTCTTGGATCCTTGATATGTGGATCATGCTTGCTTCCTAATGGATAAGAGTGAGAATCAAGATCATATGGTAGTGTTACCTTTTGTTTGTCTTCATCATAACAAGACCTGTGTTCTTCAAACACAACATCTCTACTTGTAGTGAATTGCTTGGTTCAAGTATTGAAGACCATGTAACCCATCTGAGTTGAATCATATCCAATAAACACTGCCTTTGTTTCCCTTTCATCTAGCTTACCTCTTATTTGTGATGGTACATGAACATAAGCTAAACAACCAAAAACCTTGCAATGTCCAAGACTAGGTTTTCTTCCATGTCATGCTTTATAAGGAGTCATACCTTGAAGTGATTTGGATGGTAGTCTATTGACAAGGTACACAACAGTTGAAATAGCTTCTGCCCATAGATAATGTGGCAACTTCTTCTCTTCAAGCATTGTTCGGGCTGATCCAACCAATGTCTTGTTTCTCCTCTCTGCAATTCCATTTAGTTGAGGAGAGTACCTATTAGTCACTTCCCTTTTGATACCTTTTCCCTGCAAGAGCTCATCAAACTCTTTGGAGAAGTATTCTCCCCCTCCATCAGATCTGAGCTTCTTTAGTGATCTACCTGTATGATTCTCCACATGTGCAAGATACTTCTTGAAGCAATCAAACACTTCATTCTTACTCTTGATAAAGTATAGAATAGTCCATCTACTATGGTCATCAATAAATGAGACATAATATCTTGATCGTGCCAATGAAGGTTCTTGACTTGGTCCCCATACATCTATATGTACTAAGTCCAATAAGTTGTTGTGGATGTAGCCTTTGTGGTTGAATGGTTGTCTTTGTGCCTTCCCAATCTGACATGCATCAAACCTCTTGATCATGTGTTGCTTTGATATGTTCGGCAGTCCTAGAACACTTTGATCCCTGCATATATCCTTCAAGGTTCTTTCATTCACATGAGCAAGTCTCTTATGCCACACTTCAAGCTCACTTAGGGTTTGAGACCCAAAGTTGAATAGAGCTATGTTCCTAGTTTCTCCTACTTCAAAAGTAAAGAGCCTACTATGCTTCTCACCTTGGGCTATCTCTTAGGTTTTAAGTGATAGTGGGTACATAGAGAACCTTACTCAGAATGTTTGTCCTGCCATTGGAAGCTTTGACATTACCAATCTTCTCCGCATTGTGCTTTGTGTCATCCCGTGTTTGCACTTCATGTCTATGCTTTGGACTTTCCAAATCAGATAGAAGAGCAATGTTGCCTGCAACATGATTCGAACATCCTGAATCTATGTAGAACAAATGATCATCTTCTTTACCTTCTTTGTGGCTTAGATTCATAAGAAGCAATGAGTCTTCATGTGGTTGATCTTCTGAATAATTATTGTAGTCCCTTCTATTATAGCTTCTATTGTTATTGTTGAAGTTGTGTCCACCTCTGCCTCTATTGTTGCCATATCCACCTCTTCCACTTCCTTTCTAGGTCTTCCCATTGAACCAGCAATTCTGAGTGGTGTGGTTGGTCTTATCGCATATGGCACAAGGTTGAACATTGTGACCTTTGGCTTTGTCTTGCTTTGGTCCTTTCTTCTTCCATTTCCACTTGCTCTTGCTTACAAAGTTGGCTTGGGAGGTCTCTTCTTCATCTTCTTCCTTCTTCTTGCCTTTCTGCTTCTTATCCTTCTTATCTCCATATAGAGCACTAGTTGAATTACCATGATAACAGTTACCTTCCTTTATGCTATTGTTGGCTTCTTGATTGAAGAGTTGTCCAAGAAAGATGTTGAAGTCTGGAGTTTGCACATCCATGATGAGGTCATAAGCCATCGTGAAGGATTGCCATTGCTTATCACTTCGAATGCCGTTGAGAATTTGCCTCATGATGACCTCTTCTTCAATCAGCCCTCCAATGGATGCTAACTGATCTGCAACCTCCTTGACCTTGGTAACAAACTTTGTGATGGTTTGTTTAGGTTTCTTCTTCATTTGGTTGAACTCGTTCCAAAGATGATTCTTTCTTGCTTTGGTACTAGCAGAAAAGAAAGTCTTGAGGGCATCCCAAGTCTCTTGAGATGTCTTGCATCCTCTTATATGTGGTAATAGAAAGTCAGAGATAGAGTTCAGTATGTATGACCTTGTTTGAGCATCGCTTGCGCACCAAAGTGTGAGCTTATCTGTCTCCTCTTGTGTAGGTCCTCCTTTGGATCTTGGAATAGGCATAGCTTCATCACCTGCTACAATTCCATAAAGATTTCTACCTTGCAAATAGGCCTCCATCTTGATTTTCCAAGCCGTGTAGTTGTGTCGATCAAGCTTCTTGATCATTGAGGGAAAGTCGTCACCCATCTTGATCTAGCTCTCATACCACTGAAAGAACTTGGAGAAGCTTGTAGAAGGTAGAAAATGCATTTCGAAGTGACGAAGTTTGGTCGAGCCAACCAGCACAAGACCAGCCCTTGAGCTTATGGAGACTCAAATAGACCTTATAAGCATGTGATAAGTGCAAAGAAACACTCTATGTACGTTGGAGCATCAAGGAGAATGAGTCGATACAAAACAGATAGGTTCACGGGTCAACTAGCTCAAAAAACTTACTATCTATGGAAGAGACAATGAACTTCAAATGCCCATAGCAACCAGCGTGATTACAATTAGAAAAAATCCTTTTATGGGAGTGATACACGTAGGGCTGAGTGTATATAATGCACAGAATTATAAGGAATAAGCAAAATATGCTATAGGAATGAATGAGACATTCACCGGTGGTACTTCTTATTTTTGAGGAATATGCAAAGATTGACCCCGAGACAAAAACACTCATATTTCTTCCAACGTACTAAACAAGATTCTACGAACATTGATAAGCATAAACTAGACACTAATATCTTTCAAATGAGCCATCTTGCACTCAATTTGGACCTCTGGAGAGAGAGCAACAGCCTCTGCAAGATTACTGTTGGCGAAAAAGATGATGCAGAGAATTGAAGGAGCAAGACAATGATGGTCACAAGTGTATGTATATTGCTTCCATGTATTGTACAAGTGATTTCAAGTCTTTATGTAGACTCTAGGAGTGTTCCACGACTTCTACAAGTGAAGTTTGAATTCAAATGAAGGTGGGAATTGTTGTTGGAGGGAATCAATTCACTTCCCTACAATCTAGGAAAAGTGAAGATCTAGTTTGATCTACTTTTAGGTGATTTGATTGCTTGATTGAATGCAACTTCAAGCACCACAAATTTGTGTGATTTGGGCTCTCCTTCTCTAGCCACAATAATATCATCTTTCTCTGTTACTTGTCCATGTAATAGTGTAACCTATTCCTATAATAGATTTGTATCTTCCTTGATCGCTAGAATTTCTTCCTGTAGTCGCGTGATGTCGGCTTCCAAGAAGTCTACCTTTGCTTGGTATTCAGTACAAAGGAATTGATGAGCATCATGCAGCTAATTAGGGAGTTGCTTAGATAGGTGGAGGAGAAAATCACCAATTTGAGCTAACTGGGAAAATGAATCGAGTATTATAAAGGTTGATATGGGTCGAGAGGGGTTGACAAAAACTGTGGTTGAAGAGGAAGGTGGGGAGTAATCAGGAGAAGAGCAAATGCATTGAGAATGGGAGACAGCCACCGAAATATTAGGTGAGGGGGGACTAGGAGGTAAGGGAACCTTAGATGGGGAAGGGGGATGTGTTACTGTATGTGCAGTATGGGTACCTTGAGTCATATCTTTTGGTGAGGAAGGAGGCGCACTAGAGGCCATCGTATCTGGTTGAGCATCCGGATGAATGAAAGACTCCTCAATCTGCATTTGCTCAGTTTGGTTAAGATTGTTAGGTCACCGAAAAGGAATGTAATCATATTTAGTCAAAAATTTAATTGCAAAAAGATGCATATCGAAAGGATGTAGCGCAATCGTTGTAACTCTTTCATAATGAAAAATGCCCAGGGAAGAGAGAGGCAAGGGCGTCGCCGGACGGTGCATCTGGGCGATGTGCCTGTCGATCGATTCGAGCATAGTTCATCCATACTGCTCTATTGTTCTTTCCATGTCTGTTATTGAGTAACTGTGCTGATTTTGTTGATATTTTGTGATTCGTTGGTGAAGTATAAGGTCAATGGTGATAGTCTGTTAATCATCATCAAGAACTCGTGTATTTCGTTTGTGGTGAATATTGTATTTCTATTGCACACTTGTTTAGGAGACTAGCACTTAAGTCCGTCGGAATTGTCAGAGTAAGTTAAGGAAGAATTCACTACAGTAACAAATTGAATGGGAAAAATACATATAAGGCCTCTATCTTATAGACCCCTAACCATCCCAAGAACCCATTGGTAGTCTTATTCGAGTGATAAGTACTCCGACGGTTAACACTTTTACACTAGTGCCGAAATTTTTTATCGAATAAACTAAACCAAGACATTCATGCTCAGTGACAGAGTAATTTTGTTCAGCAGTGGCTAATCATCGACTAGCATAATAAATAGGGTGAAACCACTTGTCCTGTTCTTGCATTAACACACTGCCGATTGCAATGTCAAACGCATCCAAAAAGACATGGAACAGGAGTTGCCAGTTTGGTGCTTGCAGAATAGGAGCCTGTGTTAAGAGTTTTTTGAGACGATCAAATGAAAGTTGGCATTCCTCAGTGCACACAAACTGTCAAGGATTGCTAGTAATCAGTGGATTCAGTGGTATAGCCACATGAGCGAGCCACTGAAGATGTCGTCCATGCCAGCATATTTTTCCAAGGAATCTCAGAACTTCCTTTGGTGTCGTAGGGGCAGGTGCATTCAACACTGGTTTCACTTTCTCAAGGTCCACTTGAATGCTGTGTTGTGAAATAATATGACCGAGAAATTTCCCACAAGAAATTGAAAAGACCAATTTGTTGGGATTTAAGCACAAATGGAACTCCTGACACTTAGAAAAGTAGCAATGTAGGTGATAAAGGTGAGCCAGTGTGTCACCTGGTAACAAAAAATCATCCAAATACACCCGCATAAACATAGTTAAGTAGGGAGAAAGATTTCCTACATGCATCGTTGAAAGGTATTGGGAGCATTGTGTAGACCAAACCACATCACCGTACAAGCATATACACCCCAATTCGTAATAAATGCAATTTTTGGTATATCCATTTCAGCCATGCGCACTTGATTATAGCCACTATAACCATCCAAAAAGAAATACATTTCTCATCCAACAACATCATCTAGCATCATGTCCAAAAAGGGAAGTGGAAAGGGATCCGGCACCATAGCTGCATTCAACTTCCGATAATCCATGCAAATGCATAATAACTTGTTTTTCTTCTAGACAATGACAATAGGAGAGATCCATTCAACATGCTCAATGAGAACAATGAAGCCTGCTTTAAAGAGCTGATCCAATTCAGCCTTCACTTGAGCCGCATAGTTGGGATTCATTTGGTAATTAGGTTGTTCAATTGGCCGTGCATCCGGTTTCAGGATCACATAGTGTTGGTAGATACGAGGGTCCAATCCTTTCATATCGTGATAATCCCACACAAATACACTAGCAAATTCTTTCAGCAAATATAATAAATCATCTTGAAAAGTTTTTGGTAACCCAACCTTAAGTTTAACTGGCCGTGGATTAGCCTCATCTCCCAAATTCACAAGTGATTAGTTGATCTTCGAGTACATAAAACTATAAAGGGGCATGGAGATATCCTCAGATGGATGCAATAATTGCTGGCAAGTCATGGCATCCAAGACCTGATCCGTAACTAGATCCACTCCTTTGGTAAGCGGAACTACCGTACAAGTAACTGGAGTCCAATTATCCACAATGGCTTGTAAATCAATGGTACCTAGTGCTAGAAAATCTTGGTTAGCATTTAGAAAAGCTTCTTCTTCATCATCTGAAAGTCCATCCAACATATGCACGGGTTTGGCCATGTAACGTCAAGCATGAAGGTCACAAGGCTTCATCTCATCCAAGGGTACCACATATTTCTGATGATTGCTTTTGAAAATAAGTTCATGTGCAGACCAATCCTATAACACTTTTTGTTGTTTCAACTAGGGCCTCCTGAATAGTAAGTTGTAATCCATACTTGATTCAAGTAATTCCAAAACAACAAAATTCATTTTGATCATCGCTCCCTGGAGGGTAATGGGTATATCATGCACCAAACCCACATTCATACAAAAAACTGGACGGGCTCAATTTGAGTCCATCCTAACCTTTTACAAAGTGCGGCTGTAGCAATATTCACACTTGAGCCTCCGTCAATTAATACTTGTGTAATTTTGTGGTTTTTATACCATACCATAATTAAAGGAACAGCATGGTCCACCGTAGAATCAAGTTCCGGACTAATAGTTGTTATAGCAGGCATACATGAAGATCCTGGATTGATTTGTTGTTGGAATTGTTGTCGTATACCAGGGACCAAGGCTAACAGTTGCCCCAATGGTATCGTAATAGCTGCCTTCGATAAAATATTCCACACAGAGTCAAGATTCGATGTACCCGATACTGAGTCCGATGTGCCCTTCGATGACAATTTAAGTGGATTTATATCTTCGGGTGGTGTATTCGGTACTGTTTGTTGGGCCACCAATACCAGATCAGGGAAAACAATTGGTTCTTGACTTACCCATGTACTAGCTTTAGTAAACATTCTCTGTTGTTCTCGAATACTTGGCTCAAAAAGCTCAGCAACTGGTTGCAACTTCTCACCGGACCATGTTTGAACTGTTGCTACTTGGGTATCTACTACTGAAATATATACCATATTTGCCATTAGATGTTGTCGTTATTTTCTTTGCTTATCATATTCAGATGCTTCTTTGCAATATGTGCGGATATGTCCAATTTCGCCACAAAAATTGCATATTTGTGATGGAAGAGGTGCACCTTCACCTAGTTGGCCCGAGTTCCACTAGGTTTGTCTGAAATTGTTTGGTCATGGTCCCCTATAGGTTTTGTAACTTTGGTAAGAGGTATTTCTCAAATGCGGTGGTACATAATGGGTAGCTTGTTATCCCTGCTCATATATTATGGCATCTATGGTTGGTCTGGTCTACACTTTGGCATTATATGGACACGTTTTAGTGGAATGAATCACACTTACAAATAGCACAGTACATTTGATTTAATGCACATGTTGAAGTGGTGTGTCCCAGGTTCTTGCATTTGGTGCAATACACCTGTTTCAGTGGATCCTCGCTCGTGCTCTTGGATGCCTTTAACCAATCCAAATCTTCAGTAAAACCACCAACTTTATGCTCCAACTATAATGCCATTGCTATGACTGCATCCAAGGTCATTCCGCCCACACATTGTATAATTGTAACTTGTTTGAGTCGAGGGTTTAATCCATTAATGAACCACTGGGTAATCACATCATCTAGTAGGTTAGCATGCGCCAATGGCAACGGTGTAGATGATTGTTGAATAAAGTTGCATACTCTCGCACATTCTGATGTGGTTTTTGTCTATTGTTTTGTAAATAATCAAAGATTTCAGCCGCTTTTTTCTTTAACCAAAAACATTTTAAGAAGGCATCCTTAACATCGTCATATTGACCACAATGATTAATATCATATTCGATTAACTATCAGGCAGCTTCATTAACAAGAGTAGATTGGAACACTATAGCCTTATATGCCGGACCCGCTGGATAGTTGAGTACAACATAATTAATTTCAATAGTATGAACATGAGCATCAGGATCATTACCTGGGAATCCACCAAATTTTGTATACGTAACTCCAGCAGGTACTGTTGGAGCAAGTCTATGACAAGCCTAAGTATTGGCTTGAGTCCCACAAAGTCATAAAAGAAGCTTCAAAATGAAGACTATGTAAAGTTCACTTGTGAACTACCTCTTGTAACTTTTGAAGAGTTTACTTAATGTAAAAGTGAAAGAATCTTAAGTGGTTGAGTCCACTTGATCAAGAATGGAAAGAGGAGCCATGAATTTGTGATTTGTGGTAGGTAGAGAATCAAATTAATCATTGATTGATTGGAGAGTGATTGAGGGAAGTTAGCCTCCCAAACTCAACTATAAATAGATGGCAGTTTTAGTCGTGGTTAGAGAGACCTATGTGAAGACCTCCAAGAGCTGAGCTTTATCCCATATCAAGGTGTGATTACAAGGCACACATATGTATCAGTAAGTCCATTTTATTGTACAAGCAATATACTTTCATTTTCATGATCATTTGGGTTCATATTTCCATGTTCTTGTGAAGTGTACTACTCACTACCATTACTCTCAGTTTTCTCAGTCAGATTGCAGAGATGGTTTCTCTAAGCTTGGTGCATCATTTTCAATGATTTAACTTGATAAAGTTAGCTCTATATTTCTACTACATGCTCACAAATTTGCATGTCATTTGGATGTTTCAATCTTCACTTATGTTTATTTCAAGTCAACAGGGTCTGTTCATCTTCACTTCTCTGTCAGGTACCCGACTTTTTTACTCATCTTGTTAGAGCCATTTCTCAGTGGTTACTTATCCAAATTCAATGATTTAAAGCTTGTTGGATTTAGCTTACTGTCTAGTATAACGATACAAATTTTTATAATCATTGGATTCCTACAGTTTGAATTATGTTCATTTTTCTGCTCACTGGACTCAAATTGTTGCAGCCTGTGAAAATCGGGATGATGTCATCACTTGTTAAAACTCATTCTCAGTGTTTGGTTTATTATTTTTGATGAGATTACTCTTGAAAGTTAGCTCTTTAAGCTACCTAGACTTCCCCAAGAGGAATTAAGCTAATTGTTGTTGTGCTCATAGAATTATGTAAAACACTGGACAGGTGTATGAACCAAGAATAGCAAGTTTTCACCTCTGAGCTGACTCTAACTTATCTGTTTTGATCTATCTTTTGAGAGTGATCTTCCAAGGTACATAGGGTGTCTAATACATCCATTGGCAAGCTAAAAGAGCCCACCATATACTCCTGGAGTTCATTTGGCTAGTGTAGATCAAGGATTTGGCAACACCTCTTCATCTTCAAGCACATACCTATCCATCTCTTCACAGTGGTATCAGAGCAAGGTTGGACAACATGGCAGATGGATTTCCTTCATCAATTGACAAATTGGACAGAGGTAACTACTCAGCTTGGTCATTAAGAATGGAAATTTATCTCCAAGGTAGAAGTTTATATGGTTATGTGGCAGGAGATGAAGTTATGCCAAGTTTCAGGAACAAAAGTCAACCAACACAAGAAGAGCAAGAAAGATTGAGCACATGGTGCTCCAAGGATGCACTTGCAAGGTCTTATCTCCTCAACTCTATCTCAGATTTTTTGTTGCCTCACATTAGAAGTTGTAAGACATCTCAGGAAGTGTGGGATGCACTTGAAGCTTTCTTTTCTTCAAGTACCAAAGCTAGGAAGCATCAACTATGGCTGGATTTCACAACTCTCAAGAAGGCTCCCAAACAAAATGTGACTGATTTTGTCACAAAGCTCAAGGACATAGCGGATCAGTTGGGAAGCATTGGAGAGGTAATAGATGAAGAGCAAATTGTAAGGCAGGTCATCAATGGCTTGAAGGCAAATGACAAGTGGGAAGCATTCACCACAGCTATGGATTTGTACATGGACATGCATGTACTTGATTTCAATACACTCATTGGACAACTACTTACCCAAGAGGCAAAGCTTATAAAAAATGGAGAAAGCTCTAAAGGTAATCAATCTTCAGCTTTATACACTGATAAAAGCAAGTCCAAAGATAACAAAGGAAAGGCAAAGAAAGTGGATGATGAAGCAGGTACATATCAAGCTAACTATGCAAGTAGAGGAAGACATGGCAGAGGTAGAGGAAGAGGAGGTAGACAAGGCAGGGGGAGATCCCAAGACTCCAACCCATGTTCTATTTGTGGACTAACTAATCATACAACTGAAAATTGCTTTAGGAATTCCAGGAATCAAAGAGGCAGAGGATACAATAGAGGAAGTTATGGCTACTCAAGAGGAAGGTTCAACAACTACCATGGCAATTACAACAACTACAATCATTCAAACTATCAAGGAGGCTACAAAGGAAGGAGAGACTACAATAACTACACAGAAGACTCAAACAAAGAGGATTCGTTATTGATCATGAACATGGCTATGCCACAAGGTAAATCTGATGAGCATGTTTTCTACATAGATTGAGGTTGTTCAAATCATGTGGCAGGAAATGTGGCACTCCTATCAGATTTAGAAGATCCAAGGAATAAGCATGAGGTACAAACAGGAGATGATACAAAACATCCTGTGGAGAAAATAGGCAATGTCAAAACACCTGATGGAAACATCAACCTACTCAGTAAGGTACTCTATGTCCCTACCATTACAAAGAGTTTGATAAGTGTTGGGCAGATAGTAGAGAACGGGTTGCAAGTCAGGTTCACAAAGGCAGGAGCATTTGTTGAAGATCCAAGTCAAGGATTCAGGAAAATTGCAAAAGGTGAAAAGACAGGTAGATTGTTCACATTTGAATTACAGGACACTAGAAACATTGCTCTCTTTAATTATGGTAGTCAGACACTCACAGAATTGGAAGTATGGCACAAAAGGTTAGCACATATTGGTGAAAGGTCATTAAAGCAAATTTGCAGGGACCAAAGTGTACTTGGACTCCCTAATTTGTCAAACCAACATATGATTTATAAGTGTAGTGCATGTCAATTTGGAAAGTCTCACAGGTTACCATTCATGAAGAAAGGTTATATGCATGAAGATCTCTTGGAGTTGGTTCATACAGATGTATGGGGACCTAGCAAGGAAGCTTCAATATCTGGATCAAGGTACTATGTCTCCTTTATTGATGATTGCAGCAGATGGACTATCCTATTCTATATGAAACACAAAGATGAAGTTTTTTCATGTTTCAAAAGATATTTGGCTCTTGTGGAGAATCAAACAGGTAAACCACTAAAAAGGCTAAGGTCAGATGGAGGGGGAAAATACTTCTCCCATGAGTTTGATTCTTTTCTTCAAGAAAGAGGAATCAAAAGAGAGGTACCTACAAGGTACACTCCTGAGCAAAATGGAGTGGCAAAAAGGAGGAATAGGACAATTGTTGAAGCTGCAAGGTCTATGTTAAATGAAAAGCATTTACCTAATTACTTATGGGCTGAGGCTGTATCTACAGCCACTTACTTGATTGACAGATTGCCTTCAAAATCCCTTGATGGGATGACTCCATATGAGGCTTGGAATGGAAGAAGACCAAGATTAGATCATTGTAAAGTTTTTGGATGTATTGCTTTTGCTCATGTTCCTTCACAGGTTAGAGGCAAGATGGATCCAAAGGCAGAAAGGTGTGTATTTACTGGATATGACAACAATCAAAAGGGCTACAGGTTATACAACCCTACCAACAAAGGATTCTTGGTAAGCAGAGATGTAGTTTTTGATGAAAACAATTCATGGTATGAAGATTCATGCAGGAAGGTCAATTTACCATACAATCTTGAAGAAGATTTTCCAAAGTTTGCTAGAGAACAACCAAAGATTGAAGAACAAGACACCTCGGAAGATGATGAAGAATCTCAGATGGAAAAGATTAAAGCATGGAAGTCTAAAGGTAAAGCAAAATTGCAGGAACTTGGACATGAGGCAGAATCATCACATCGTGGCCTAAGAAGATCTATGAGGGAAAAGAAAAAACCAAAAAGGTATGGGTTTGACACCTCATTAGTAACTAAACATTCTATCTACATAGCACAGGACATAAACCAAGAGGAGCCATCATCATTTGAAGAGGCCAAAGCAAAAACAGAATGGAAGCATGCAATGAAGGAAGAGATTGAAGCACTTGAGGAAAACAACACTTGAAATTTGGTGCCCAAGACTTCATCCATGAAGGTAATAGGCTCAAGATGGGTCTATGAACTCAAGAAGAATTCTGATGGTTCCATTAACAGGTATAAGGTAAGGCTTGTAGCAAAGGCTTTGCACAAACTCAGGGAATTGATTATGAGGAGACCTTCTCTCCTATGGCAAAGATGCCTACTATTAGGGTTTTGCTTAGTATTGCCTCTTCCAAGAATTGGAAGATACTTCAACTAGATGTAAAGAATGCATTCTTGAATGGTTGGATAACAGAAGAGGTATATATGGCACAACCACCTGGTTTTGAGAATCAAGTTTATCCTGATTATGTGTGTAAACTTAACAAAGCATTGTATGGTCTCAAGCAAGCTCCAAGAGCTTGGAATTTCAGGCTTGTTTCATTCTTGCACGACAAAGGCTTTCAACCAAGCAACGCAGATCCTTCACTCTTTATTAAAAAGAGTAACTCTGAAGTCATCTACCTATGTGTATATGTAGATGATATTATATTGACAGGAAATGATGCAGATGGTATGAAGAAGATCAAAGATCAGATGAGAGAAGAGTTCAAGATAAGTGATTTGGGTTCTCTTACCTACTTCCTAGGTTTGGAAGTTGTCTACAAAGATCATGGTTTGTTTCTCACTCAAAGAAAGTACATAAAGGACATGTTGGCAAAATTCAAGATGCAAGATTGTAAGATTGCAGGTACTCCAATGGAGGTCAATCACAAATTGAGCTCACATGAAGGTGAACTCATAGAGGACATCACATCATATCAAAGTCTAGTGGGTAGTCTCAACTATGTCACATTGACAAGAGTAGATATATGTTACAGTGTGAGTGTGCTAAGTCAATTTATGCACACACCAAGGAAACCACATATGGATGCTGCCAAAAAGATTCTCAAGTATCTCAAAGGAACCATAAATGAAGGACTTTATTATCCTTATGTATCTGATTTAGGTTTGAAGCTATTTTCTGATGCAGATTGGGCTGGCTCCAAGGAAGATAGAAGGAGCACTTCAGGTTATCTTACCTTTGCAGGTTCAAAGCTTATTTCATGGTTATCCAAGAAGCAACCCACAGTTGCTCTCTCTTCTACTGAAGCTGAATACAGAGGTCTTGCCATAGCTACTCAGGAAGCTATGTGGATGAAGACATTATTCAAAGATCTTGGATTGGAATTTGGAACTCCAACTATTTTTGGTGACAATATGAGTTCTATTCATTTAGCTGCTAATCCTATTTTTCATGCAAGGACTAAACATATTGAAGTTCATTATCACTATGTACGAGATTCAAATATCATATGTGTCCACTCATCAACAATGTGCAGATATTCTAACCAAAGCATTGGATGGTACAAAGCTTTGCAAACTCAAGGCTATGATTGGTTTGCACGTAATCTTGGAAGATTGAAGACCTCAAGCATACTTGGCTGGTTAGAGAGACCTATGTGAAGACCTCCAAGAGCTGAGCTTTATCCCATATCAATGTGTGATACAAGGCACACATATGTATCAGTAAGTCCATTGTATTGTACAAGCAATATACTTTCATTTTCATGATCATTTGGGTTCATATTTCCATGTTCTTGTGAAGTGTACTCCTCACTGCCATTACTCTCAGTTTTCTCAGTCATATTGCAGAGATGGTTTCTCTGATCTTGGTGCATCATTTTCAGTGATTTAACTTGGCAAAGTTAGCTCTATAAGTCTACTATATTCTCAAAAATTCTCATGTTTCATTTGAATGTTCCAATCTTCAGTTATGTTCATTTGAAGTCAACAGGGTCTGTTCATCTTCACTTCTCTGTCAAGTACCCGACTTTTTTACTCATCTTGTCAGAGCCATTTCTCAGTGGTTACTTATCCAAATTCAATGATTTAAAGCTTGTTGGATTTTGCTTACTATCTAGTATAACCATACAAATTTGCATAATCGTTGAATTCCTACATTTTGAGTTATGTTCATATTTCTGCTCACTAGTCTCAAACTATAGCAGCCCGTGAAAATCGGGATGATGTCATCACTTGTTAAAACTCATTCTCAGTGTGTGGTTTATTATTTTTGATGAGATTACTCTTGAAAGTTAGCTCTTTAAGCTACCTAGACTTCCCCAAGAGGAATTAAGCTAATTGCTCCTGTGCTCAGAGAATTATGTAAAACACTGGACAGGTGTATGAGCCAAGAATAGCAAGTTTTCACCTCTGAGCTAACTCCAACTTATCTGTTTTGATCTATCTTTTTGAGAGTGATCTTCCAAGGTACATAGGGTGTCTAATACATCCATTGGCAAGCTAAAAGGGCCCACCATATACTCCTGGAGTTCATTTGGCTGGTGTAGATCAAGGATTTTGCAACACCTCTTCATCTTCAAGTACATACCTATCCATCTCTTCACAGGTACCAGCCATGGGGGTATGATCTGCTGCTGCTATTGGTGTTGTTGCTATTGGTGGTGGTGTTGTTGCTATTGGTGTTGCTCTTGATGTTGTTGTTGCATACCATTCATGTTGTTTAAATCAAGAGGAAGTATCACTTCAGAATGGTTTGAACAAGTTGATCCTAATTGTTGTTGTGTCATCTCGCCACTTTGCAAATTCTTTGGTAATATAATATCATTGATTCGATCACACGCCTAAATTCAACTGCCATTCCTCACATTTTGCTTATAAGAAGAAGTTTTCACCAGAACATTCATCCAATACACTAGTTTCTCCAAAATTGAAACCCAAAGTGGAGTTGTCACCGAAATTCAACAAGATGCCACCAGAATTCTCCAAGCTATAATCGGAATTCAACAGACTACCACCAGAATTTGCCAAATTGTCACCAAAATCAGCGATTACTCCACTAACCATACTTTTTGTGGATGGGGTTGGTTGCACTTCTGGTATACTCTGTAGTCCTTGAACAAGAAAATACTAACGTGGCACTCCACTAGCCCATATATCCCACTTTCCTTCTAATGATTGTCCTTCACCACTATGACCACGAGGCATTCCCAACATGCTAGGACCTTTCTAGGGATGCTGATCACTTCTGTACTTCGGGTAAGATTCTTTGGAACGCGTTACAAGCATATATCATAGGATTCTTCTCATACCTTAATGTTCTCTCAGACTGCCTACTCCATGCCCCATGGTTGATGCTAGTGTAAAAGTGTTAACCGTCGGATTAATTATCACTGGAACAAGACTACCAATGGGTTCTTGGGATGGTCAAGGGTTTGTAATACAGAGGCCCTATATGTATTTTCCCCATTCAATTCGTTACTATAGTGAATTCTTCCTTAACTTACTTTGACAATTCCAACGGACTTAACTGCTAATCTCCTCAACAAGTACGCAATAGAAATACAATATTCACCACAACCGAAATACACGAATTCTTAATGATGATTAACACACTATCACCATTAACCTTATACTTCAGCAACGAATCACAAAATATCAATGAAATCACCACAGTTACTGTTGATATATTTAGGTAGTGATGTGTGTGAACACTCTAGGACCGCCGGGGCACTTTTTTCCCTCTTTAGGAGGTTTTTTTCCCCCGGCTTGAATATACGCCTATTGCCCTAATGGGCTACTTATCTTTGTACATTCTCTAGTAATACATTCAGTCTTGTGTGTTGTGCTCCAAGCTTCTTCTTCTTCCTTGTGCTGTTCGCGTGCTTCCGCAGACGTCTATCTCCAACAATTGGTATCAGAGCAGGTCGTCGCTTCTTCTAGGGTGCCGTCGACACTCCTCCGTTTGCAGTCTCAGATTCGCACGAAATCGCGATCTGAGCTCGTTTCGGCCTCCGAACGCACTATCGCAGCGCTTGTGCAGGCTATTTCGTCCTTTTGTGCCAAAGGTAAATACCAGTTTCTGTTCGCCAGTTTAAGCGTCTCGAAGTCTGCTATAGGTCTAGCAAAACTCGTCTGGGTAGTTCTGTTCAACTTTTTGAGATACAGTCAATTTTCTGCATCAAGGTATTTTAGTCGCTGGCCATGGCTGAAAGCAGTGATGTATTTCGTATGTTGGCTGTTGAGGATAAGTTGGATGGTACCAACTACCCATTATGGGCTTATATGATGCGACATGTACTGGTTGCAAAAGGATTGTGGAACATTGTGTAGGGTGTTGAAAGACGTCCTGTTACACCTGTAACGACAAGTACTGCAAATACAGGTGTTGGAGCTGATGAAGATGGTGTCAAAGATGATATTCCGCAGATTCCTGTTCGTGCTGTTGTTTCTGTTGCACCTACTGCAGAGCAGATTCGTTGGGATGGCAGAGATGCCCAGGCACATGCATTGATAGCCTTGTCTGTCAAACGTGCCATTATTCCTCACATTCACTCTTGCAGAACAGCAAAGGATGCTTGGGATACACTTACCACTTTGTACCAGGCTAGGAATGAGGCTCGTGTTGCTTACCTCCGAAAACAGTTGGAGAGTGAGCACATGAATGAAGGTGATTCTATGGACAGTTTTCTTACAAAGATCAAAGACCTGAAGGAACAATTGATTTCTACTGATGAGGTTATACCAGATAGCTCACTTGTGCAGACCGTTCTGAATGGTCTTCCTGATTCATATCAGAGTTTTGCCTCTACTCTTCGGTTGATGATGAAAGGCAATCCGAATGCCTTGTCATTTGAGGAATTAGTCTCTGTTCTGTTGCAGGAAGATCAGTCCAGGCAAAACAGGTCCATTATGCGTGTTGCAGATCAAGCTTTCCTGGCTAGTCAGAAGGGCAAAGGAAAATGGAGCTCTTCTACTAGTAAGCAGAAATCTGCAAATGCTGCACAATCGAAGAACCAGGATAAAGATGAAAAGAAATCAGAAAAGCAGAAATTGTTCTACAAGTACTGTAAAGGAAATGATCATATTATAAAGAACTGTCCAAAACTGGCTGCTAAAGAGGCAAAGAAGAAAGAGGCTGGAATGGTTGTTGCAGAGGCCTCTACACCAAAAACAGAGTCTGCAAATCTTGTGCAGGAAGAAAAATGGGCGTTTACTACTGTCTGCAGTTTTGACCCATCTTCACATGATCAGTGCATGTCTGCAGTAGACTCAGATGTTTGGTACTTTGACAGTGGGGCGACCAAACATATTACCTCGCAGCGTAGTTTCTTCTCTTCACTCGAGCCTGCCCCTACAGGGAATACTGTCACATGCGCCAATAACTCCTCTTATCCTGTTATGGGAGTTGGTAAGATCATTCTGACTACTGTTGATGGTAGTTCTTTCACTTTGTCAGATGCTTTATTTGTGCCAGGGATCAAAAAGAACCTGTTATCAGTTTCTGCATTAGCCAAGATTGGCTTGGTTGTGAAATTCGTTGATGACAGGTGTACAGTTCATGATCTCTCAAATGGCGATGTGATTATTGCTTCTGGCATTTTATGTCGTGGGCTGTATAAGCTCATAGACTATGAAAGATCTGTGAATGATTCGGCATGTGCAGTTCATGATTCTCAGGCTATGTCAGATGCAAAGCTTTGGCATGCACGCTTTGGTCATCTGAATTTTGCTAGTTTGTTACGCCTGCAGAAATCTGAAATGGTGTCCTCTTTGCCCAAACTTGAGGCACCTGGAAAACATGTTTGTGAAGGCTGTATTTTGGGCAAAATGCAGCGTTCTTCCTTTCCAAAAGATGGTTCAGTTCGGTTTACGCAGAAATTGCAGCTTGTACATAGTGATGTCTGTGGTCCTATGCAGACACCCTCTTTTGAAAATTACCTTTACTTCGTGACTTTCATTGATGATTTTTCCAGGCATGCATGGGTATATCCACTCAAAGCAAAGTCCGAAGTGTTCATGTGCTTCAAACAGTTTTTGGTTTTAGTTGAAAATCTGTCAGCATGTAAAATGGACACCCTCCGTTCTGATCGAGGGGGGGAATATATGTCTTCAGATTTTAATGCATTTCTTGCTGAATGTGGGATAAAACACCAGTGTACAGTGCCGTATACACCTCAACAGAATGGAGTTGCTGAACGAAAGAACAGGTCACTCATGGAGATGGCGAGGTGCATGGTCAAAAGTCAGGCTTTACCACATAGTTTCTGGCTTGAGGCTGTCATGTGTGCAGCATATGTACTAAACAGGTGTCCCACTAAAGCGTTGCAGTCTATCACTCCATATGAGGCTTGGCATGACCGCAAGCCATCTGTTGCTCATCTACGTGTTTTTGGTTGTTTGGCATATGCATTAGTGCCTGAACAACATCACAGAAAATTGGATGATAAGGCAATAAAATGTATTTTTGTTGGGTACAGTTTTGAAAGTAAAGGCTATCGTCTGTATCATCCACAGACTAAACGCATTCTGGTTAGCCATGATGTTGTCTTTGTGGAAGATGCTATTCAGCCATTGCTTTCATGTACTAAGGAGACATCTGTTAGCTCCAAAGACATGTATGATACTTTGATGCCTCTTTTTACAGGTGGATAGGCTAGTGCTGGTCCTAATGAGGCAACTTCTCAGCCTTTGCAGGTTTCATATGATGATGCAGATCATTCCATTTCTGATGCAGATTTACATGATGCACTTGTTGATGAGAGAGCTGATATTGAGCAGGCAAAAACTATGCCAAAATGGCTGGTGCAGACTTTGCGTGACAGCAAATTAGATGCACCTTTGTCATATCGTACTCGTTCAGGCTCTCATAGTGCCTCCTTTGCATCAGATTGCTATGCTATGGCTGCATCTAGTCTCTGTGATGAGAATGAGCCTGTTTCTTTTGATGAAGCACAAAATTCAGAAAATTGGATGGCTGCTATGCAATCTGAATATGATGCTATAATGAAGAATGGTACATGGTCTTTATGTGACTTGCCTCCTGGCAAGAAGGCCATTGGCACTAAGTGGGTATACAAGCTGAAGCGTAAACCTGATGGTACAGTTGACAGGTATAAGGCTAGGCTTGTTGCAAAGGGTTATGCATAGGAAAGAGGCATTGATTTTGATGAGACCTTTGCACCTACATGCCGTATGACTACTGTTCGCAGCATTTGTGCACTTGCAGCCCATCATGGTTGGAATGTACATCAGTTGGACATTAAAACAGCATTTCTGAATGGTGACTTGCATGAAGAAGTGTATGTTTTTCAGCCCCGTGGCTTTGTGCAGAAAGGGCATGAAAACCAAGTTTGCAGGTTAAAGAAGGCATTATATGGTTTAAAGCAAGCACCACGTGCTTGGTATGAGAAGATACATGCCTATCTGATTGCACATGGTTTTGAGAATAGTCCAACTGAAAGCACCTTATATGTTAAGCGTGCTAATGATGTGCTTCTGATCATTGTTGTCTATGTTGATGACATGCTGCTCACTGGTCCTATTGAGATACATATTGCTGATTTTAAGGCTGATTTGCATGCCTCATTTGAGATATCTGATTTGGGGCATTTGCATCACTATTTGGGCATTCAGTTTATGCACGTTGATGGTGGAATGGTTTTGTGTCAAACGAAATATATTGACACATTATTGCAGCGTTTTGGCCTTGAAGACTGTAAGCCTATTGCCACTCCTATGGAGACAGGTTTATGATTGAGTCTTCATGATGCTGGAGATGCATTTGATGCTGTTCTCTATCAGCAGGCTGTTGGATGCTTGATTTACTTATGCATTACTCGGCTAGATATTCAGTTTGCTGTCTCACAGATGAGCAGGTTTATGCATTGCCCAGGAGTCACGCATTGGAAAGCGGTTAAGCGCATCTTTCGCTACTTGAGTGGTACTCGGCTACTTGGGTTGTTTTATCCCAAGGGGGGATCACTATCGCCAGATTTGCATGCTTTTTCTGACTCAGATTGGGCTGGTTGCTATGACACTCGTGTGTCCACCAGTGGTTTTTGCTTCATGCTTGGTAGCTCATGTATATCTTGGTTGAGCAAGAAGCAGCCTACTGTGGCCACTTCCAGTTGTGAGGCTGAGTATAGGGCAGCTTTCACAGCGACTGTTGAGTGTGTGTGGCTCAGACGCCTTATGGCTGATTTAGGTGTTGGCCAGTCTTCTGCCACCACCATCTTCACTGACAATCAGAGCGCATTGGCAGTTGTGAGGAACCCTGTGTTCCATGCTCGCACTAAGCACATTGAGGTGCATTATCACTATGTCAGGGAGAGGTTCTCTGCTGGGGAGATCAGCTTGGCATATGTGCCCACGCAGGAGAACATTGCAGACCTTTTCACGAAGGCTCTGCCTAGGGAGAATTTTGAAGCTTTCCGCAAAGCTTTGGGCTTACTTCCTTTTGTGGAGTGATTTCCACATAGCTTGGCACTTCCTTATACATGAGTGCCAGCTCCTTGTTCACCGCATCACTCCCAGGGGGGATTTGTTGATATATTTAGGTAGTGATGTGTGTGAACACTCTAGGACCGCCGGGGCACTTTTTTCCCTCTTTAGGAGGTTTTTTTCCCCCGGCTTGAATATACGCCTATTGCCCTAATGGGCTACTTATCTTTGTACATTCTCTAGTAATACATTCAGTCTTGTGTGTTGTGCTCCAAGCTTCTTCTTCTTCCTTGTGTTGTTCGCATGCTTCCGCAGACGTCTATCTCCAACAGTTACTCAATACGAGACATGGAAAGAACAATACAGCAGTATGGATGAACTATGTTGGAATCAATCCACAAGCACATCGCCTAGACGCACCATCGAGTGATTCCCTTGCCTCTCTCTTCCCCACGATTTTTCATTATGAAAAGGTTACAATGATTGTGCTACATCCTTTCGATGTACATCTTTTCCTAATTACATTTTCCACTAAATATAAATACATTCCTTTTTGGTGACCTAATAGATAACAGAAGAAATTAATATTAATGGTGGACAGTTTATGCAGAAAGGTAGTGTAGGTCATGCACTTTATGTAGGAAATCAGCGTGTTCATAGAGGTGGCAGAAGAGGAACTCTCAGAGTTCGTGGAGGTCAAAATGATACAAACAACAATTATAATGTTGGCAGCTGAGATTTGAATATACGTGGTAAGGGGAGATATTCCTACCGTGGTAGAGGATGTAATGTATATCAAGGTAATTCAGGTATAACATGTTATAATTGTATCAAGGTAATTCAGGTAAAGCTGGTCATATATCTCATGATTGTTGGCATAATCAAGGGCAAGATGGATATGCAAGGCAAAATCATACAAAGGGTAATTTTGTTCAAGAACAAAATCATGAAAATGTACTAATGATGAATGTGAATATAGATGCAACTCATAGTAATGATGTATGGTATGTTGACAATGGATGTAGTAATCATATGATCAATAATGTTGATTGCTTTTCTAATTTAGATGCACCTTTGTTTGATGGTAAGGTTGAAACAAGTGACAGTTCAATGCACAAAATAGCACGAGTTGGAGACATGTGTTTTGAAGATGAAAAAGGCAGTAACATTTTAAAAGATGTCCTTCATGTTCTTTCTATAGGTAAAAATCACATTTAAGTTGGTCAAATGGTGGTGGCTATCAAGTACGGTTCAACAAATCTGGATGTTTTGTTGAAAATCCAAAGCAAAACTATAAAGTCTTTGCAAAAGGTCAACGCCAAGGAAGACTTCTTACGTTGGATGTAACTCCTAATTTTGTTTCTTATTATTCAATTGGTAATAATAAGATTTCTCAAATTGAGTTATGGCATAAGATAAAAGGACATGTAAATGTACATAAGTTGAAGGACATGTCTAAAAGAAAGATTGTTGTTGGTTTACATGATATCTCAAAACAAAATATGATACATTTGTGTGATGCTTGTCACTTTAGTAAGCAAGCAAGGCATCCTTTTTCTGGTGTAAAATTCCAAAGCATGGATTTATTAGAATTGGTGCATACTGATGTTTGGGGTCCTACAAAGGAGCCATCACTTGCAAATAGTAAGTATTATGTTACTTTTGTGGATGGCTTTAGCCGAATGACTTTTGTGTATTTTCTTAAGCATAAGAGTGATGTGTTTGATTGCTTTGTCAAATTCAAAGCAATGGCCGAGAAGCAAACCGCAAAGATAATTAAAAGGTTAAGATTTGATGGTGTTAGTGAATATTTTTCAAGAATGTTTAATGATTTTCTTTGGAATGATGGGAGAAATAGCAAGAGCAATGCTGAATGAAAAGCATATGCCATTGAAGTTTTGGGCTGAAGTAATAAATATAGCAGTATATTTGATGAATCGTATGTCAACATTTTCAACACATAATGTAACTCCTTTTGAGGTTTATTATAATAGCAGTGTTTGGTTTTGTATGTTCTACTATGGTTCCATATGCATTGAGAACTAAAGTAGAGCCAAAAGTAGAGAAATGCATTTTCATGGGTTATGCAGATAATCAAAAAGGATATAAGTGTTATAATCCAATAAGTAAGGAAATGATTATTAGCCTTGATGTACCCTTTGATGAGTTATTGTCTTGGTATACAAATCCTCTTTTGCAAGTTCAAGAAGAACTTGATGATGGTTTACATGATACTACAGGAGTAAGCTCACAAGATGAGAAGGGTTATAATGAAGAAAACTTATCACCTACATCAAAAGAGATAGAAAATGATAAAACAAAGCTTGTTGAGATAAGTGATGATGTACAAGTTGATGAAAGATCTAAATCTAATTCGATGAAACATGAACATGAACTTAGGAGAAGTTCAAGACAAAGAAAGCCAACACAAAGGTATATTGAGTCTTATTATGTTTCACATTCAGCTTTTATGTAAAACGTTATTGAAGAACATGAACCTACATGTTTCGAAGATTCAAATTCAAATGTTAATTGGTCGAATGTGATGCAAGAAGAGATAGATGCATTGTATGAAAACAAGATGTGGTAGCTTTTACCTCGAGATAATAAGATGAAGGTAATTGGAAATAAATGGGTATTTCGTATTAAAAGAAATAGTGATGGTTCTATTTCTAGGTACAAGGCAAGGTTAGTTACAAAAGGTTTTGCACAAACATATGGAATTGACTACAAAGAGACATTTAGCCCAGTTGCAAGAATGTCAACTATACGAACAATTTTGAGTGTTGCAGCAAGTAAATGTTGGAATATATATCAGCTTGATGTCAAAAATGCATTTTTGAATGGTCAGTTACAAGAACTGGTTTATATGGAGCAACCAGAAGGATTTAAAGATGAAAAATATCCAAATTTTATTTGCAAGCTAACAAAAGCATTATATGGTTTGAAACACGCACCTAGAGCTTAGAATCACCGATTAATAAGCTATTTCGAAGCTCAAGGATACAAAACAAGTGTTGCATATCCTTCTTTATATGTTAAGTTTGTAACAGATCAATGTACGTATATTTGCATTTATGTTGATGATCTTATCATTCAGGAAGTGCTATTGATGAGATTGGTGAAATTAAGAAGAAACTTGGTAAGGAGTTTAAGATTTTGGATCTCGGGATTTTACGTTATGCATTGGGAATTGAAGTTATCTATGATGGACATGGTATATGGTTGAGTCAAAAGAAGTACATATGTGATTTACTTAAAAAGTTTGGTTTGTGAAAATGTAAAGCGTTTGCAAATCCTTTGGATTCTAATGTAAAATTGAGTATACATGATGGTGTTCATTTTGAAAATGTAGACATGTATAGATGGCTGATTTGATCATTGTTATGTGCTATAAGAACACGACCTGATATTGGTTATGCAGTTGGAGTACTTTCCCAGTTCATGCACAAACCTACAGATGTACATTGGAATATGGATAAGCGTGTGCTACGCTATTTGAAAGGAACTTTGAACGAAGGTTCATTTTACTCACATGATACTAATCTTGATATTAAAGCTTTTAGTGATGAATATTGGGTAGGAACTAAAGATGATCGAGTAGCACAAGTGGCTACATATTAATGATGGGAAATCGACTTGTATCTTGGAGTTCAAAAAAATAACCAACAGTGCCGCTTTCATCTACAAAAGCAGAGTATCGTGCGCTTGCAGAATTACCATGTGAAGTAATGTGGCTCAAAAATTTATTTGAGGATTTACATCTTCTTTATATAACTCCACAAATTTATGGCGACAATATGAGCAGTATACATTTGTCAGCTAATCCAGTTTTCCATGAACGTACCAAGCATATCAAAGTTCATTACCATTATGTTCCTGAGAAGGTAGTTTCCAAAGAGATCAACATTTCTTTTATATCTTCAAAATATCATCTTGCAGGTATGATGACAAAAGCTCTTAATGGAACAAAGATACAAAGATTCAAACAATTGATTGGATTGTTAGAATATTCAAGCAAAGCTTGAGGTGGAGAATGTTGCGCATCCGTTTTAGGAAAAGCCTTTTTGTTTAAAACCATTCTTTTAGCACTTTAGGTATCAACCATTATGTTTATAAAAAATTGATGTATGACATTTACATGGTTCGTCATTGTGCCTACATGACCAAGGTAAAACAAGATGCTAAACCTTCTTATTTTCAAGATGCAATTGGAAATGTATATTGGGAGAAAGCTATGGATGAGGAGAAGGCTACAATTTATGAAAATGAAACATGGAAGCTAGCTCCATTTCCACAAGGACAAAAACCCATAGACTACAAGTGGGTTTACAAGCACAAAAATATTTAGGGGTGAATACTAGCCAAAAGGCCAATTTATAGACATTTAAACATTTTTGGGCTATATTTATTGAGGTCAAAAAATATAAAAATAGTCCAAGATAGCACAAAACCTAACTCTCATTCAAGTGAATTTTCACCATATTTTTTAGTACGCAACATATTCTTGGAGTTTCATATTCTCTTGTGGTTTGAAGTTCAAACGCTCATATTCACCAAGATCTGTGGTTCAAAGGTCGAGCACTCTGTGGTTTAAACATTTTGTGGTTTGAATGCTTTGTGGCTCAAACACTCTGCTTGGATTTTCATACTTGCTAAGAACTGTGGTTTGAATGCTCTCTAGTTCGAATGCTCTGTGTTGCTTAGTAGGGGTTGAGGTCGCGACTAAGTTAAGTACTTATAAGAGAGAGAGAGATAGATAGAGATAGAGAGAGATAGATAGAGATAGAGAGAGATAGATAGAGATAGAGAGAGAGTTTAGCATAATGAGTCATTGCATGATTGGAATCTTTACAAGCCTGGTGAATACATCAAGATGTAGACTGTTCATTTATTTCAAATGAATAACATTATTGTATCCCATATTTTCTCTACCATGTAGGTAGTAATATAGAAGTAGCTCCCCTTGTCTCTATGTTTAGTCTACTCTGATGCATAATTGGGTCCGATTGCATGATATAATCAGCAAATGGCATGGTGAATGCACCAAGATATAGGTCTATTTATATCTTTTTGAATGGATAGCATTAATTTATCCCATGTTTGCTCTAGCATGCAAGAATAATACAGAAAAGACTAACCGTGACTCTCTATTTGATCTACTATAATGCGTAATTGGGCTAATTGCATGATATGGTTAGCCAATAGCATCATGAATATGATGTGCTTTTTGTCATTCGGGTATGCTCGCAAGACAAGATTCCTCATGTAATGCACTTATCCATAAAAGGTAAGGGTTTCCAGTATATTTTTGGGTGGTTATATGCCAAGTTGTGCTAAAAGGGATGGCTCGATGTATTCTTTGTGTCAACATGGGTTTGATGTAGTGTGTGGACACTACGATTTGATGTTTGGTTGCATATCTTGGGGCAACTTTCATGTCCGTGGTAGTTTTGTAGGTCTTTGATCATTTGCATAGTAGTTTGATGGATTAATTGTATAAGCTATACAAACACACTAAGCAGATGATTTGTTGGGATTTGGGCATCTCGGCATAGCTATGCTTTTTTGGGCAACAACATCAGGCATGTTTATTTGTTGATCATTATATGTGTCTCTCAAACTATATGGAAGTATAGAGGGTCATGGTTAGAATAGCCATTAGACAATATGCTAATGGGGATGTAGCTTTGATGAGGCAACTCTTCTTATGGACTCAATGATGAAATGGTTGACTTCTAATTATTGTCATTTTACTCTATATGAATGGATACTTAACTACAACACAAATCTTTTTTGATGCATTCAGAAGTTCCCATAAACTTTAGAGTAGGAAGTGTTTGTTACCATGTGATTGTCGGTTGCTTTATGTTGATGAAATGGCATGTTGTCTATAGGCATACACATGTTGCTATAAAGTCTAGATACATGTGATATTGTGTAATACTCTTGATATGAAGGAAAATAGCCAAAGTTTGGGTTTATCTTTGAGAGATGGATCAGTTTTTTATGTTTTAAGAAACTTTAGAAGGAAACATTGTTTTCACCCATTCTTTTGTTGTTGAGCATCTATGTTTGTTGTTATAAAGTTGGCAGAAAAACACCTCTCGTGCATGGAAATTAGCCTCCAAAGAATAGTTATGTACGTGAATTTCGAAATGAACTATGTAACTGTATGTAATACTCCAAGGAAATGATTTCTCCTTATTCCATTTGTAGTTTGTCTAATAAACATATTTTACTTTGATAGTTGAAAAGTGCATGTCTTAGGATGACTTAATCAATTTACACAAGGTTTATGGTCCCCTTTAATTCAATTGATCGGTCATACATACATACATACATGCATATTGGCATACATACACACATACCTACCTAGAACCTACCTACATACATACATACATACATACATACATACATACATACATACATACATACATACATACATACATTTGTACATACATACATATATACATACATGCATACATATATACATACATATATACATACATATACATGCATATGTATGTATGTGCATACATACATGCATACATACAAACATGCATGCATACACACATGCATGCATACTTACATTCATACATACATACAAAATACATACATACATACATACATACATGCATGCATGCATACATACATACATACATACATACATACATACATACATACATACATACATGCATACATACATACAAATAGGACGATAGGCTAAGACCTCATGAATAGGAGTCTATAGAGGATAGTGTGTGTCTATGTGGGTTGGAGGACACAATGGGGTCATTTTGGTGAGACTAGTTGATAACATTCTGGACAATTATCAACCATAGAACTAAGAGAACATTCCATGTTGTTACTCGTGGATAAGTTCACAAAAAGGATCCAAATCCAAATATTAATATGCCTCATCAAGTTCTCATTGCTCTCATTAAGAAAGGTGGAGATTTACCATAAGAGGTATACCAAGGCTTCTACAAGGGCAAATGCATGGCCACAATTTTTCTCCCGCATCGGTGTAAGGGTCAGCATAGGCATCAAAAGCAAACTGCCGATATAGGCATTGGTATAGGTGCCGATATGGGTGTTTGTATGGGCATTCATATAAGCATCAGAAATTCTGACACTTATACCGATACCCATATCGGTGCTGGTACCATCGCCCATACCATCATCCATACTGGGTGTACGCTCACGCATACCGACAACCATATCTGCAAAATTTGTTTTGGGGAGAGTGTGTTGTCTCTTGCTGGAGAAACATTACCATGATGTTGTGTAGCAAAAGACAATATACTCTACCCAAAAAAACCAAGTACATGTGATGTGTACTCTAATGGCAACCAAAACATGATTTCATAAAGCAAATTACTATCAGACACAAAAGAGATGAGCAAAATGAACCATGAACCATGTATAGAAAAAGTTATATATCTCATAAATGAAGCATGTACAAGAGTGTGGCAAACCATTGTCATATATGAGCCAAATACAAAATGTGGCAAAGCACTGCCATATAAGAATCAAATAAAAGTTCTAGTGCACCACTACCATATATAAGCCAAATACAAAATTGTGGCACACCACTGCCATGCACATGCACAGAAGGATCGAAACATCTATATCAGTAGTCTTGCAACAAAGAACATTCATGAAATGAGATAAATTGACATGATATTTACAAATAAAAAGTAAAAACAAATTTTCTAAGTTCATCACCTCATCGCAGATGCTCCCATGAAATGACCGCACCCCATCCATCCAAGTCCTCCAATAATGCAACCAATCCATGATGATATCCATAAGCCTCTTCCATTCATGTTGGAGGACGATCCACTACCAGCTCGTGCAACAAATATGCAGAACGTTAGATGAACATACATGATATGCTTAACACAAACAATTTCAATAAGCCAAATGATACTTACAAAGTCTTGATACATAGTGTCATACCCACCACTGCCCAAATGTAATGGTCTCACCGTATCTAGATGTGTGTCTGCAGCACCTCCCTACTGGCGATATCAGTCACAAGTTTGCTATTGCTCGTTGTGAATCATATCCACTCATCAACATTATAGGCTTTGGCAAGCCTACTCTGAAACCATCATGAGCCTCGGATCATTGATGGGACATAACTTCACGTGCGGTGTGTTGAATCCACTCGGAGCTGACACCAGGATGCCCATGTGTTGTTCGGAACTTCTGATAGATTGTCTCTGTGATATAATTTTAACGATCTTTATCTTGCTCACTCCATTTCAACATGAGAGAGTGTCCAAGCTGTATGCAACAAAGCTATCGTATATGCTGACGCATGGCCTTTTTGGCCAAATCCATCATCCGAGCGACCTCAACCTATAGGACAAGCCAACACCTGTATCATGCTGAGGTGTCGAATGCACATGTCTACTAATAGAGCCACTAGGGGATGGTTGAGAAGATGGTCATGGTGGAGTCATAAAGCTAGGAGACATACCTCCAATGGGAGTAGCACTACTCGTAGGAGTGACACCAGTAGGAGTGATGTCGATGGGAGTGAGGCTGACACGAGTGAGGCTGACAGGAGTGAGGCCAATAGGAGTGAGGCTGGCAAGAGTGAGGCCGGCAAGAGTGAGGCCGGCAAGAGTGACAACGAGGGGTGCTACCATGATGGAGAGTATTGAACTCCAAAAGAACAAGTTTTCCTTGATGTTAGGGCACCTCTATATCAAGAACAACTCAAAACCTCAACCAATTTTGGAAGACCAATGCCAAATTATCAAATTTTGAACTAACTATGAAGAAAGTGATTACTCAAAAAAGCCTGCTACACTTAATCCACTCATTGACTGATCAAATGCATAATGTTTTTAATGAAACGTTGTACAACTTATTGCCAAAATGTTACATACCTTCTCCAAGTTAAAACGTCTCAAAAGATTCAGTAGATCTTGAGATATGCTTCAAACAATGTAGCTATGTCTGAAACTGTACTTTTGTAGAGTTGACTTTGACATCTCCAACTTCTAATGTCTGGTTCTCCCAAACTAGACCCCGTTTATCCAAATGCTTTTAGCCACAAATAGCTTACCTTTCAACTTAAAGAATGACTGCTTACTTGCACAAAACTCACTTTACACATGTAAATGTTCCTACTTAAAATTATGTCAGACTCATTACAATTAGGCTCTCAAAACTTGTACAGAGGTCACTCTTCTATAGATTTAGACTTGTACAAAAGCATTCCTCAAGAGGATAAACAAAGAAGGAGCATAGAGCAAAAGATCAAGCCACAATTTTTTGGATATCTTCTATTATCAGAAAGTATACATTTGATGGCTCTTTAAGTCCTCTAATGACTTCTAATTCTTGTCATAAATCATCTCCCCACCACGTAATACATCTATATCAAGTATATATAGATTTTTACATCCTGACTCATCAAAGATACATAGTTTCTATGAACTAATTACAAAATTAGAGTACTTGTATATGCAAGTCTTCAACTTCTGACCATGCGCTAAACTTCAAGCCTCATATGTTGATGTTTGCTTCATTCTTTGACTTCAAATCTTTGTCCAAATCATCAAGTGATGATTGTCCTACACCAACAGCTCCCCCTCAATCATTAATTGTGATGTTCTCCATCTTCTTTATATCTGCCATGTCTTTGAACCTCTATAACTTAGGTCCATCCAAGCTTTTGGTTACAATATCTACAATCTGACCTTTTGTAGAAGTGTCTATGACTTCAATCTCTTTATCAATCACCTTCTCTCTCAAGAAATGATATTGGATCTCAATATGTTTAATCTGGCATGAAATACAGGGTTAGCAACAAGATACAATGAACTCATATTATCTCCATGAATAGTGGGTGTACTTTGAATGATGTCAAAACTCTTCATGAGAGTCTTCAACCATATAACCTCTTTTGCAGCTTCAACCATACCTTTATACTCAACTTCTGTGGAAGACAAATCAAGTGTGTGTTACTTATTAGAACACCAAGAGATTAACTTATCTCCTACATAACATAGATACCCATAGGTTGATCTCCTATCATCAGGATTACCTGCCCAATCTATATCACTATATATCTTGATGTTTGTTTCTGATGTGAATCCATAATACAAACCTTCTTTAAGTGTAGCCTTAATGTATCTTAGCACCCTTCGTCCTATAATCCAATGTTCTTTCCTAGGACAATGTTGAATTGAGACAACACTACAACTGCATATGACAAATGAAGCCTAATTAATGTAGCATAGATTAAACTACCAACCAGACTTTGATATAGTGTCATGTCCTTGAATTCTCCTCCTCCATATCTGCTCAATTTGTGATTCAACTCCATTGGAGTAGGTGCTACCCTACAATCTTCCATTTTAAACTTGATAAGAAAGTCCTTCAAATACCTTTCTTGAGTCACATATACTCCATGTTGACTATATGAAATCTCTATGCCCAAAAAATATGACATGTCTCCCAAGTCACTGATCTTGAATTCTTTCTCCATTTTCTTCTTAAGACTTTGTATGTCCTTCTCATCTCTACCTGTAAGAATTATGTCATCAAGATATATGCACATATAAATGAACCCATCATCACTTGCTTGAACAAGCAAGCTACTATCTACCTTAAACACTTGGAAACCAAGATCCTTCAAGAACTTCACAAGTCTATAATTCCATGCCCTTGGGGCTTGCTTCAAATCATACGAAGCTCTTGAGCTTACATACATACTCTGGATACCTTCATCCTTGAAACCTTCTAGTTGCTCCATGAAAACATCATCTGAAATGTAACCATTTAGAAAAGCATTCTTCACATCTAATTGACATATCTTCCAACCTTTACATGTAGCAATAGCTATGAGAGTCCTTATAGTTGTCATCTTTGCTACAGGACTATAAGTCCCATCATAATCTATACCATATGTCTGAGCATACCCTTTCACAACAAGTCTAGCTTTATATCCGGACACACTTCCATCTGCATACCTCTGTCTTGTAGACCCATTTGCATCCAATGATCTTCTGACTATTTGGTTTAGGAACCAAATCCCGTGTCTCATTCTCCATTAATGCATCATACTCTTCCTGCATAGCTTTCTCCCAATTTTCCTTACCTTTTGCATCTTCATATGTAGAAGGGTCTTCCTCTTCTTTCACCATATAAGCATAATCTTTATTGATCAAAAATGAAGTATCATAGTTATACCTTGTAGGTTGCCATTTGTGCCTTGACAATCTTCTGAGTTCTCCACTTCTTGAAGTTTCTAGTTCATCACATTCTGGATCAAACCTTGGCATTTATTCAAATTCAACTGATGTATCATTTTTTCTCTTCTTCATCAAATATTTGAAGCTTTGATTTACCTTTCTTCTGGTTCAATATTTCTTCATCACCTGCATTAATGTTAATTGTACCTGCATGCCAAGTACCTTGCTCATCAAATGTAACATCCTTTGACACAAGGAATTGCTTTGTAGATGGACTCCACAACCTATAACCCATCTGCTTATCATCATAACCAATGAACACATATTTTTCAGCTTTAGGTTCCAATTTATGCCTCAACTGAGATGGCACATATGCATAAGCCAAACATCCAACACTTTGCAATGATATAAGGTAGGTCTCTTACCCCACCATGCCTCATAAGGTTTCATACCCTGCAAAGCTTTACATGGTAGCCTATTAACCAAGTATGTGGTTGTATTTATAGCCTCAACCCATAAATAATAGGGACAATTTTTCTCCTTCATCATTGACCTTGCAAACTCAACAAAGAGTTCTAGTTCTCCTTTCTGCTACACCATCTATTTGAGGAGAGTACCTACAAGTAACTTCTCTTTTTATACCTGCATTCCACAAGTAATCACTAAACTCATTAGAGAAATGCTCTCCCCTTCATCTGACCTTAGTCTCTTCAACTTTTTCCCCGTGATTCTTTCTGCATACACATGATAATGTTTAAAGTATTGAACACCTTTGATCTATCTTTGATCACATATATGGTGATCCACCTGGTAGCATCATCAACATAAATCACATAATATCTTGAACCATTAATGCTAATGTCCTTTGATGGTCCCCACACATCTGTATGTTCCAATTCAACCTTCTCTAAATGCATGAAACCATGCTTATTATCTGATTACTTATGAGCCTTACCTAATTGACATGCTTCACATATGTATGTCATGTGTTGACTTGCAACATTAGGTAATCCAAGCACTGAACCATTTCTAATCATATCCTTAATACCTCTTTCATTGAAATGTCCAAGCCTTTTATGCCAAAGATCTAACTCAGAGATCTTGTGTCCTCCATAAGTGAACAAGGCATGACCAACATTGCCTTGAATCTTCAATGTGAGTAGCCTTCCTTCTTTCTTTCTTCAAACAATTTGTTTATACCCATTGCTAGGGTCTTCCACAAAAACTCCATCACTAGTGAATCTTACTTCATAACCTTTCTCTACAATTTGCCTTACACTTATCAGATTCTTTGGGATTGTAGGAACATACAAAACCTTACTCAGAAGAGTGCTTCCATCCTTGGCCTTTACTGATCCAATGGACTTCACATTGTGCTTTGTGTTATCACCTGTTTGAACTACATGATTACTCACCTTATTTTCCAAATCATTCATCAAAGCTATGTTGCCACTCAGATGATTGCTACATCCTGAATCAATATAGAAGACTCTTTGACCTTCACTTTGTCTTTCACAAGTTGCATTCATAATTAAGGTTGAATCCTCTTTGATCTTCACTTTGTCTTTCACAAGTTGCATTCATAATTAAGGTTGAATCCTCCTTCTAATTTGAAGCATAATTGTAGTAGGTATTGTTGTAGGATTGACTTTCGAAGCCTCTACCTGTATTTCTTCCAAAGAAACCTCTACTACCTCTACCTCTAAAATTACCTCTCTGATTCCTATTACCTCGTCCTCTTGAATTAAAGTTTTGATTGTATCCTCCACCATTCTGATTATTATGCCAACATTCATGAGCTAATTGATTAGTCTTACCACAAATCCAGCAAGCTTTGACACCATCTTTATGGCTTCTGGCTCTACCTCTTCCTTTGCCACCACCTCTTCCTCTTAGGACGTTAGCTTGGCTAGTTGTACCTTCATCTTCATTCAACTATTGCTTGCCTTTGTTAATCTTCTTCTTTTCCTTTGAATACATTTCTTGACTTGTACTTTTATCAACATCACCTTTGACATCCTGCTCAAAGGTTAGCATATGTCATAGCAATTGATCCAAATCAGGAGTGAAATGATCTGAGTCGATAGAATGAAAGGCTTCCACTTCTCATCTCCTCTCAAACCTGTGAGAATTTGTCTTACCAATTTATCCTCTTGAATATCTTCATCAACTTCTCCTAATGCATCTACAATGTCCTTCATCCTTGCTACATAATCAGAAATAGATTGAGAAGCTTTCTTTTTAAATGTAGTGAACTCTGCCCATAACTTAGATTGAGCATCCTTTTTCATCCACGTCTTCAAATCTGAGAGCTCTTCCCTAATTGGAACACTAGGATCCCTAAATTTTGGTCTTTCTTCTTTATGTGTGATGTATCCTATAAGGTCTTTGCTCATGATATGAGCTTCCATCCTCATATACCAAGTAGGATAGTTCTCTATCCAATTTCTCTATCTGAAGAGAATCTCCCATCCTTTCTTCACCTATGCAATAAATGTTGGGATAGATGGATGGATGCTCCAAGAGACTGAGTAGGTACTGCTAAACCTGCTTTGTACCAGCCCTCTTTTGCTTCAGAGTTGATAAGTAGACCTTCTTAGCTTTCCAATAACACCAAAAAATGGCCTATGTACTTTGGAAGTGATGTGTGTAATGATTGAACCAAAACAGATAACTTTGAAGTTCACAAACTCAAGAAAACCTTCTATTTTTTTCTTGACACCTGCTGAATGTTTTGCTCAGTGTGACCAGCACAGTAGAAATTGATAAACTTCCTTCTAGGGGTATTTAATTAGCTTAGTAAGCTACCATTTGCAAGTGGAATGATGTAAAAAGATAAACTATGCTAAGAGAAATCAATTTAGCAAGTTTAGCTATACCCCCGACTTTTTAAGAATGTAGCAGAAAATGACCAGAGTTCACCTCGACGCCGATTTTTCTGAAATGGCTGAATAGAATTACTTCAAACTTTGGTAGAATGTAGATGACTTTTATTTGAATCCAACAAGATTTGAATCACTTGATTTGGTGAAGAATTGACCGAGATATGCCCTTGACAAGTTGACAGACTTTTGTGTAGACTAACAGAGAACTCAGAGATGAATGATGTAAGTGTATCTATTAATGAACACTTGTATACAATCCCATTGGCATGAACAACATTACCTAATGGTGTAGAGAGGTGTAGACTATAGTATAGTCCTCACACACACTCGAACTCAGTAGAATGAGGCTCGGGAATTATCACTCTTACCCGCGACTTTTCATGTTCTCTTTTTATATGTAATGAACAAAGATTTGAATTCAAATTCAAATTTTGGCTCCCTATGATCAAGCTCCTAAATGCTTGGAGATATTCCTTCAATCAAATGAACTACTTTTTCCACGACTCACTTTGGTAGGTGATTACAAAAGATTCTAAGCCAATTTGACTTTTACAATGAGGTAAAGTGGTAATTAACCACTAGCATATGTTCCCATGCTTCTTCATATATGTGTAGACTTTAATGCATCCTTTGAGCCAAATGAGTAGGCTTGCAAATTACACCAACAGCTCCCCCTCAATCCAAACATTTTGGCTTAAGTCTTTATCTTTAATCTTCAAGTATATCGTGCAATCCAATCATGGATTTGAACCTACAAAGTTTTGTTCCATCCAAAGCTTTAGTCAACAAATCTGCACATTGCATGTTGGTTGATACATAGGTAAGTTGAATGTCCTTGCTTATCAACTTCTCTCTCACATAATGATAATGGACCTCTATGTGTTTGGTCCAAGCATGATAGATAGGATTGGCTGCCAGGTGAAGAGAACTTGTATTATATTCAAAGATTATTGGAGACCTAGTATATAAGCCCAATTCTGTATACAAAAGCTTAATCCAAATTGCTTCTTGTGTGGCATTAGCCAATCCTCTATACTCTGCCTCTGTGGAAGACAAAGTAACAGTAGGTTGCTTCTTTGAAGACCATGAAATTGGTTTGTCACCTGCAAAAGAGATATATCCAGAAGTGCTCCTCCTATCATCCTTGCATCCAGCCCAATCTACATCTTAATAAATTTTGATATCAATATCTGAAGTGTAAGGGAAATACAAACCATGGTTCTGTGTACCCTTGAGATACTTCAAGATTCTCTTGGCAGCCTCTAAGTGAGGTATCCTTGGCTTGTGCATAAATTGACTTAGTACACTAACTCCATAAGCAATATCAATTCTTGTAAGAGTAGCACAGTTCAAGCTACCCACCATACTTTGATAACCTGTAATGTCTTTGACTTCATCACCTTCATGGGCACTTAGCTTTAGGTTTACCTCCATTGGAGTGCTTGCTACTTTAGCATCCTGCAAGTGAAACTTCTTCAGCATATCTTGTACATACTTTTTCTGAGTAATGTATATCCTTGAATTAGTATAAACTAATTCAAGCCCTAGAAAATACTTCAATAAACCAAGATCATTGATCTTGAACTCCTTCATCATTTGGCTTTTGATATACCTGATTCCATTGACATCATTACCTGTAATGATGATGTCATCAACATAAACACAGAGATATATTACCTCTAAATTACTTCTCTTAATGAATAGAGAAGTGTCAGCCTTGCTCATGACAAAACCTTGGTCTTGGAGCTATGTAGTTAACCTATAATTCCATGTCCTAGGTGCCTGCTTCAATCCATATAATGCCTTTTTTAATTTGCAAACATAAGTTACCTTCTTAGGGTCCTCATAGCCAGGAGGTTATGACATATAAACTTCTTCTGAAATCCATCCATTCAAGAAAGCATTCTTGACATCCAATTGGTACATGTTCCAATTCTTTGATGCAGCCACACTTACCAACACTCTGATTGTTGGCATCTTGGCCACAGGAGAAAATGTCTCTTCATAGTCAATGCCTTGGGTTTGTGCAAAACCCTTGGCTACTAATCTTGCTTTGTACCTATTAATTGTTCCATCAAAATTTCTTTTCAACTTATAGATCCATATGGATCCTATTACCTTCATAGAATCCTTCTTGGGTACTAACTCCCATGTGTCACTCTCCTTGAGTGCTTCAATCTCCTCATCCATAGCTTCTTTCCATTCTGATTTGGTTATTGCTTCTTCATATGAACCTGGTTCTTCATTTGACAAATCTTTGGCAAGATAAACTGAATGTTTAGTAACAAGAGATGTATCATACCCATATCTGATAGGTTTCTTGCTTTCTCTTTGAGATCTTTTGATTGATTGAGTTGATGATTTAGGTATGTCTTCAAGCTTCTTCATCTTCATTTTGCCCTTGGACTTCCATGCCTTGAATTCTTCAAGGTTGATAGTGTCTTCATGATCTGAACTTGAGTCTTCATTCTGAGTAGGTTCCTCCTTTGCAAGTTTTGGAAATTCCTCTTCCAAGTCATAGGGTAGTTTAACCTTCCTGCATTCATTCTCATACCAAGAATCATTTTCATCAAAGATCACATCTCTGCTTACCATAAATCCCTTATTGGTAGGATTATAAAACCTGTAACCTTTTTTATTTAAATCATACCCAATGAAAATGCATTTTTCAGCCTTTGGGTCTAGCTTACCTCTTATCTGAGAAGGAATGTGCACATATGCTACACACCCAAATATTTTGCAGTGATCTAATGATGGTCTTTTACCATGCCATGCTTCATAGGGTGTCATACCATCAAGTGACTTAGATGGTAACCTGTTTATGAGGTAAGTGGCAGTGGAAACACTCTCTGCCCATAGATAGTTAGGTAACTTCTTCTCATTAAGCATAGATCTAGCTGTCTCAACAATTAACCTATTTCTTCACTCAGCTACCCCATTCTGTTCAGGAGAATACCTTGTGGTTATCTCTCTTTTGATGCCTCTGTCCTGCAAGAAGTCTTCAAATTCATTGGAGAAGTACTCACCTCCTCCATCTGACCTTAGCCTCTTCAAATTCCTTCCTGTCTAGTTTTCAACTAATGCAAGATATTTCTTAAAACAATTAAATACCTGATCCTTGTGCTTCATGAAGTATAATACAGTCCATCTGCTATAATCATCAATGAAAGACACATAGTACCTTGATCCTGAGACTGAGGGGTCTTTGCTAGGTCCCCAAACATCTGTGTGTACAAGCTCTAGGTAGTCTTCATGCATATATCCTTTCTTGGAGAAGGGTAACCTGTGAGACTTACCAAATTGACAAGCACCACACTTGTAAATCATATGTTGTTTGGATACATTAGGTATCCCAAGCACACATTGGTCCCTGCACATTTGTTTCAAGGTTCTTTCTCCTATGTGCCCTAATCTTTTGTGCCAAATCTCCAGCTTTGAAAGTGTTTGATCTTTATAACTGTATAGTGCAATGTTCTTTGTATCTTCCAACTCAAAAGTGAAAAGTCTACCTGATTTTTCTCCTTTAGCAATCCTCTTGAACCCATGCCTTGGGTCCTCCACATATGCTCCATATTGATTGAATCTGACCTGAAAACCTTTCTCCACAATCTGACCAACTTTCATCAAATTTTCGGTAATGGTTGGTACATAGAGTACCCTGCTCAACAAATTCTGATTACCATCATAAGTCTTAACATTTCCAACTTTAACTAGTGAATGCTTTGTATCATCACCTGTTTGGACTTGATGTTTACCTTTTGGTTCCTCAAGATTAGAGAGTAGTGCCACATTGCCAGCCACATGATTTGAGCACCCTGAGTCAATGTAGAATAGGTGGTCATCATTTGTACCTGACTTTGAAGTCATGTTCATGATCAGAAGAGAGTCATCCTGCTCCTCTGTGTAGTTGTTGTAGTCCTTTCTGGTTTTGAATCCTCCTTGGTAGTTGCCATTGTAATTGTTGTTGTAATTGTTGTTGTAATTGTTGTTGTGGCCTTGGTGATGGTTGAACCTTCCTCTTGACTGTGATTATCCACCTCTTTGGTAGCCTCTTCCTCTCTGATTTTTGTAATTCCTGAAACACTCATCTATAGTATGATTTGATAAACCACAAATGTTGCATGGTGATGAGTTATAGGGTCTCCCCCTACCTTGCTTACCTCCTCTGCCCCTTCCTCTTGAAGATCTACCTCTCCCTGCATAGTTGTCTTGGGAGGTAGAGCCTTCATCTTCCATTTTTTTGCTCTTGCCTTTATCCTTAGACTTCTTATCAGTGTATAGGGCAGAAGAGTTATTACCTTTGGATGTATCTCCATTTTTTGTGAGCTTTGCTTCATGTGTAAATAGTTGTCCCATGAGATTTGTAAGATCTCGAGTGTGCATGTCCATGTAGAGATCCATTGCAGTGGTGAAGCTTTCCCATTTGTCATCAGCCTTGATTCCATTGATCACTTGCCTTACAATTTGTTCTTCTTCAATTTCTTCTCCTATTCTTGCTAACTGATCTGCAACATCTTTGATCTTGGTCACAAATTCTGAAACAGCTTGCTTAGGTTGCTTCCTTAGTGTAGTGAATTCAATCCACAACTAATTTTTCCTAGCCCTTGTCTTGGAGGAAAAGTATGATGACAAGGTTTCCCAAGTTTCTTGGGATGTTTTACAATTTCTGATATGTGGCAAAAGAAAGTCAGAGATAGAGTTGAGTAAATAAGACCTTGCCAATGCATCCTTAGCACACCATGTGTTGAGTTTTTCTTGTTCTTCCTTGGTTGGCAATCCTCTTGCTTTGAATGAGGGCAATTCCTCATCTCCTAAGATGTATCCATAGAGACTCCTTCCTTGTAGGTAGGTCTTCATCCTTAGAAACCAAGCTTGATAGTTGTTCTTATCCAATTTATCAATAAATGAAGGAAAACCATCTCCCATTTTACCTCTATTGCTCTGATATCACTATTGGGATAGATGGATGGATGCTCCAAGAGACTGAGTAGGTACTGCTAAACCTGCTTTGTACCAGCCCTCTTTTGCTTCAGAGTTGATAAGTAGACCTTCTTAGCTTTCCAATAACACCAAAAAGTGGCCTATGTACTTTGGAAGTGATGTCTGTAATGATTGAACCAAAATAGATAACTTTGAAGTTCACAAACTCAAGAAAACCTTCTATTTTTGTCTTGACACCTGCTGAATGTGTTGCTCAGTGTGACCAGCACAGTAGAAATTGATAAAATTCCTTCTAGGGGTATTTAATTAGCTTACTACGCTACCATTTGCAAGTGGAATGATGTAAAAAAATAAACTATGCTAAGAGAAATCAATTTAGCAAGTTTAGCTATACCCCCGACTTTTTAGGACTATAGCAGAAAATGATCAGAGTTCACCTCGACGCAGATCTCTCTGAAATGGATGAATAGAATTACTTCAAACTTTGACAACATGTAGATGACTTTGAGCTGAATCCAACAAGCTTTGAATCACTTTATTTGGTGAAGAATTGACCGAGATATGCCCTTGACAAGTTGACAGACTTTTGTGTAGACTAACAGAGAACTCAGAGATGAATGATGTAAATGTATCTATTAATGAACACTTGTATACAATCCCATTGGCATGAACAACATTGCCTAATGGTGTAGAGAGGTGTAGCCTATAGTATAGTCCTCACACACACTCAAACACAGTAGAATGAGGCTCAGGAATTATCACTCTTACCCGCGACTTTTCATGTTCTCTTTTTATATGTAATGAACAAAGATTTGAATTCAAATTCAAATTTTGGCTCCCTATGATCAAGCTCCTAAATGCTTGGAGATATTCCTTCAATCAAATGAACTACTTTTTCCACGACTCACTTTGGTAGGTGATTATGAAAGATTCTAAGCCAATTTGACTTTTTAAAATGAGGTAAAGTGGTAATTAACCACTAGCATATGTTCCCATGCTTCTTCATATATGTGTAGACTTTAATGCATCCTTTGAGCCAAATGTGTAGGCTTGCAAATTACACCAATAATAAATTCTTCTACCTTTGTGAATAGTAAATGTACCTTTACTTTGAATGTAGTTCCTTCTGAATTTCTTGATAGCTTCAAGCCTCCTTCTCTAGCTTTCACTTCAAACTTTCACCTTTTGAATCTTCAAAGGTTGATTTCTGTATATCTGCAACAATCGGGGTCCTCTTTTCTTCAACTGTGATAACTCGAGCTCTGAATGCACTGATGGAGAGTGTTAATCTCCAAAAGAACATGTTATCCTTGATGTTAGATCACCTCTATATCAAGAACAACTCAAAACCTCAGCCAATTTTGGAAGACCAATGCCAAATTATCAAATTTTGAACTATCTATGAAGAAAGTGATTACTCAAAAAATGTCTGCTACACTTATTCCATGCATTGACTAATGAAATGTGTAAAGTTTTTAATGAAAATTTGTACAACGTGTGACTAAAGGTTGGACACCTTCTCCAAGTTAAAACTTCTCAAAAGATTCAGTAGATCTTGAGATATGCTTCAAACAATGTACCTATGTTTGAAACTGTACTTTTATAAAGTCAACTTTGACATCTACAACTTCTAATGCATGGTTCTCCCAAACTAGACCTCTTTTATTCAAATGCTTATAGCCACACGTAGCATACCTTTCACCTTAAAGAATGAGTGCTTACTTGCTCAAAACTTTACACTGTGGAGGGAGATCTGATCAAAACATTGACCACTGGGATTGCACTTATTTCTATCTTCACTTCTTCACTTTGTAAATATTGCTACTTAAAATTATCTTAGCCTAATTACAAGTAGGCTCTCAAAACTTGTACAGAGGTCATTCTACTATAGGTTTAGACTTTTACAAAAGCATTGCTCAAGAGGATAAACATAGAAGGAGCACTAAGCAAAAAATCGAGGTGCAATTTTTTAGATATCTTCTATTATGAGAAAGTATACATCTGATGCCACTCGAAGTCTTCTAATGACTTCTAATTCTTGTCATACATCATCTCCCCTACACGTAATACATCTTTATCAAGTATATATAGATGTTTACATCGGGATTCATCAAAGATACAAAGTTTCTATGAACTCATTACAAGATTAGGGTACATGTATATACAAGTGTTCAACTTCTAACCATGCATTAAACTTCAAGCCTCATGTGTTGATCTTTGCTTCATTCTTTGACTTCAAATCTTTTTCCAAATCACCAATTGATGATTGTCCTACACCAACATACCACGAGCGATCCAGTACTATGAGGAAGTGGCCATATATGTGAGAGACACCTAAGATATAAACTCCAAAAATTACTCCTCTATCTTGGAATGTGGAGTGACTAGATGACTCTCTCCCATCATGCTCTATAACAAAAGAGCTCAACTACTTAGCATATGATAATAAAGGTTATATATGGAAATAGTAGTGTACAAAAGAACATAGCAAAAAAATAAACACAAATTATTACATACAAGTGTTTGATTCAAGAATCCTCTATTCTAGCATCCTCTTTGAGATCTGATGCATAGAGAATATCTATCTCTATATTGGTGACTTCTAAATCTAGTATGCTAGCTTCTTCTTGATCATCATCTATTGCTTCATTGTGTATCTCATCTTCTTCAAAGACCTCTTTATCTTCGACCATGATCTCTTCCTCTTCGACTATCGAATGAATCTCAAAGTCCACTACAAATGGACTTTCTTCTACATCTATGTTCTCACAAATTTGTCTACTACATGGGGAGACTTGTAAAACAAATAGCCACTCTGGTTCTTTCAAATTTTGTATAAAAACAACTTACTCATAGTGTTCGAGAAGTACAAATATATCTCTTTCATTCATCCATAATGGAGTCCACTTGAAGTAAACCACTCTTATCCCACCTCACTATTGTGTTTCTTCTAGAGGTGACTACTTCACATCACTATTGTGTTTCTTCTAGAGGTGACCATTTCACATCAAAAACAAAGTAATCAAACTTCCTAAAGGATAGCTTCACAATATCTTGAATCACTCCACAATAATCTAGTTGGCCTTATTGAGCATTATCCTCTCTTGCACTAGCTCTACTTTTTTGGAAAAATTTCACCATCACCCCACTTTTAAAAGTAGACCTATTTTTTTCGATTCGTGCAATCTAAAAGTGTCACCCATTGATAGTGCACTGTATTTAGAATACTCCCAATCACATCCCTTTGCAAGTTCTTCTTCTTCTTCAAAAATATCTTCACCCGCTACTTTTTCTTGTGAAACCACTGTATCTAGCCATATCCTCATTGGGAAGGGTGGAAGAGGTCAAAGACTTTCAAGAAGGACCAAAAATTGAGTGGAACAATTTTTTCAAAAGTGAGCTCTTTCCTTTGTGTTTGCCTCCTTGGCAAGCTCATACCTTTCTAAGCACTTCTGCATAGGTGCAGAGTTAATGATGCAAAACTTCATTGTCATCTCTCTAAAAGCTGCATCCATTTTTCTTTGCATCACTTTACCTTGAGGTTCATCGCCAACCAGACAAACACCTCCATCATCGCTCCATAAGCAAGGCATTTCTGGGTCCAATGTGTGTAGAAACTGAGTTATGAATACAAGAGACTCTTGTATGATCCATCCCTTTGCCATGTTGCCCTCTAGATGTGCTCTCTGTCAAACAAACCCTTTTAATGTCTTCATAAAGCACTCTAAGAAGAATGCTTATACCGATGCTGAGTGTACCAATGCTACTCTACTGGGTGTACCGACACTTATACCGATGACCATATCTGCAAAAAACTTTTTGGGCAAAGTGTGCTGTCTTTTGCTACAGCATGATGTTTTTTAGCAAAAGACAATACACTCTGCCCAACTCTAAACCGAGTACATGTGATATGTACTCTAATGGCAACCAAAACATGATTTTATATGAGCAAAAATGAACCATGAATCATGTACAAAAAGTTATATATTCCATAAATGAAGGATGTACAAGATTATGGCAAAGCATTTCCATATAGGAACCGAATACAAAATGTGACAAAGCACTTCCATATAGGAATCAAATAAAAAATTATGGTACATCATTGCCACATAGGAGTGTAATACAAAATTGTGACAATGTGACAAAGCACTTCCATATAGGAATCGAATACAAAATTATGGTACATCATTTCCACATAGGAGTGTAATACAAAATTGTGGCAATGTGACAAAGCACTTCCATATAGGAATCGAATACAAAATTATGGTATATCATTGCCACATAGGAGTGTAATACAAAATTGTGGCGAAGCACTACCATACATATACGCAAGGGGATCAAAACATTTACACCTACAATCCTACAACAAAGAATATGTGTAAAATGAGACAAATTGACATGACATTTATAAACAACAACTAGAAATACGAAACCAAGCTATCAGTTTTCCTAATCATAGATTCTCCCATGAAATGATTGCACCACGTCCCTCTAAGTCTTGCAACAGTGCAGCCAATCCATGACGATATCCATAAGCTTCTTCGGTTCGCATCGGAGGATGACCCACTGCCAACTCCTACAATAAACATGCAAAATGTTAGATGAACATACATGATGTGCTTAACACAAACAAATTCAATAGTTAAAATGATACTTACAAATTGGTAGTGCATACTGTCGTATGTGCCGCTACCTAAATGCGACATTCCAACCGTATCTAAACATGTGGCTACCACATCTCATTGTTGATGATATCGATCAGGAGTATGTTGTTGCTCATATTGAATCGGCTCCCACTCTTCAACATCTAACCATATAGGCTTCGGAAAGCTTGCTCTAAAAGCATCGCGAGCTTGGAACCACCGATGAGACATCACCTCGCGTGTTGTATGTTAAATCCATTCTGAATTCACAATCGGATGCCCAGGTGCTGGCAGGTACTCTTCGTATATCCATTGTGTGATATACTTTTTGGAATCATTATCCTGTTTGCTCCATTTTAACATGATAAAATGTCCAAACTCTATGGAGCAAAGCTGTCGAATGCACTAACACATGGACTTTCCGACTGCATCCATTACTAGAGCTCCATTACGTATGTGATATATCTCATAGTCGTCATGGTCATGCGCTCCCCAAGGTGTACGTGGAGATCCCATCTAATCCAATCTGGAGATGTTAAAATGCATGTATGCATGCATATGCATGTGTGTATGCATATGCATGTGTGTATGTATATGCATGTGTGTATGCATATGCATGTGTGTGCATATGCATGTGTGTATGCATACACACATGCATATGCATGTGTGTATGCATATGCATGTGTATGCATATGCATGTGTATGCATATGCATGTGTATGCATATGCATGTGTATGCATATGCATGTGTATGCATATGCATGTGTATGCATATGCATGTGTGTATGCATATACACATGCATATGCATGTGTGTGCATATGCATGTGTGTGCAAATGCATGTGTGTGCATATGCATGTGATGCGTGTGTGTATGCATATGCATGTGTGTATGCATACACACATGCATATGCATGTGTGTATGCATATGCATGTATGTGTGTATGCATATGCATGTGTATGTACATTCGTGTGTATGCATATGCATGTGTATGCATATGCACGTGTGTATGCATACACAGATGCATATGCAGGTGTGTATGCATACACAGATGCATATGCATGTGTGTATGCATATGCATGTGTGTATGCATATGCATGTGTGTATGCATATGCATGTGTATATGCATATGCATGTATGTGTTTATGCATATGCATACATGTGTATGTATATGCATGTGTGTATGCATACACACATGCATATGCATGTGTGTATGCATATGCATGTATGTGTGTATGCATATACATGTGTATGCATACACACATGCATATGCATGTGTATGCATACACACATGCATATGCATGTATGTGTGTATGCATATGCATGTATGTGTGTATGCATATGCATGTGTGTTGGGAGATTCTTGAACAAGAAGGGATTTAAGTGTTTGTAGGAGAAAAGGGAAAGACAAGAAGAAAGATATACACTAGATGCCTCTCTTGATTGATTATAATAAGACAAATACAATGGTGATGCACAATACAATCCAATGCTTCTGTGCAAAATCCCACAGAGTGCTCAATCACAAAATACCAAATACCCAAGGGACTTGTTGCTGCCGGCCTCCTCTACACCAAACCTCCACCTTCTCCAAGCCTGCACTTGTGCACACCTTGCACCAAGCTTCCAATAAGGGGGAGGGATTGGACACCTTCTATCGGCATGCGCACACTGCAATGAGACCTTGGGATCCTTGGGGGGAAATAGCTTAACACTTCTCTGCACACTTCTTAGTCACTCTTCATGCACACCTTGCACTTCACTTCTCTGCATCGCACACTTTGTGTCCCTTGAACTTCTCTCTCTTGCTTTGCTTTGAGTGTCGATTCACGTACGCTCCTCACTGCAAGAGGATCTTGGTTCTCACTTTGATGTCCCAAGATTGTCTCTAAAAGTGGGCATCCAACGACTCCCTGTTTTGTCCTATAGTGACTTTAGACTAAGAACAAAAATTTTAATTGGGGGGGCATACTTTCACTTCTGCGTACGCTGCCGCTTCTCATACGTTCACATTTTCCTTTTAAGTCTTAACTTTTGTACATAAGAGAGGATTCACCTGAACCTTCCAAAACACTTTAAAAAGACTTTGAATCTTAGGGAAATTAGAGAAATACCTCTGCAACCTGCAACCCACTTTCTCCAATTTACCCTTTATGGACAATTAATTGTGCATCATCTATGCACTTTGACACCTGCACTTTAGCACTTTGACTTTGCACTTGTTGAAATTTGACCTTGGCCTTATTGAATTTGACCATTTTGACTTTGACCTTTTGACTTTGACTGTGGTTGAGTTTGACTGTAGTTGACTTTGATCAATATGACTTTTATGGGCTCAAGAGTTGCCCACCACCTAATGTGCTCTCCGTCCCGGATAGCTACAGCCAAAACTCTGGGCAGATATGACACCATAATATTTGTGTTGCATAATCTTTAAAAGGACACCTGAGCAGCGACCAAGTCCACCAGAAGGAGGAGAGGACAAGCACCATAGGAGAACCAAAAAGTGGAATTTTTGCATGGAAAAGCAAATGAAAGCAATGGGAGGGTAGAAAGGAGGGGGAGGGGAGGGCGGAGGGGGCTGAGATGGATAAGGCAGGGAGGGGTAAGGATGTGGCTGGGCAGAAGGAAAAGGGGAGGGTGAGGGAGTAGGATTATGGGGTTTGGAGAGGGCCAGAGAGCTACAGAGGGGGCATATGGGAAATTGTGAAATATATGGTGAAATTGGGTGAGCTTAGATAATGTGGACCATGTGTTGAAATAAAAACATGTGATAAATGTGCTCAAAACAAGTGGGTTTTGACCAAAAGTCAAAGAAAATGTGGGATTTTGGAAAAATTAAGTGCAAAAATGAATCCAGAGGTGCCAAAATGCATAAAAATGACTCCAAGTTTGAAAAAAATGGCCATCCGAGGCACGATCCAGAGTCAAAAGGTTTGAATCATGAAAATTAAATATATATATATATATATATTTCTAATTTTTTATATTAAAATAAAATAAAAATTTGCACTCTCGCTTTGTTTTTTTTATGAATGCTGCCGAAAATAAAAAATAAAAATAAAATAAAGCAAAAGAAAATAAAATAAAATAAAACTAAAAAAAAAAATAAAGAATAATAAGTAAAAATAAAATAAAATAAACAAAAAATAAAAAATAAGAAAAATAGAAAATGGGGGGGGGGGGGGGGGAGGGTGGTAGAGGGAGGGGGGGGGGGGGGGGGGGGGGGGGGGGGGACGGGGGGGCGGGGGGGGGGGGGAGGGGGGGGACGGGGGGCGGGGAGGGGGGTGGGGGGAGAGAGAGAGAGAGAGAGAGAGAGAGAGAGAGAGAGAGAGAGTTTTTTTGAATATTTCTTCCCCCCTTTTTTTAAGAAAAACGCTTTGGGGGGGCTTTTTTTTTAATTACCCAAAATTAAAGAAAATTACAGAAAAAACCCAAAAAAAACCAAAAAAAACCCAAACAAATCTAAAAGAAATTTTGAAAAAATTCTCCACATGTCTAGACCAGATTTCTCACTCAAAACCACAGAGAGCTTCCCATATTTCTCCAATTTGGCAAGAAACTGATACTTGAAAAAGGATAAAAGATACTAGAAAAATTCAAAAAATGCTTGAAAATTTCCCAAAAAAATTCCAAAATTATAGTTATGCCAAGACCTAAGAAAGAGTTTCTAAATTTTCTAAAAACTCAAAGGACAAGTATTAAAATTGATGAAATCTACTAAAACTTAAGCAAAAATGATGAGAAAAGACTATGTACAACCTGGACAAATTTTGTTGGTTTCGGGTGATCCATAAATCTTCACTTTTGTTGATGATAGGCCTTGAGCCTTGAATTGTTGACTCAAAGAAACTCCTCCATAATCTCCAATTGTACTGCACTTCATTGGATTTGTCTTCTTTTTGGGCACACTGGTCATCTGATAAGGGTATCCTAAATCCTTCAGTAAAATATTGTCTCCTCCATACTGCAACTTTTGTACCTTTGTGTCAGCAACTATATAGCTTAATCTGCAAATTTTCATTTTCACTATTCCAGCTTCTTCATCAAATGGAACCTGTTTCCAAAGACTTGCAGGTACTCCTTCCACATTCTTGTAAAGCTCTGCACTTGTTATCATTAAAATTGGCATAACAGATGATATACATACCAGTATCCATAAAAAAGTGGCCATTGACATAAGATTTGAAGTAACTTCATCAGTGCTATGCCTTTGAATGAGACTGTTTCACTCAAATTAGTAACCTGAATGATGTCCTCGTTTTCTTCATATGTTTCCTCTCTACTTGAGTTTGGAAAAATTCTATAGTAGTAAGATGGGTCGTCTGCATGGAGCCAAGCCAACATGTTTTCATCTTCATATAAATTTGCTCCTTCAAATAGATCTGCTTCTGGGTTGTCCAACAATTCTTCTTCCATAAAAATACCAATTGTTTGCATCATGCTAGTATTTCTCTGATTGTCTGGTCCTTCTTCTAAAATTATCTACTGCAACTCTTCTCCCTCTTGCTTTACCCACATTGTATCCTTGCCCCATTCATGCACCACATTGGCATGCCTTAATCAAGGTCTCCCAATTAACAGGGGGAAACTTCCTTCTACCTATGGCAGCCATAAAACAACAAAGTCCAAGTTAAAGATGGTACCTTGTATCTTGACTAGGACTCAAGGGACCACTCCCATAGGCTTTACTATGCTTTGTTCTGCCAGTGTTACAGTGAAGTTGGCAGGTCTTGAAGGGTATACTCTAACCACTTTCATGGTATATTTAGGCATCAAATTAATGCCAAAACCACCATCCACAATAACTCCTTGAAACTCATGACCTTTAATAAAGACTTTTAGCCGAGGGCTCTTGTAATCTGTGAGGGGTGCTTCCCCTACACTTTTATCTTTATGCATAACAGTAGCCTTTGCCACTAAACTTGTTGTGGACATTTCATCAATTATCTGCAAGAGTTCTGACCTGAATTTCCCATCCATCTTTATTAAATCAAAAATATTGGCCTCCTTTTTCATGGACTTGAGTAGTCTAGAAGCTTCTGATTCCTTAAGAGCATGGGCTCCATTTGACTTATCAAACTCCTCATGAGCCCTGTTGAATGCGTGTCCAATGGCATCACTGGTACCTATGAAATTTTCTTTTTGCCTTGTATCTGCACATGTGGTGGGTTTGTCTCAGATGCAACTTTGTCTTTGTTCAATCCATTAATCATTGATTCTTGACCTATGTCCACTTGAGCCTTCCCTTGCTTCTTGTCTGCACTGTAAAAGATTCAATTTCGTCTAACTGCACCACCCTGGTAGATGGTGATGGCACATTGACTTGATCTACCATTTCTTCTTTGCACACAGAAATCATTTGAATGTGGGACCTAGATGAAGATGCTTGGTTCTTAGGAAAACAATTAGTATATTGGTCTCTGGCCTCTGGGCCGTTCCTGCAAGGAGGGGCATTTTCTGGGAGAGTGCACCTACTAGTGCCCACATTCTCCGCATCTGAAACAAATAATTGGCCTCCTTGGCCCATTTCCAAAGTTATCCCTATGTCTAGGGTTATAATTCTTACCTTGATTGGGTGCAACCACACATTCACTTATTATATGGCCTTGCTTGTTGCACATGGTATACCAAAGTCCACTCTTGATGCCACCTCCTTTTAGTTCCTGCAACTCCTGTCGCAGCTCAGCCAATTCTTCTACTTGGGCCTCCTCCTCCTTTTGGAGCTTTAATGCCTCAATCTCCCTCCTCAATTGAGTAAGAGCATTCTCCTCCTCTTTGTGGGGCTTATTCCTTTTTAAGCCCTCCAACTCCTTCCTTAGTTGGATTACTGAATCCTCCATTTCTGTAGAATATGGCAGTTGAGAAGAAGTTGCTCCATACGGTTGCCTTATCTGCTCCAGTCTTGTAGTTGTGTTGATGAATTCCTCTATGGAGGCTGTAGGCAACACTAATTCCTTGATTTTACATTGGGTGGTCACTGGAAGTGTCTTAGCTAACCATTTCTTAACAAAGAAATCATGTGGAGGATCTGGCAATTTAGGCATTAGTGCCTTAGCCCTAGTCACAAACTCTCGGAACTTTTCACCTGGACCCAATCTCAAGTTCTCTAATTCCTCTATGATGATCTCCGAAGTATTTCCATGCTGAAATTGATTTTTGAATGCATCTTTCATTAAGTCCCAAGTTGTAAAATGGTTCTCAGCAAACTGGCTGAACCATTTATCTGCTAATCCTTCTAATGTAGCAGGGAAGAGTATCAAAAAGGCATCCTCTCTTCCCATTAAGCCTCTAGTTTTGCATAGTGCTAAAAACCTTCTAATATGCTCATCCAGATCTTCTTGAGCTAGGCCTTTGAAAGAAGGAAATTTTATATTTAATCTTAATAGTAGGGTTTCCAAGTCTAACTGACCAGCCATGCTCCTTACTGATAAGTTGATGAAAGTGGACTAGATGATCGTCCAACAACCTTCCTTCTTGTTTGCTTGCAGGTGACCCTCAATGTTTGGGACCGAGTTGCGGTCATGAGCTGCTCATAGCCCTCTTAGTATGAGATAATTGATAAGAATGTACCTTTTAGCCCAATCAAGTAGTACTCTCGGCACTTGAATAGTGCTTCTCCACACTACAAGATGTCTTCTCCTATGCTGAAATCTCCTTGGAGTCCCACCCGGCCTGCCAAATTTTGTTGGGAGATTCTTGAACAAGAAGGGATTTGAGTGTTCTTAGGAGAAAAGGGAAAGACAAGAAGAAACATACACACTGGAAGCCTCTGTCGATTGATTATAATAAGACAAATACAATGGTGATGCACAATACAATGTAATGCTTCTGTGCAAAATCCCATACAGTGCTCAATGACAAAATACCAAATACCCAAGGGACTTGTTGCTGTCGGCCTCCTCTGCACCAAACCTCCACCTTCTCCAAGCCTGCACTTGTGCACACCTTGCACCAAGCTTCCAATAAGGGGGAGGGATTGGACACCTTCTGTCGGCATGCGCACACTGCAATGAGACCTTGGGATCCTTGGGGGGAAATAGCTTAACACTTCTCTACACACTTCTTAGTCACTCTTCATGCACACCTTGCACTTCACTTCTCTGCGGCGCACACTATGTGTCCCTTGCACTTCTCTCTCTTGCTTGGCTTTGAGTGTCAATTCACGTATGCTCCTCACTGCAAGAGTATCTTGGTGTTCACTTTGATGTCCCAAGATTGTCTCTAAAAGTGGGCAGCCAATGACTCCTTGTTTTGTCCTATAGTGACTTTAGACTAAGAACAAAAATTTTAATTGGGGGGGAATACTTTCACTTCTGCGTACACTGCCGCCATACCTTCAAATTTCCTTTTAAGTCTTCACTTTTGCACATAAGAGAGGGTTCACCTAAACCATCCAAAACACTTTAAAAACACTTTGAACCTTAGGGAAATTAGAGAGATACCTCTGCAACCTGCAACCCACTTTCTCCAATTTACCCTTTGTGGAAAACTAATTGTGCACCACCTGTGCACTTTGCACTTTAGCACTTTGACTTTGCACCTATTGACTTTGACCTTGACCTTATTGACTTTGAGCAATTTGACTTTCACCTTTTGACTTTGATTGTGGTTGACTTTGACTATGGTTGACTTTGTTCAAAATGACTTTTATGGGCTCAACAATGTGTATGCATATGCATGTGTATGCATTTACTATATGCAACTACCCTATGAAACATTATCCACCAACCAAAGTGCATGGCCCAAATCCATGGTATGGAAGGTAATATAATGCCCATAATAATCTAGAACTAGGAGAAATGTGTAATACAAAGCAAAGTGCCTGGAACTTAATCCAAGTTATGCAAGTACATTACACACAACCCATAGGCTGCCCTCCTATATGCTTTGGCATGGAGTACAAAAAATTGCATAATTACATAGCTCATCAATTACATCATTTTCATATGTCTTTCTACAATACATCATTATCATATACAATCTATGGAAATTTTCAAGCGGGATGGATCATCCAATCATAGCTTTGTCAATCTTCACTTGTATTCTGCATATTTGTCGTCGCCAGAAGTACTATAACATAAATCATCACATAATGATCAAGCATAGCTTGTCTATTTTGGATTAGTATGATCAGTATCAAGTAATCATATATGAAGACTCAAATCAACATGAAGGCATGTATCCCATAGTCCCACATCATCCACCGCTCAAAACATCCACACAATTGAAAAAGAAAATCAGTGAATGCTTCTACCGTTTCAACGCTACCTCACATTCACAATCCACATGGAGTGTTTCTGCCAAGTTAATGCTACCTCACACTCGCACACACACACACACCATACCGAACACATGCGCATCATCATGGCACCGATATGGGGCTAGGGACACAAAAATCCATGCGATCTTAATCTCTTGATGAGGAAATGATGAGTAAAATATGTAGAAAATGTTAACTAAGATATCCAATATTTTCCCCAATCCCGAATACCATTCAGTTTCTGTAGACTCACGCAAAAAGATGAAACAATCCTATCAGTGATGTAGCACTCGTAGTAATTTGAAGATGGGTTGTAACATCTATTTCTTCATCCATTATTCTTATCCCATCATGAAAATATGGGTTAATAGTGAAAGACTTTGAAACCTTTAAAAGAAGACTAAACTCTGTACGTCAAACAAACAACATCAATTAATGGCATCCTGTCCACTTTGAAAGGGGTACTGTACTATAATATGCCTATCAATAGCATATATCACATTTTTTCCCACATTGATTATTGTGATTACTATTATAAGGTTTATTATTATTATATTGTGAGCAGTAAGCATGCCTCCAACATTGTGAGCTCTGCAAAACCATTCCAAGCATGCCATAGATGTGCCGGATGACATCCATAAAAGTTAATATCTTAAACAAATGCGAAGTGTTCCAAAGATTCGATCAAAGTTTATGGCAGATGTCGTGCGTGCCCAAAAACAACCAAATCAAACCAAAATAAATAAAAAACAAGGTCAAAAGATGATTAGAAGATAACCGAAAAGTGACGAACAATATGCAAAAAAAAGGACCGGACAATCACCGGGGTAAAGCCAGAAAAAAACTGTTGGGGATCATCGAAGAGTTTATGGCAGCATATATACCGACAATGGAAGGATCTAGCTATACAAGTATCCAAGATAAATTGTAAAGTACGGGCAAAGAGCCAAAGAACACTGAAAACTAACAAGAACATAATCATCAGAGCACCACGGAGAACCGCCAAAAGCCTTATACACCAGAATTATCATCGGACTCCAATACGGTGAGTACCGTAATTGTGGTGATAACACTTTAGCAAAATGGTCAGAGATTACCAGAAAGCACACAGAAGACCGCTCTGAGCGAGAGAAGTGTCACGGGACTACCACCGGATAATTACAAAGAGTATAACTGGAAGATCACCGTAGGACCAGGAAACATTGCAAAACACGCTAGAATGGGCAAGACAAAAAATACTGGCATAGATGCGCAAGCATAGAATGTACACATCGGAATTAAGTGTGATGAGCACCGGAATCAATCCAGAGGATCACCGTACTCAATAGAAAGACCGAAAGCGACAAGTTTGTGATCAAATTGGAGCACTAATTCACCGTGTGAGCACCAGAAATACTCGATCAACACCATATTCATAGAAGGCCAGTAGTATGGTTGTAATCACAGTAACGATCCAAAGAACACCGGAATGGCGCAAAGAGCACTGCAATTAACACCGGACAGACCAGGTGGGGAGATGCACAGAGAACGTGCCAGAGAACATGCCACGAATCAAGCGGGACCCTATTTCATCCATACGGATCAAGAGCACTCGAAATAATGGCCGTGATTATCATCGCGCATTGTGCTGCTCCAATGAACGTTAAAGTGTGGCACCATCGCAAAATGGTCTGATCAACGAGGAGTTACCTGAATAGTGTCGTTTGACAGACCGCAAGCAAGGACAACAGGATCCTATCGAGGCCTATCTGTATGAGTGGTCAATACCATGGCAGAGTACCCATGATGCTGTGAAGTCGAGGAGACCATCAAAGTGCTGCATTGCATCGGGGTCGTTCAAGCGGGATCAAACTCCCATTTGTTCACCGAAGCATCGCTCGATTGTACACAGTGATATCACAGGAGGCGACACACAGGATGGGCAAGGTGAGCATTGATTAATGTGCACCGAGCGTCTCCAGCAAGGTCGGGAACACCGGAGATGCTGACAGCCAAGCGTAGATTTCAACTGCATGAGTTACAGGGTCGTACACAGATGCTCAAGCCAGTAGAGCCAAGGGGGGTAAGTCCAGATGACACCAGTGTTAACGGGGGAACGTCCACCCGTCACAATAGGAAGACAAATGCATGCTTACAACAGACAATGTACAGACTTAACAAGGAAGAAGATGAGGTAGAGAGAGAAGAAGTATCAACAAACTCATATGCTGCACGAATCCAAATGTGCTTGTTTCAATACAAAAGCTATGTATTTATACAAATTTATGTACCCATTCGTATGGGACTTTTACCTTTTCATTGCACCCCCTTAGTCAACCCTTCAATTAAACCTTTAAAGACTAAAAAAAATGCCCATGCCTTCATGCCACTTTAACAGGCTTCAATTCTCACAATGGCAAAAGGTTCTTTACAAGAGTCACAAAGTGACTTATATAGATGTGCCCTAAAAATGGTCCTTTGCATCATGGGTACTCTGCCATGGTATTGACCACTCATACCAGATAGGCCTCGATAGGATCCTATTGTCCTTGCTGGCGGTCTTTCAAACGACACTATTCATGTAACTCCTCGTTGATCAGGCCATTTTGCGATGGCACCACACTTTAAGGTTCATTGGAGCAGCGCAATGCGCGATGATAATCATGGCCATTATTTCGAGTGCTCTTGATCCGTATGGATGACATAGGGTCCCGCTTGATTCGTGGCATGTTCTCTGTGCATCTCCCCGCCTGGTCTGTCTGGTGTTAATTGCAGTGTTCTTTGCGCCATTTTGGTGTTCTTTGGATCATTACGGTGATTACAGCCATACTACGGTCGCCTTCTATGAATATGGTGTTGATCGAGTATTTCTGGTGCTCACATGGTGAATCGATGCTCCAATTTGATCACAATGTTGTCGCTTTCGGTCTTTCTATTGAGTTCCATGATCCTCTGGATTGATTCCGGTGCTCATCACACTTAATTCCGGTGGGTACATTCTACGCTTGCGCATCTCTGCCAGTTTTTTTTGTCTTGCCCATTTCGGCGTGTTTTGCGGTGTTTCCTGGTCCTATGGTGATCTTCTAGTTATACTCTTTGTAATCATCCGGTGGTAGTCCCGTGACACTTCTCTCGCTCAGAGCGGTCTCCTGTGTGCTTTCTAGTAATCTCTGACCATTTTGCTAAAGTGTTATCACCACAATTACGGTACTCACCGTATTGGAGTCCGATGATAATTCCGGTGTATAAGGCTTTTGGCGGTTCTCCGTGGTGCTCCGATGATTATGTTCGTGTTAGTTTACAGTGTTCTTTGGCTCTTTGCTCGTACTTTACTGTTTATCTTGGATACTTGTACAGCTCGATCCTGCCATTGTCGGTATATATGCTGCAAGAAACTCTTCGGTGATCCCCAACAGTTTTTTTTTTCTGGCTTTACCCCGGTGATTGTCTGGTCCTTTTTTTTGCATATTGTTTGTCACTTTTTGGTTATCGTCTGATCATCTTTCAACCTTGTTTTTTATTTATTTTGGTCTGGTTTGGTTGTTTTTGGGCACGCACGACATCTGCCATAAACTTTGATCGAATCTTTGGAACACTTCGCATAAGTTTAAGATATTAACTTTTATGGATGTCATCCAGCACATCTATGGCATGCTTGGAATGGTTTCGCACAGCTCACAATGTTGGAGGCATGCTAACTGCTCACAATATAATAATAATAAACCTAATAGTAGTAATCACAATAATCAATGTGGGGAAAAATGTGATATATGCTATTGATAGGCATATTAAAGTACGGTACCCCTTTCAAAGTGGACAGGATGCCATTAATTGATGTTGTTTGTTTGACGTACAGAGTTTAGTCTTCTTTTAAACGTTTCAAAGTCTTTCACTATTAACCCACATGTTCATGTTGGGATACGAAGACTGGATGAAGAACCAGATGTTACAGCCATCTTCAAATTACTACGCGTGCTACATCATTGATAGGATTGTTTCATCTTTTTACGTGAGTCTGTAGAAATTGAATGTTATTTCGGATTGGGGTAAATATTGGATATCTTAGCTAGCATTTTCTACATATTTTACTCATCATTTCCTCATCAAGAGATTAAGATCGCCTGGATTTTTGTGTCCCTCGCCCCATATCGGTGCCATGATGATGCATGTGTGTTTTCTATGGTGTGTGTGTGTGTGTGCGAGTGTGAGGTAGCATTAACTTGCCACAAACACTCCATGTGGATTGTGAATGTGAGGTAGCGTTGATACGACAGAAGCATTCACTGATTCATTTGTGTGCATGTTTTGAGTGGTGGATGATGTGGGACTATGGGATACATGCCTTCATGTTGATTTGAGTCTTCATATATGATTACTTGATACTGATCATACTAATCCAAAATAGACAAGCTATGCTTGATCATTATGTGATGATTTATGTTATAGTACTTCTGGCGACAACAAACATGCAGAATACAAGTGAAGATTGATAAAGCTATGATTGGATGATCCATCTCGCTTGAAAATTTCCATAGATTGTATATGATAATGATGTATTGTAGAAAGACATATGAAAATGATGTAATTGATGAGCTATGTAATTATGCCATTTTTTGTACTTCATGCCAAAGCATATAGGAGGGCAGCCTATGGGTTGTGTGTAATGTACTTGCATAACTTGGATTGAGTGAGATGAAGTGAGAGTGAAGGTGAGAAGCATAGAGATGCACACACACATACACACACACTACGAAGAGACAAGCAAGACACAATGGAAGGTGAGAAATCAACTCTATTACTCAAGAACACTCTTACAAGCTCAAAATAGCTCTAAGCTCTTCTCTACTCAAACAAGCTAACCTGAAAAATGAGCTCTCTAGCTCTTTCTATAGATTCTAGACTAGTTTTGACCGGTTTCACATCTAGTGACCGGCATAGTTAAAAAATAGGTCCTAGATGCTATTTGGAAGGGTAAACGGTGTCTAAAAATAACCAAAATTGGTACGCTCATTCTACCTAAGCTCGAGGACTCCTCGGCTTGCACAAAATGGAGCTATAAATTACAAAAAGGGTTTTTTCTATGTTACATATGTTACAATAGTGATGAAAATCACTGTTGGAGGTTTTGAAGAATATTTATGAAACATAAATCTTTGAAAAATTGATTCGACTGACTCCCTGCTCTGTCTTTACATGCTTTCGCATCTTCTGTGCCTCTGGCTATTGCCAACATCCCCCTCCCTCTCGCTTTTGTCGTCCTCGACAGAACCTTGTTGTGCGGTCTGTCGGATGTAGTTCTGTAGGAGGTCTTGAGCGAGGGTGTGTTTGGATATTTGAATGCCTTGGGCCAGATCTGCCTCAAGCTTCTCCCAATCAATGGGTTGTGGTTCATCTGATGGCGGGAGTCGATAATGCGTGGAATAGACCATCTGTTCACAGGCAAATAGTTGAAGCAAATGTGTGGGCCTGCTGATGAACACCTCTGAATGGTATTCCTAGAATCGGGTTGTGAACATTTCTTCGAAGGTTTGCTTGTAGCACGCCGATAAGTATTTAATTCTGCAATGCCAGGCATAACACACTTGGAGCGATGGCGTTGTACTCATATCATATGCAAGGTCTAGATTATCATGCTCAAATCCCGGGGTGTTTACATGTGGTGCCTTGACGCGTCGGAAGACTTTGAAAACCATTTGCATCATGTCAAAGATCTTGACAGTCATGTGTGCTGCTATATCATCCATATGTTTCAAGTGAGGGATCCAGTGACGAATCGTGGCCATCATGTATCCGATTGTAGGTGGTCCGATAGGTGGTCTGAAGTATGGGTAGTTTAACCAGTCCTGGCATTGTTTGTTGTTATGTATTTTAATAGTGAATGCCTTCCAGGAGCGGCGACGTGGCACTGGTCCCCAACATGGGTTATACTTTAAGTGTAAAGGTGCCTTAACCCAAGTACTCATCATCTCAGGATATTCTTGTAATAGATTCTTGCGCCATTCTGGTTGAAAGATTTCTCCGCACTGCGCATCTGTTGGCAAATCGTCAGGCTCAAACTGAGTAGCGTGAGATGGTTTCTTGCCTATTTCTTTCTCTATGGCTAACTGATATTCTGCCATTAACATGAAATAAGGTTTACATTGTAGCTCGTGCCCTGATATGTATCTACGCGGGGCCAAGTGAGCAAAGTAGGGGGACTGTAAAATGCGTTCTTCAATCATTTCCATGGCGTGTAAGTGCGCCTCTACCCGTGCTAAGTGGGTTGTCCCAAGTTCCTCAATCATCTTCATCCACGCGGGAGTTGGAAGTTCGAAAGTCGTCTGGCCTTCAGTCGTGACGCGTTCGCCTGGGATGGGTTGGGGCTCATAGGCTTCTTCAAAAGTTTCCTCCACCGGAATAGTGACTGTTTCTTCCTCTGCTGGTAGGTCCAATGGGGAGTCTGGTCTGGGTGGTGCTTCATATACTTCTATCCGTGATTGAAGAGTAGATACCTGGGCCCGTAAAGCATTGAGTTCCTCTAGGATGTCAGGAGATGGGTCCGTAGGAGCTGGTAGTCCTTGTGGTATTGGTGCTCTTAACTGCAAGATCTTGTTTTCATCTTTGAGTTTTTGAAACTCCTCGTTCATGTTGTCGTACTCATCTAACAATCTGATATGATCATCTAACAACATTTTCATTGATTTTGAGGGCACGGCCTTAAAGCAACTAGGGCTCAATGGTTGGTTAGGTTGATCAAGGGCAGCTTCTAAATTTTCTCTGTTCTGCTCTTGTAAGTGCTGGTTTTCTTCTTTTGCTACTACCAAGTGTCGTCTGAGTAAGCCCATGTTCCGTGTAAGCATCGCATTGCGAATTGTCTGGGCCCTTAACAAATTATCAAGATCAGCAGTGGCTTCTTTGGTTTTCTCTTCACTTTCTAGTTCTAGTTTATGATATGCCTCTCGTAGTTCTTGATAGCGAGTATTCAATGAGGCATTCTCGATCGACAATGAATTAAGCTGCGACTGTAAGTCATTGGTTGTCCTCTGCAGCTGCTGATAATTAGTTCCAAGAGATGTGAACTCATCTCTTACTTGAGTCATACAGGTGAGCATCTGTCGAAATGCATTATCTATAGTGGGTGATAATATTAATGGTGTGCTAAGTGAAGATGTAGTGGGTGTAGATGCAAAGGGAATGGGGAATGGGGGTGGGAAAGTGGATGTTGTGGTGATTGTGGAAAATTGTGGTGTGCCTATGTATGGTTGTGCCATGAATGAAGTGAGTGGTGGTGCAGTGGGTGGTGAGATATCCATGTCGCTGGATGTGGTGTCCACTGCGGTGACTGTGAATAGTGGGGTGATCGTGGGTGCGTGTGTGGGTGTAAATACAGGATTTACAAAGGTTGAAGAGTAATTTACAAAGGGGTTTTCTAATGCTGCTTGGTGGAAAGGGGGAAGAGGAATGACGGTGGGTCGGGGAGGTGATACAGGGGAGAAGGTTAATGGAGGTGGGAATGGGAAAAGGGGTCTTGGAGGTGTGGGGAAGGACGGAAAGGATGGTGGGAAAATTGGATTTGATAGAAAGGTGGGTGTGCTAGTGGGTAGACTAGGTTGAGTGGGTGCGGGAATTGTGGGATGAATGGGAGTAAGGATGACTTCTGCTACTCCGTCGGAGAAGGAGGATGTTGTTCTGGGAGAAGGAGGGTGTATGGGGGAGACTCGATGGATGGGAGGTGAAGAAGGAGCGGTTGGGGAGGTAGGTACTTCAACAACTATGGTGGTATGTTCAGCAATAGTACGGGGTGGGGAGTCGATGATAATGGTGTCTTCTGCCAATGAGCCTTCAGGGATGAGGCACGCTTCTCGTGCCTGTTCTAAAGATTGACCGCCGGTGGGTACCCGAATATATTCACCCAGTTCGGTTAGTAGACGGATTCTACGAGGGTCATATTGCGGTAATGGTTTCCTCTCCAAATATCCTAAGGCTTCTGTGGATCCCATTGATTTGACAAGTTCTCGGAAGCCTCTGATGTATACTTCTTCGAATCCGCCTGAGACAAGTTCCTGTTCTATAAGTGCTTGACTCTCCTCCTTAGTCAATTTCTTGCGTGCCCAAACTTTTTCCATCGTACGATACAACTTTTTGATGGCCAATGTATAAGCTGCTGCTTCAAAGGTTTCATCTTCATGCGTACTGGTGTCTCCCTGGGTGTCCGTGTGCTGTCCTTGTTCCTCTGTCTGTCCATGCTCTTGGGATTCGTGAGTGCCCTGGCTGGCTTCGTCATCGCCTTCGTCTTCATCGGTTTCCGTTCTTTCTTCCTCGGAACTAGACACTATTTGTCCTTGTGGTTGGTCTCGGGGCGTGGTCGGGTAGCTTGGCCGCTCATATTCTTGAGAAAAGATTTGACCTTCTGAAAACTGAAATTCATTGGAGAAAGCATCTTGCATTTCGAAATCAAACGTTGTATCTATGGGTTCTGCTTCCAAGTTAGGTATCGGAAAAGAAAAAGCTTCCGCACTAATAGTGGTGGGAACTTTTGCTGTAGTGGTGGTCGGTTCCTAAACTGATGTTGCCTGTGAGGTAACTGCACTAGTAGTGCCTTCTGTTACAATTGGTCTTGATAATCGTATGCGAATAGGTTGTACCGTTGGAGTGGCTTCTGTCGGGGATTGCTCTGGAGAGGGTTGTGGTGAGGGTGATTCTGGCACCTGAAGGCAGGGGATAGTTCCTCTCATTCGCTTTCCTGCTCTTCCTTTGCTGGCCTTCCTAGCTTTCTTTGTTGTTCCCTTGAAGGCTTTCAGCTCCTCACTTGTCATTGCTCGCTCGATAGGTAAATCGTAGGCCAAACACATATATACGATGCGCATGAGAGCACAACATCCATTGATGACCTTCTTTCTTTCCCATCTGTGTTGTTCTAGGTAGAGCTGATCAATGATCCAGCTTGCTAGATCAACTGTCTGGGGTCCAGTACATGCTAAATATAAACCAAACCATATGCGCTTGTGAGGCATTGTGAATCTGTCTTGAGCGGGGAAAGCAAAATGCTGCATGCATATCCGTAGTGGTTTTGAAATCTCAGGTGTGATCGCCGAAATCTCTTCCCACTTAGTAACGTCTCCACGTTTCATTGGCTCTGGAACCAGCCTTTCTCGTTCTGTTGGAGTGTGTGTACCATGGATCTTGATTGCAGCGCGAATCAGATCTTTAGAAAGATAAAATCTTTTATATGGTGGATCGTTCACTAAGGATGGCAAAATAAAAGTGCCGGGCAGATCTTTGTTCTCAGAAGCTGTCAAAGTGGTGACTAAGTAATAGCGTTTGTAGAAGTCTAGTTTAGGCAAAGGGTCACTCAAATACTCTGTGAAGCCGGCTCTTGCCCAAACATGCGTTAAGTCTTGTGTGTTCTGTAGTCCTTCGAACTCTCTTGAGAAAAACTGATATTTGCCCCAGGTACGGTCATCAAAAGTCAAATTGGCCTCGAATATAAAATCAGCATCCGCCAATGGTCCTGCTAGCCCTTGAAACCAGTGAGAATTGCAATGAATCTTCTCAGTATAACCCTTGGAGGGATCGTCAATTGTCATGGGTCTTGGAAAACCTTGAAATTCGGGCGGTTGAGCCGTAGGATGGGGCTCCACTAGTAGTTCTCCAATATTGGACATTGGTGCACTGGGCCAGCTTCTGATGGCCCTTTTGCCTGCATGATGTATGATGCGAGTGTGTAGAAGATCTGCTACAAACGATTAGCACATTAGTATGGAAATTAATCATGATCCCATGAAAGTGAGACCGTAATCCCTTTCCATAGCCGATGTGTAACCCGTGTAGCCAAGTGTTGTGATGTGATTGATGCAATGCTTCTTACAGAACTAGTGCAGGTCTTTGGACACCTATATGTTTTCAGATATTGCATGCAGTGCTTTGATGAGATGTTATTACAAGCGTTGTTGGGTTATAGTGTGTGGATTCATACAAGGTTCAGTTGTGAATGAGTTATTACAAGGTTGTAGATTAATCGGGGTGGGAGTTATGTTAGATAAGGGAGTCATAGAGGGCGTCTGGATACGTTTCGGTATCCACTTCCTAAGAGTTTGTGTGCAGGTGATAGGCTTCTGTTGAGGGACAAAAGATGAGATCGGATTTGGTGGGGTTGAAGGGTGAAGAGATTTCTGAGGGTTATATATTACATGGTGTAGCTCAGTGATGAGTAGCACCTCCTTTAATGTCAATCCGGGAAGACGTGAGGATGGTATGAAGACCAAGAGCAAGTGGAAGCACAAGTGCGTGAGTGAGAAGCACACAAGCATGCACACACATACACGCACACGCGCACACACAGCAAGAACAAAGAGAGTAAGACAATGGAATCACTTCTATTGCAACCAAGTTCTCATACAAGCTCAAACTACAAGAAAAACTACTCAAAAATGAGCTCTCTAGCTCTATTTATAGTTTTTGACTAGCTTTGGCCCTGTCCAGACCTAGTGTCCGGCCTAGTTAAAAATTAGGTTCGAGGGCTTATTTGAGGGCTCAAACGAGATCTAAAAATTATGAAAATTGGCAGGCAACTACTTCTAAGGCTCCCCAAGCTCGAGGACTCCTCGGCTTGTACAAAATGGAGCTACAAAAAGGTGAAATGATATTTACAAGGGTTTTTAGTGATGAGAATCACTTAAAAATGATGTAAGGGTTTTGAAAAAAAATGAAGGGTTGCCTTAGTGCTAGATCTGCATGTGTGTCCGTACTTGCTTCTTCCCGTATACTGTCAACACTCTCCCCCCCCCTAGCGTCTGTCGCCTCTGACAGACCTCTGCTCCACCGTTTGATCAATGTACTCTTGCAGGAGGTCGGTTGCCACTTCTTGTTCCTTGATGCGTATTCCCCGAACCAAGTCTCTCTGGAGGGTCTCCCAATTGACTGCACTCGGTATGTCCGGTTGTGGCGTTGTGTAGAGTTCTGAGTGCATGGTTTGTTCGCATGCAAAGAGGTGTAACAAATGGGTGGGCCGTGGCGCGAACACCTCTGAGTGTGCTTCCCAGAACCCCGTGGTGAACATTTCATCGAAAGTTTGCTTGTAGCAGGCAGGGAGATATCTGATGCATGCGTGCCATGCATAAGCAACTCGTATGCTCGGGGTGGTGCTCATATCATATAGCAGGTCATAATTACCATTCACAAACCCGGGAATCGGAGGTTGAATATGACAGACATTTCGGAAAGTTTTGAGCACAACCTGCATCATATCGAAGATCTTGAGCATCATCTGGGCAGCCACATCTGGCATAGGGTGGAGGCATGGAAGCCAATGTCTGATGGTAGCCATCATGTAGGCTACAGTAGGCGTGCTGTTTGGGGGTGCAATGGCAGGGTAATTGAGCCATTCTTTGCAATTGGCGTTGTTCTTGACTTTGATGGCGAATGACTTCCATGTTCGTCTCCGTTGCACTGGTCCATAGCAATTGTTATACTTCAAATGCATGGGTGCGTGGTCCCATGTCCGTAGCATCTCGAGATAGGTTTCCAATAGCTTTTGCCTCGAGATGGGTTGGTGTATTTTCCCTTTGCGCGCCTCCTCTGGAATGTCCTCAGGTTCAAATTGTGTTGCGAAAGTTGGGTACTTGTTGGTCTTACGTTTGATCTCGGCGTTGTAGTCTGCCAACAGTACAAAGTATGGCTTATATTGTAATTATGAGCTGGTTATTAGTCTTCTAGGGGCCAGATGTCTGAAGTAGTCTGATTGAAGTATGGTTTCTTCAATGGTCTTCATGGCCAACATCTGGTAGGAGATACGTTCTTCATGAGTCTTCCCCATTTCTTCTACCTGTTTCATCCATGCCGATGGGGGTTCCTCATAAGTGTCCTGTCCTTCCTCAGTGATTGTGCCTCCGGGAAAAGGTTGAGGCTCATAGTTCTCTTCAAATGCTTCCTCCACTGGAATAATAACTGCTTCTTCTTCTATTGGTTGCTCAAGTGGGGAAGGAGGTCGTTCATATTGTAACAACTTGATTTTCAACTCTGCAACCTGTTGCCTTAGCTCAAGTACTTCATTGGTTACTGATAATTCCGGCTTTGGTGAGGTTGCAGCGTTGGCCATCTCTTTAAGTTCTCGTTGGTGTTGGGTAGGCCCTTGGGCTTTCTGTAGGTCTTTGACTTGGTCAGCAAGCTGATCATGTGCTTCCAAGAGATTGGCATAAGCTTCCAATATTTGTTGTATGTTTTCTGAGGGGATGGCTTGGAATTTAGCCGGGTCAATGGGTGCCCCTGGAGTATTTTCCATAGCTGCTTCGAGGTTGTCTTGATTTTGTTGTTGTAGTCTTTTGTTTTCTTCTTGAGCAGCCGCTAAATGGCGTCGGAGTAGAGCCATGTTTCGTTGTAGTCTAGCGTTACGGGCTAGCTGATCTCTAAGTTGTTCTTCAGTTACCCTACTCTTCTCTGTATGTGTGGATTCGAGCTCCACCTGATATTGTTGGAGGGTAGTCACCTCCTGCTGTAATTCCGTATTAGATAACTCCAGGGCAGTTGTTGCAGAGCCAAAGAGCGCACAAAGCAGAGAAAAAGACGAGCCCCAAAATTTTTCCGATTTGGACCAGATATTTTTGTAACATATTCATTTTTGTAATATATTTCCCTTGTAAAGGCACTAGAGGAGTCCTCTAGATGCATTCCCATAGAAGAATAGAAGCTTACCCATGTAAAATAGTAGGAAATTAGCTCTTAGGGAATAAAGTGCCGGTCACTTGTGTGAAAGGACCATTTTTAGGGCACTAGTATATAAGTCAAATGTGACTCTTTGTAAAGGACTTTTTGCCATTGTGAGAAGAGAGAGCACAGAAATTCGAATTTGTGTCTTCTTCCCTCTTCATCTTCTTCTTCGTGAGTTTGTATGCATGTGTATTGCTTGGAAAGAGTGCTTGTGAGTGTGATTTATCCTTGAGAGTGTTTCTTTGCTGTAGGAGAGGTGTGTGCGAGGTGTAGGAAGTGTTGGAGTGTAGGAAAGTATTCCCGCGACTCAGTATTTCTGTCATAACTTGAAGTAGGAGTGTCGGAATTGCGTGAAACTACTGCCATTGGATGCGTCTTCTCGAGAGCTTCGAAACGCATATGCTATTCGCTATGTTTGGAGCTCGGAGCTAGGAGAAAAGTCCAAAATACTGACGGCTGCTGCACCAAGTATCGTTTCGTCTTGACCTACTGTTGAAGCTTGTTAGGATAAGTATTTTCCTCACTTTCACTCTTGAGTAATTCATTTGCATTGACCATTACACGTTTGCATGTCTTCATACACTCGGCTAGGTTAGCATACTCTTCGGATTGATAAATTAAAAGCGTGTATCCCCACTATATGCACTTGTGAGGGGATTGAGGTACAGTCTCTTTCTCCGCAAGTCCCTAAGTTGAAGCTTAGGTCAACACACTTTTTGGCGCCGTTGCCGGGGAGTGATGAACCAAACCGAGGCATTCGCGTGATGGTAAGTAGCTTTTTGCTTTGAAGAACTTGGAGGAGCGGAAATCTTCTCTTCTTTGGTAAGTCAATTTCAACCGCACTTGCTACTTCTCATTCTTGGAGTGTGTGTAGTGAGTTGATAGATTAGGGAAGTGAGTAGAAGAAGTAGAATAGGAGTGAGTGGAGAGTAGAGTAGGCTTAGGTTTGTTCAAGAATCTTCATTTTTCTGTAAGCTAGGAATTCCAAAGTATAAAAGCCAAAAATTTTTCATTTTCAAGTTACTTGTTGAACAAGTATCGTGGAGAGTTGTGTCGAGTGTCGTGTGAGCCCAGCGATCGTTTCGAGGGAAGCAAGCAATAGTGGAGAGAGTTCAGTGCAAGGAGTTGGACCAAGAGATCATGGGAGCTTCCAAGGTAAACTAAACCACCTCCTTGCTCAAAAATTTCAGCATTTCAACCTAGGAAAAGGAAAAAACGACCTGCGCTGAGTGTCGTTTGGGCTTGCAGGGGGTTAAAAGTAGTTTGTTGATTGATACAGTGGGTAGGGATAAGAGAGAGAACCTAGGAGAGAAAGGGGGAAACATCCAAATCTCAAAAAACAACACAAAAAAAAAAATTGAAAAAGGGTCAAGTATCGCCTTGCTCCTGCGGTCGAGTATCGTTTTACTCCTGCGGTTGAGTATCACGATATTTCCCAGCGGTCGTCGATCGTTTCGCTAGAGATCGTTTCAGACAGCGGTCGTAGATCGTTTTGCTAGAGATCGTTTGGATCAGAGGTCGTCGATCGCGTATCGTTTGCCAAGTATCGTCATCCCGAGATCGCGATACTTGTCAAAGGTCGTGTATCGTTTGTCTCAGGTGTCGTCGATCGTCGATCGTTTGGCGGAGATCGCGACACTTGTCAAAGGTCGGTATCGTTTCAGATAGGTATCGTCGATCGTTTCTAGTGAAGGTCGTAGATCGTTTCTATCCGAGTATCGTGTATCGTCTAGTGAGAGATCGAGTGTCGTTTCAACCAAGTATCGCCGATCGTTTCTACTAGAGATCGTCGGTCGTGTATCGCTTTCTACCAGAGATCGTTTTGCTAGAGATCGTTTGGTCAAAGGTCGTTTTCCAGCGATTGTTTTGATCAAGTATCGTTAGACCCAAGTGTCAATTTCGAGCGATCGTTTTGATGAAGTATCGTTTCTGAGCGGTAGTTTTGGGTCAGAGGTCGTAGATCGTTTTGTGGAGAGATCGTGTATCGTTCCCAGCCAGAGATCGTTTGGGGAAGGTCGTTTTCCAGCGATCGTTTCTCCCAAGTATCGTCTGTCAGCGATCGTTTCACCCGAGTATCGTTTGTCAGCGATCGTTTTCTCAGAGGTCGTGAGAGTCAAGTATCGTGACTTGAAATTTTCTTTCAGTCACATTCCAGCCCAAGTTTCCCTAGCCTTCTAAACCATAACCTAGAACTCTAGAGACTAAAGGTGGACCAGACTTTATCAGAGCTCTTAAGTGAATGAACTTGAGATCAGGAAGAACCCTAGGAAGCCGAAGAAGTGTAATTTCTTCCGTAGGGAGTGTAGCTGAACCTAGTAACCGATCACACTATTCTGAGACCTCTAGTGAGTCAGAAGGAGAAATCCCTATGGCTTCCGAGGATATGCAAGGCACTGTACCCATGATTGGCCAGATGTCCATCATTGAGGGTGAATACAGAACTTCCTTAGAGTATGTGAGCACTAATCACAATGAGATCCCTATCTATCTGGATGGTCTAAACAGATCAGTGGCCAGACTAAGGAAGGCTTCAGAGGCCTACATAGTGCCAAGACCAGCAGTTAAGTACATAGGAGGACTGTACATGGATAAACAAGACATTCAATACATGGTCACAGAACATCCTGAAATCATTAATGAGCGTGGTGAGGAGAATAATACTTCAAGCTTAAATGGACATGAAACTGAAGTACAAGTGACTACTCCTAGAGGAAGATCAACAATCACTAAACTTTGGAGAGGAGACTTAGTTCCCCAGGATGACACTCTAATAGATGTGTATTTGATCAACGGGATGGAGCACCTGCTCAGAGCCCACTCTTCTATTTGGGAAGCTGCTCCTAACCCAGTTACCATCTATGAGTTACAAGATCCTGAATTTTCCACCATCATTACATATTTGGACAAAGACCACAGAAGGTATTGGCCAGTCACTGAATTAGAGAAAGCTGAGCTGAAATATCAGAACATCCCAGTGTTCCCCCCAAGGGACCAAGCCACTACTTCACGTAACCCACTTAGAACCTCTCAAAATGATTCAAGTCAACATTCAGGACAAACACAACAAACTCAACAAACCCAGATCCCTTTTAGACCTCATGTACAATTTACAATACCTGCCACTAATCCTAATTACCGGCCACAGCCAGCTATGGACCCAAGACAAGGAGTTCGTGCTCCAGTCAGACCACAGGTAGTACGAGGACCAGGCATGCCTATAGGAAGACCAAATTACCCTGTAATGCCGAGACAACCTGAAACAGGAAGAAGACTAAGGCCGATTCAAGTGGCCAAGTGCATGAGAAATCATTATGATGGCTCGAGCGAACCCTATAATCACATAGCAGAATTTAAACAAGTAGTTAGAGCCGAGCAGGTAGATGACTTCATGATTCAATATGAGTCCTTTGGCCTTACCTTGTCAGACACAGCCCTGGCCTGGTTTCAGCCATTGGATCCCAATACCTTTCAGAACATGGATCAAGTGTATCAAGAAATGATTGAAGAATTTACCAAGTCTGGAATCAAGAACAATTCTTCGTCATTAATCCACAGCTTCAAACAAGCTCCAACTGAGTCAGTCAGATTGGCAGCCAGGAGATTCAAGCAGTATGTGGATAGATGTCCCGTAGAAGAGAGACCAACACAAAACAAGATGGTATCATTGTTTTTAGAAGGACTATTGAACGGAACCTTGAGGTCATTAGTGTATGTGAAGAGAGTCCAAACTCTGCAAGAGTGTATGAAGGAATGTATAGACCTAGAGGATAACCTTGCAGGAGACTTGAAAATACCCCAAGGAAGTGTGAAAAGTGAAGAGTCATCAAATAGCACGTCAAACCCTAAAAACAACATAGAGGAAATTGCCGACTTGCTAGCAAAAAAATTGAATACGCAAGGACAGAGGAATTATCCCACCAATCCTATGAGAATGCCTATGCTTAGAAGATGTATGCAGTGCGGAGGAGATCATCCTTCTCACTTGTGTACTAGGGGAGTAGTCCCACCACCTGCCTATGCTCCTCATAGACCCTCTGTTCCCGGGCCACTAAAGTATTGCAGTATAGAGCAGAGGTACACAAACCATAGCACCGAGAACTGCCCTTACACTAGGCAAACCAGACCCACCCAGCCCTATGTGAGACCATATGGATATCCGCAGAACCAGCAGGGAGGAGAAGCCTTCAGATATCCCTCATATCAGCCACAGGCACCAATAGCACGACCATACACATACCAAGGATATACACAGCCTCAGCCAGTGCTAGGACAACAGCCGCCCCACCCTCAGAATGTTGTCCCAGTTAAGATAGCGCAACCAGAGGAAAACTTAGAAAGGGCTATAGTGCCAGCCACACCCTTGACTAGTAGTGAACCATGTGACTCATTTTACGAACCTAGTCAAGGAATATACTCAGGTTATGAGAGCTCAATAATGGATTATGGGCAACAATATGACCCATATGCTTATGGCATGGAGACGTCGGAGAGTTCATATAACTACGAGCAAGATTATGTACCATTAATGTACACAGCTCCTAGAGCAACCATGCCACCTCGACCAATGAATAGACCGCCTGTACCTAGAGGACCATGCTACAAGTGTGGAGGTGACCACTATATTAGAGAATGTACATTGCCAAACCCACCACCACCACAACGAATTTGGGAAGGTTATTGTAGCGATTGTGGAAAGGAACATCTTTTTAGAGATTGTCCTAAGAACCCAAACAAAGTCACCTCTAATGTACAGATTAACGTAATAGAAGTAATTGAGTCGTCAGGGAGTGATAAAGAGTACACTATACCATTAAAAGCCATAACAAGAGCAAGGGCTAGAGAAGACCCTGATAAAACCAGAGAAAATAATCAAAGTGACAAAGAGGGGAATACACCCATCCCTCACAGAGTAGAAGACTCCGAAGAACCAGAAAAAAGTATCACCAGTAAACGATCCCAAAGATGGAAGCAAAGGAGAGACAGAATAAAAGAAAAAAAATTATTGCAAAAGAAGGAAAATGAAAAGAGAAAACCAAAACCAACAGAAGAAGCACAAGTGGAAGAAGACAATAAAAAGGAGAATAAAAAGGAGGAGGTAGAATCGGTATTAGCAGACCCAATGCCTGAAGATTTAGCCATGTGGATCCGGGCATACAAAGAGAGAATTAAAGCCGGACCTACCATAGAACAACATGAGAGAGAATATCCGAGAGGTGACCTAGAGAAAGAAAGATTGGAAATCTGCAAAAAATTGATAGAAGTTGCCCAACAAACATTAGAAAAACCCAAGTCACCCTTACCAAACAATCGAATTGGCGAAGAAAGATTCCAAGAGTGTCTAAACAATCAGGGAAAGTCTAATGTAAATAGACCTCTGGATGATGAAATTGGTATTGAGAGAAAGGAAGGATCCATAGTCCCTGAAACAGAAGGAGATTGGACTAAGGATTTATGGGCGCGAGTTCAAGAGGACAAGTGGAAAAAGGTAGAGGGAATGGAACCGCCCTTTGAAGAATTGAAAGCAGAAAACGAAATAGAGGATTCAATACCTGAACTTAATTCAGAAGGGATTTTTTCAATGGATGCAAGTGACAAAGAAGCCGAAGACGATGTAAAGGAACTACCTAATTACACCGGGGAATACGAGCACAACTCAGAATTGTATCGCATTCCATCAATAACGAGACGAGAAACGAATCCATCAGTTCAAACATCGGAGATCATACAACGCCTTAGAGAAGTGAAAATCCCATGTACCTTAACATTCGAGGAACTGCTGAAGGTAAAACCACATCTAAAAGAAAAATTGATCAATCAGTGGGAAGTCAAGGAAGAAAAGAAGGAGGTAGATGACGAAGTGAAAACGATGAGAATTCGAGTGGATAAAGTAGGAGACTTTAGTGAAGGAGATGAGGGAAATACCTGTCTACCAATCACCTATAGGGGTTACACAACCAAGGCCATACTAGATTCAGGAGCTGGTGTTGGCATAGCTACTAAAGAAATTTGGGAGAAATGGGGAAAACCTGCATTGAGACCAACACGTATGAAAATTCAGATGGCCAATGGACATACGGAAAGACCCTTAGGATTGTTGGAACGAGTAGTCTTCACTACGTGCGGAGTGGAATTCGAACATACTTTAGCAATTTGTCACTTTGAAAGGCCGAGCAACTATGAGATGATCTTGGGAAGGCCATTCATGAGACAGCTGAAGGTAGTACAAGATTGGGGAAAGGATGCAGTGTACCTACAACACGCAGGAGTCACCACTAGGATCAACCTACATACGTACACATATCAAGATGTCCCACCTCTGCAATGGAATCAAATCCATAAAGAGGAAGACGATCAATCGATTCATAGTGCAGGTTCTAGTGACCAATCCTGGATGAACGAGGACACTCATCTATGGATGTGCCAAGCTGCAAAAAAGGAAGAAGAGAGAAGAAAAAGTTGGCAGCAGAAACAAGGTATAGTGAGATCGGTACAAGATCCAGCTTATATGCCACAAGTATTTCCAGACGAAGAATTCGAACCTCATGGTTGGATGGAAATCTTAGCCACCCTCGATGTTTGTGTAAACGAAGAAGTGGTAACTATGAACGAATGTATTGACGAGGAGGGTTATGACATTAGCCTGTATATGGTAGTCCTTCAGGAGGCAGAAGAAGGAGAAGTATTTGAGAAAGACTGGAAGGAGGACTACGAGAGCATTGAAATGGAATCAGAACCCCTGGATCTAGGGATTAGTACCACCAACATGGACATCACTGCCAACGAACAACGTAAGGATCTCACACGAAAGGAAGAATTAGAAGTTGAAAGGGAGTTGGAAGATGACGATAATAAGCTTCAAGACCAATTTGAGGTACCAGCTCACTTCAAAAAATATGAAATAGAAGAGAGGAAGATTGCTATTCAAATGCCTAAAAGAGAGGCACAACCGGGAATAGCATATGATAATAAAGAGCAGACCAAGAAAATAGTTGTAACCATGGAAGGAGGAGAGGAACGATGTACTTTCATAGGACAGGATGTCTCAGAGGAAGAAGAACGAGAGTTAATTCAACTCATAAGAGAATATCGGGATGTCTTCGCTTGGACTTATAAGGATTTAAAAGGAGTAGATCCATCTATATGTGCGCATAGAATCCCCATGACATCCGAAGCCAAACCTTCCAAACAGAGACCTTATACTTATAATGAGGTGTATTCAGCCAAGATAAAAGAAGAAATAGATAAGTTGTTGGATGCTGGATTCATATACGAGATAGAACACACAGAATGGGTATCGCCATTAGTGGTAGTGCCCAAGAAAAACGGAAAATTGAGAGTGTGCATAAATCTGAAGAAGGTGAATGCAGCCACTATACGTGATAGCTACCCATTACCGATTACGGATCATCTATTGGAGAGGGTAGCAGGTAAAGAGGTCTATAGCTTCCTAGATGGTTTCTCAGGATACAATCAGGTAGCTATTGCGACCGAGGACCAACACAAGACAGCATTTGCCACTGAATGGGGTGTGTATGCATTCAGAGTGATGCCCTTTGGACTCACTAATGCGCCAGCTACCTTCCAACGATTAATGTGTCACGTGTTCAAGGAATTCTTAAAAAAAAGCATGGAAGTGTATGTAGATGATCTTTGCACGTATTCCAATCAAAGACCCGATCACATGCCGGAATTAAGGAAGATATTCAACAAATGTAGGCAGTATAGAGTCTGCTTAAACCCAGAAAAATGTGTCTTCATGGTAAGACAAGGAAAAATACTAGGACACATAGTCTCAAGAAATGGGATATCTACGGATGAGGATAAGATTAAAGTCATATTGGACTTACCAAGACCCAAAAATGTAAAGGAAGTACAAGCTTTTATGGGACATTGTGGATATTACCGTAGGTTTATTCACATGTATGCCATAATAGCTAAGCCCTTATACGGTCTATTGACTCAGTTCATTTGGACAGACGAGTGTGAGAAGGCCTTCAACGAGCTGAAAAAGAGGTTGAGTACAGCCCCAATTCTAAAATCACCCAACTGGAGTAAGCCTTTTCATATTCATGTTGACGCTTCGAATTATGCAATTGGATGTATCCTAGCACAACCGGCTGATGAGGGAAAGCTTGACCATCCAATCGCTTATGCGAGTAGACAATTAAACCAAGCCGAAAGAAACTACACGACTACAGAAAGAGAAGGCTTAGGAATGGTTTATGCAGTCAAGAAGTTTAGACATTACCTCTTAGCCAACAAATTCAAATTCTTCGTAGACCATCAAGCTTTGTTGTATCTAGTCAATAAACCTTGTAGCACGGGAAGGTTGGTGCGATGGTTCTTGTTACTAATGGAGTTTGACTTTGAGGTAATAGTCAAAAAAGGAAACACACATGTGAGAGCAGACCACCTTTCTAGGTTAAAACACGGGGAGCCACCTAGCGGAGTTCCTGATGATTTGCCAGACACCTATCTTTTTAACCTGGAAGTATGTCCTCAATGGGCCGAGAAATTGATCCCAATACTTACACATGGACCTAAAGATGGGATCACACCAAAACGAAAACAAGATCTTTGGAGGACTAAAAACCTTCACATTATTGCTGGAAGTTTATACCACCAGGATTCAAGTGGATTACTGATGAGATGCGTGGAGGAAGATGAACAACAAATGTGGCTTCAGAAAGCACATATAAATCAATGGAACACTCACTTGGACGCAACGGGAACATGGCAAACACTCAAGAGATTTGGCATATATTGGCCAACCATGCAACGAGATGCACATCATTATGTGTCAACCTGTCAAACCTGTCAAGAACAAATCCCAGATGCGAACTCTACGTTATGCTATTCTACAATAGCACCAAGGTGGAGCATGCCTTTAGTAAAGTTCTTGAAAACTCGAGAGTACCCTGACGGAGCTACCCTAGCGAGAAAACGTGCTCTCGAAGAACAGAGCAAAGATTACGTTATCCTAGGAAAACAACTCTTTAAACGCGGAAAGGATAACCAGCTAAGATTGTGCATTCATGAAAATGAATATCTCTCTGTATTAGAAATGGCACATGCAGGAGCTGCGGGAGGACATTTCTCAGCAGACAGAACGGTCAAGATGATTCTCTTTGCAGGACTGTGGTGGCCAACTCTACATATGGACGCGGAAACATATGTGAGAAGCTGTGAAACATGCCAGAAAGCAAAATATCCTATTAGAAGAGATGACATGCCTTTAAGACCCATGGTTTGTGCGAGAGCATTTACCAAATGGGGAATTGACTTCATAGGACCTATCAATCCACCTGCGAAAGGATCACATGCAGAGTACATAATAGTAGCCACCGACTACTTGACCAAGTGGGTAGAAGCAAAAGCCACTAGAAAGAATGATGCTCAAACCACAGCAAAATTTCTCTTTGAGCACATATTCACACGCTTTGGACTACCGATCGAGATAGTGAGTGATCGAGGAACTCATTTCTTAAACGAAGTCATTGAATCGCTAATGAATGAATTCTTAGTGATTCATAAAAAGTCAGCCCCATACCACCCTCAAGCTAATGGGCAAGCTGAGAGTTCCAACAAAGTACTTTGTACGGTATTGACAAAGATTGTCAATAATGGGAGGTCAGACTAGGACAAACAATTGCATCACGCAATTTGGGCCTTCCGAGTGGCATATAAAACGGCTATTGGAACTACACCTTTCAATTTAGTGTATGGGCAAAATGCAATTTTGCCAATTGACTTCTTAGTGCCTACATTAAAAGTAGCCCAGCAGTATGAGTGGAACGGTCACGAATTATCTCAGCAATTAGATCAGATTGAAAAGCTACACGAGACAAGATTGCAGGCGGTAGCGGGCATTTATGCAGCCAAACGGAGACAAAAGGCTTATTATGATGCACATATAAAAGACAAGGGACTGAAAGAAGGCGATTTAGTCTTAGTATACACCCTCAAACAACATGCAAAGAAACTACAAAAACGCGGATATGGACCTATGATCATAAATCGAATCTCCACTAGTGGTGCAGTCAATCTCGCCACACTAGACGGAGATATTCTTCCCAACTACATCAGTGGTTGCAGAGTGAAAAGATTTATGGAGCCTCTAACGGATCAAATGTTAGCACGACTCTTAGGAGCTCAGAGTAGAAAAAAGGAAGAAGAACGCATACGCGAAGAAGCGAGGCAAGAAGCCCTAGAACGTATCAGAAAACGGAAAGAGTGGATGAGAGAAAGAGACGAGAGATATCGAGTAGGAGAAGAACTCATCCCTATGGCTAATTTTAGAGCCACAGAGAACTCTGGACAACAAAGAAGACAGCCTTATTTGAATCTGGGAGCAGGACGAAAAGAGTACCACTTAGTGGATGCTCTTATAGACACAGGAGCAGCAATAAGCTGCATTAGATTCTCTTTGTCTCAGAGACTTAAAGAGGAGTTACGGCCATCGAAGGCGCTGCTAATTGGAATAGGAGGAAAAGTTACTCAATGCATAGGTGAGATCACTTTACCTTTACATATGGGGAACAACACAATGGAGCAGAGACTTTTAGTATGTCAGGACCAAGATCTGCTTGAAGATGTGGTGCTAGGCCAAGATTGGATATATGAATATGAGGTAACCATCCAATTGGCTTTAGGATACATCTCGGCCAGGATAGGACCTCGTGAAGTGTATAGTTTGCTAGACGAACGACCACCCAAAGCTGCTATTATAGAGCCAGAAATCCATCCTAACGAACAAAGTCATGAGAGTATGTTCACTAGCAACATGGGAATCCCATCGTCAAGTACTTCATGTGAAAAGAATGTGAGTCCTGTGTGCACTCCATCTTCGAATCTAGAAAGTCACGAGAGTACACAAGAACATGAGATCAAGCCCACTGAACCACAAAGCACAAGAAAGACTATTCCCCTGCAAGACGTGAAGTCTACAACCGTGAAAGTGTACCCCATTCCACATTCTACACGAGCTTGGATAAGAAAGGACCAAAAGAAGGCCTATCTTCAGCAACAGAAAAGTCTTCGACAGCAGCATGAGCAATTGCATAAGAAGACAAAGAATTTCGAACACTTCAGGCAAACACGACTCAAGAACATATGGATCCCAAAGAAACTGATGACTGCACAACCTGATCGAACAAAGATTTGGATCCCAAAGTCATGTACCCAAAGGACGACCATTACAAACAAGGAACATCCTCCGAAGAGCTATCATACTCAACAGGGTCAACAGACATATCAGACGAGAAAACGAACATATTGGAGGAAGAAGGAATCTCCAAATGCAATACAAACCGACTTGAGATTCCCAAAACAGAATCAGAAGACATACAGCCGAAAACGAACAGCATTCGTCAAGAAGGTGGAGAATACAGTACGTCGCACCCAAGTGAAGCAAATATGGGTGCCGAAAGACAAGACAAGCTGCATATATCAAGCAACTACTTCCAATTGCACACATGAGGAGTTGCCAAGATCCAAAGTATGCATGATAGGGCCACATTACAAGGCCAAGCATTCGGCACGTCCTTCTTCTATTTTCGGATAGTCACGCACATTTTCCCTTTGGAAATAGGAGAGCACTTGTACATACTTAAAATATTACTCCAAAAAATTTCACTAACCGCTTCGGCTATGAACTAACTTTTATATTTTCTTTTCAGCAAAAAATATAAAAATACATGAAAAATTCAGGTATTACCTTTCTCACACCCACGGGAACGGGACGGCACCATGCACTCGGAGCAACATCGAATTAATAATCAACATATGGAGGAGGATTTATGAAAAAAACATATGGATACTAATTCATCCTCTATATTGAGTGCAGATGACATCTTCTGACTCAGAAACTACACAGCAGGAAGAGGAACTACTTCTTCCATTGGGGTCAATAACCAAGGTCAGAGGACATTGGTTTCGAGATGACCAACCTATCTCGGAACTCTTATTCATGGCAACTATCAAGATCATGGACAGGGACCACTGTTTCCCTATTATGTCACAAGATTTCAAGACCATAATACAAGGGTTACCACATATCGAAGAAGTCTGGACTCAAGCTGGCATTGAAGCATTTTTGAAGATACCTATATGTGTACCCGACTTCCAAAGATGTACTCAAGTAATGAATACCATGCAGCCTGCTGCTACAAAGATTTCAGTTCCAGAAGCCACGGTTTTGGACAAGGTAGGCACATGGAAAACCATTCAATTCACTCATGAATTGATCAATAAGGCCTTTGGATGGAATCAGGAAGGAATTACTAATGTCAAGGACGAATGCCATGACCCCAAGAAAAGATCATTCCTGGAGATTAACAGAGTGGATATCGAAGATGCAGTACGTCTGGTACACCAACACTTTTGTTTTCCTGGCATGAACAGATACACTGCACCTCAGAAGATTGTAGTTCAGTTACTCTCCCATGCCATGAGACAGATAGGAAACAAAGTGAATCTCACAGGCTACATACAAGAGCGATTGTTTGAAGCTCAGAAGAAATGGGGGCAAAAGAAGTTCCTGAACGGTGGTTCAGCTTTGACCTTATTGATATATGAAGCCCTAGACATGAGACACTGCTTACGAGAGATGCCGACAGCAGAAGGGCTAGCAAGGTATGCAAAATCCACTTCTGTCCCTAAGAAAAAGAAAGCAGCAGTTGTAGTGGAAGAGGCCGGAACCAGCACACAGAAGCCCATGAGGGGTACAAAACGCTTGCGAGAAGAAGAAGCCCAAGCAACACCTCAGTCCAAGAGAACGCATCTCTTGCCTAAGGTCACGACGACTCAAATGCCGATTTCAAAAAGAGACTTGTCTGCTGCCCTCGAGCAAACACACCAGTACATGCAAGGGCAGGTGAATCTAAATGTCCAAGGACATCAATATAGACAAGCGAGTCAAATTCAGCAAAAACAGAGTACAGAAACACCTCCAAAGCAACCTGGAAGATACCAAGAATTGGGCATTGATGACTCAAGTACGAATACGGAATCCAGTCCTGAGAAAGATACGCTAGATACTGATATCAGGACAGAAACTTATGAAGACGAAGGACCAGAGGTCAATCAAATGGAAGTAACACCAGACAGCCAGAAGGAAAAAGAAAAGAAGGTGGATGATGCTCAGGAACAGGAGCATGTCATTCAATTGAATGACACTACCAAAGTAAGTATCAAGGAAGACACAACTACTGGGGTTACACATGTCAAGATACCTATTAACGAGGAAGAACAAACCCCAAAGAATATGGATGCGGGAGAGATCCCACAAAAAGAACAAACAATAATCGAGGTGCCTGATGACACACCTCAAGCACAGGATGAAAACATGAGGGCTGAGCCACGGATACAGCTTCAAATCAGGCAGCCCCATGATACCACTTTACACATTGCTCAAGGCAAAGACGTGATACCGGAGCAGAACCCTCAATACCGAAAACATGGCTCAATGTGGATGTAACTCAACTGAAACCGGTGGTAAAACAAATGATCCAGACAGCCATGGATACTCAGCAGCAAATGATGGACATAGATGCAGATTATGACAAAGCCATGAAAGAAAAGAACCAGTTTCAAGTTATGAGTGAACAATTGTCTGCACAACTGATTCAGGTACAAAAAGAAATAGCCACCAAAAGCACGGAGTTGCTAGAAACACAAACGCAATATGAATCATTAAGCACTCAGCATCACCAACTGCAAAAACAGCTCGAAGACATACAGAAATTATATGATGCTACGGTAGCAGAGAAAGACAGAATGAAAACCAGAAGCACTCTACTAGAAACACAACTAAAGTTATATCTGGACGAGAATGACACTTTACGGAACAGAAACAAAGAATTGATGAAATCATTGTTATATGACCAACCAATAAAGCAACAGGATTCAACTGAAAGTAAAGAAGATGAATTAAGAGATCAGCTCGCACAATATGAAGCCCTGCTAAAACAAGAGCGTGCGGTAAGGGAAGAAGCAGAACTTAAGCACAATCAGGAAATAAGTGAGCTAAAAAGGCAGCTGAATTCAGCACAGGCAAAACTGGTACAGAGCTACAGTGAAAACATGGATCATGTAGCCGACATAGGTAAGGAACTCCTAGCCACTAAAGAAAAACTCGGTGAAGCCATACAGCAGATAAAGGAAAAAGACGAATGCATTGAGGAGTTAAAGAATAAGAAGAAAGACACAGAACCGATCGGGACATCAGTAGTGCCTGAGACAGAACATCCTACTGACGAGGTAGAGGTAAGCCCTCTATCTCAACCGATCTATCATTCTCCAATACATGAGCAGATAGCGGATATGCATGATGATCATCCGATGCCATACACTGCAGAAATAAGTCAGAAGGAACGGGCACTAGTGGTGTCCCGATTGACGGAAAATTTTGAGAATGAAGTCATCAAGGTCATGAAGGAAGCAAAAATCAAAGGTAAAGACTTGGAAAAGATCATAAAGCCTTTCAACATTCCCTATGGACTGCTGAAAGAGAAAACAAGGCAATATATAAAGAAGGTTACGCACAAAAGTCCAGATGAGCAGCTCAATTTCAAGAATGACACATTCATGTACACTCAAGCAGAGTTCGAAGCTGCACAGCCGGTGTGGAGGAGAAAATTTTTGGAGAAACATCCCACACTTCGGGTGCACTGGGAGGCCGCACCTTATTTATTCCAGGTAAACCCTTCGTTTTGTCCAATACCACGGAGAAGGGATACAACAGAATTTTTTGCTTTACAACGCAGCGGCAATCTTAATAAACAGTGGCTAAACTATCCGATGTTACCTAGCCCGCCACATAATTATTTGCCAACCGAGGATTATATGATCAAAACCATAGAATTTTGGCTACAAAACTATGCGACTATACCAGATTTAGCAGTTAAGATGACAAATAAAATACTTAGTATGCTACTTACAGTTTTGAAGGTCTTCAAGCATGCAGCGTATACATTTCTGAACTTCATCGGCATTAATCAAGGAACAGATATACTTATTTTTGATCTGTCAGTAATGCCGAGCCGCCCCACAATAATGGCATACTATTCCAGACTCATGTTTTTACCCAGTCCGTACATGCAAACATTTGAAGAAGCATTTTTTACCGGTTTTTTTGAAATAGACTCAGAGGTATTTTTGAAGATGTCATCAAATCTGAATGCCAGACTTGTGGCATATGAATTAAGCTTCTTCGCCGATCATAGACAACCGCCAAACGATGGAGTCAAAGCTGAACAATGGAAACAGATCATGATACGTGAAGCTAATCTGCTAAACGATACAGAGCAACAAGTATACAGAACATATGCCCGACGCTTATCAAAGCCTGTCGGGGACGACAGAGTTCAGGAGGGGGGCAGTGTTGAGGGCGAAACGAGTAAGAAAAGGAAAAAAAGAAAGCAACGAAAGAAACAGCTTCACTAAAAGGGCAAATTTGAAGATAGACAAATGTAAAGATACATCTCTGCAGGAAGCCCCACAGGGGCGCAACACCCATCTCTGCACAGAGCCCCGCAGGGGCACGCACCAGGCTACAAAGCTTAACCCCGGGGTCCAGAGGAGTGGATTTTTCAAACATCAGAGTAGGACCAAAAGTTAGAAAGGGGTAGAGGCTGAAAAGTTGAAGAGGGTGACTAAGAATAGCACATTCCTAGTCACTGGTGGCGTGCGTGGCAACCCAAGTCAACAGGCAAGACAACTACATCAGGCTCTCGAGTAGTAGAGCTTGAATCAAGAAGGCCATCGAATCTGCATGTCTGTTTAACAGCAGACAATACTGACCACAGGGCGCGTGCGCGAAGCAAAGTCTGTCAAAGGAAGCAAAGTCTGTCAAAGGAAGCAAAGTCTGTCAAAGGAAGCGAAGTCTGTCAAGGGACGACAGAGGTGAAGAGGGGGAGAGTGTTGCAGAGCCAAAGAGCGCACAAAGCAGAGAAAAAGACGGGCCCCAAAATTTTTCCGATTTGGACCAGATATTTTTGTAACATATTCATTTTTGTAATATATTTCCCTTGTAAAGGCACTAGAGGAGTCCTCTAGATGCATTCCCATAGAAGAATAGAAGCTTACCCATGTAAAATAGTAGGAAATTAGCTCTTAGGGAATAAAGTGCCGGTCACTTGTGTGAAAGGACCATTTTTAGGGCACTAGTATATAAGTCAAATGTGACTCTTTGTAAAGGACTTTTTGCCATTGTGAGAAGAGAGAGCACAGAAATTCGAATTTGTGTCTTCTTCCCTCTTCATCTTCTTCTTCGTGAGTTTGTATGCATGTGTATTGCTTGGAAAGAGTGCTTGTGAGTGTGATTTATCCTTGAGAGTGTTTCTTTGCTGTAGGAGAGGTGTGTGCGAGGTGTAGGAAGTGCTGGAGTGTAGGAAAGTATTCCCGCGACTCAGTATTTCTGTCATAACTTGAACTAGGAGTGTCGGAATTGCGTGAAACCACTGCCATTGGATGCGTCTTCTCGAGAGCTTCGAAACGCATATGCTATTCGCTATGTTTGGAGCTCGGAGCTAGGAGAAAAGTCCAAAATACTGACAGCTGCTGCACCAAGTATCGTTTCGTCTTGACCTACTGTTGAAGCTTGTTAGGATAAGTATTTTCCTCACTTTCACTCTTGAGTAATTCATTTGCATTGACCATTACACGTTTGCATGTCTTCATACACTCGGCTAGGTTAGCATACTCTTCGGATTGATAAATTAAAAGCGTGTATCCCCAATATATGCACTTGTGAGGGGATTGAGGTACAGTCTCTTTCTCCGCAAGTCCCTAAGTTGAAGCTTAGGTCAACAGCAGTGACACGTGCCTGGAGATGGGCTGACAAAGTACAGAGTTCTTTATTGTTTTCTTCTAGTAACCTGTATTCCTGTTTAAGTTGGGCAGCAGCTTCGAGCATGGTGTTGAGTGCATGACTAAATGAGGTGGGTGCAGGGGTGAGGGTGGAAGATGCAAGGGGTCGGGAGATGGGAAAGGGAAAAGTGGATGTTGTGCCTACAGTGCTAGGAAATGGGGACGTGAGTGAAATGACACGTGGTGATGTAGGACTAACAGTGGTGGTAGGTGATCCTGTGGATGGTGAGATGTCCATGGGATCGGACGTGAGAGTGTGTGATTCGTGCACTGTGAATACAGGAATGGTGGGTGGTGTGATAGTGGTGGCAGTGAATGTGGGGGAGTGGGGTTGGGAAAGGGACTTTTTATTATAATTATCCACCTGTTGGAGTATATTTACAAGGTTTGTCCAGAATGAGGGTTGTGTGACTTGGGTTGAGTGTGAGGCAGTTACTAGGGGAGTGGTGGATAGGGTTTGGGTGTGGGTGAATGGAAAAGGATGGGATGAGGTCTGGCTATTGGCAAGTGGTTGTCCAAGGGCGGGGAGATAGGAAGGGTGACCTATTATGGTTTGATCGGTGGCCGGATGACCGGTGTGAGGTTCAAAAATTTGGGAGGAAGTGCTGGATGTGGGTAAAGGGAAGGATGTAAAAACGGAGGTGTGTACAATGGTTTCATGATGGGTGGATATCGGTTGTTCCGAAGGGATTGTGGAGAAGGGTTCTGAAGGGTGGATGGAAGGTGGCGGTGGAGATGGTACGTGTGTAATTACCTCGTGTTCGTCAGTGGGACTTGGGCTTGTCATGTGAACATCCTCTGAAATTATAGTAGACAAGGCGGTAGATGCTTCCATTTGAATCATTTTCCCGCGTCGTGGCCGTGTATCAATCCTTCGTTGATCATAGATAGGGTTTTCCTGATAGACCATTGTCCTCAATGCTTCCCCGATCCCACATGTCTCTGCCAATAGATTCAATGATTCCACAAAATGTGAGTCGACATTCTCGGTTTGAAGCATCTGGTTCACTAGAGCTCTATTCGCCTCTTCTGTCATCTTATGTCTTCTCTGTACCTGCTTGATGGTCTTGTACAGCCGTCTGAGTTGTGCCGTGTAGGCAGGGGCCTCTTCTCCACTGTCTTCTGGTTCATTTCTTTGTGCACCTTCCTGAACTTGTGTATTTGGGTCCTGAGGATGTTGTGCCACTTCTTCCCCATGTACTCTACTGGTCTCGCCCCGTGGCTGTTCTCTTTGGACTGATGCACCCGGATCAACATTGTCAGGGGAATCTTCACTGTCGGATAGGGGGACCGTCTGGAGGAATCTTTCAAAATCGAAGTTTGGATCTTCTGTGAAGGTGGCCATAGATGCAAACTCTGCATCGGTAGGTAGTGGAGGGGCAGATGGAACGGGTTGTACCACCTCCCTAGCTTGAACTCCTTGAAGATGGATCGTGAAAGGTGTGACCTGAGCTTCTGGTCGGGGAGAAGCTTCGGTCGTGGCTTCTTGAGGGATCGTTACCTGGGAGAGCGATCCACGCATTCGTTTTGCAGGCTGGCTCCCTGACTTCCGCCCTTTGAACAGCTCCAGTTGTGCATACTTTAGGGCTCGGGCAACTGGCACATCATATGCAAGACATCTGTAGATGATTCTTGTGAGCGCACAACAGCCATGTAGAGTAGGCTTCCTCACACCCCGCTTACCTGCCTCATACACTTGGTCTAAGATCCATACCGGCATTTTAATGGGCAAGCTTCTAGTCTCTGCTAGATATAGCCCATACCATATTTTCTTGTGAGGTTGAGTGAAACGGTCCTGAGCGGGAAATGCGAAGTGTTGGAGGCACATCCGCAAAGGTATGGCGATGTTGGGGGTGAGGGCGCACATTTCTTTTAGTTTCTTGATTCTATTGCTTTTCATCGACTCCGGTATCAAGGGGTCGCGGTCAGAAGGTACATGCGTGCCATACATCTGAAGTGCTTCCCTGATTAAAGTCACATTCAATTCAAACTTCCTCATTTCCTCCAGATTTGACAAGGAGGGCACCCAGAATGTGCCTGAATGATCCTTATCCCCTGTCTGCTTCAGCGTGGCAATTAGGTAGTAGCACCTGAGGAAATCTGGTTTAGGCAGAGCTGCACTGAAATAAGTTTGTAATCCTGCTTTTTGCCAGATATCTTGAAGTGGAGCTGCATTTTGCAATGCTTCGAATTCTCGTGAGAAGAACTGGAAGGTCCACCACACTCCTCCACATTCCATCTTGGATTCCCAGATATGATCCGCGTCTCCCAAATCTCCTGGCATCTCATTGAACCAGTGAGAATGCCCCTTTACTCTTTCGGTTAGGCCGTTTGGTGGATCGGGAATAGGAATTCTTCGCACATTCACGAACTCTTCGGGCCGAGCTGTTGGTGGGGCCTCCACCGGCATGGCATCCCAATTGATTTGAGCACCAGAGCCTGCCTGAGAGCTTGTGCCTGCCGCTGCTGCCATGAGAGTAGGTTGCTTATCTGCTGGAAGAAGAAAGGCACATTAGTGTTGCATAGGAAACAAGATGTAATGGTGTTCCCTTCACAATACTAACATGACAATCCCGGAGGTCAGTGGTTAGTGGTGAAGTGTTTGTGATAGGTGTGAGTGGTGATTAGAGGTCAGTGTCATCCTAGATGCATACTTTGGTTATGCAATGGGCTCAGAATGCTCCTGTGTTAGTGTGGGCGGATTTACAAAATTGGGTCAGGGGGTTTAGTACACAGTTTAATTCTCCACGCTTGGATAGAGGAGTCGTAGCTCTTAGAGCTAAAGACAGGTGAAGGTTTCTGGATGAGAGTGTGATGTATTTGGGACCTTTTGGGTACCCATTTCTAGACATTCCTAGGGTTGATGGGAGTGGGGACAGTGAGAGGTGTAGGTATCTTTTCATTTTCTGAGTTGTTGGCCACAAGTGCTTGTGAAAGTTGCTTCATCCTAGTGCCTGAAGGTGAAGTAATTTGGGCTTGTAAGCAAGCCTTGGGCACCCATATCTGTCTAGCATTAGGGGTGGCCTTCATTGACCGCTTAGGAACCCAAATAGAAATGGTATGCCTAGGGGTTATCCTAGGGGGCTTCTTCACTTTGTTCCTTGATGGTGAGGCACGTTTCTTGTCTCCTTGAGAGTCTGCTATTAGAGCTGTGGGTTTTCCATCCTTGCGTATCCAGATCTGCTTCACGCCACGAGATGCTCCATGTTGCACGGGTTGGCGCTCCTGCCTCTTGATCAGCAGCCTCCTTCGTGTCGAGTGATGTTCGGTCTGCTCGTTTAGAATCTTCTTTGGGTCAGTTAGGAACTCCTTATTGGCTCCTGTACCTTCAGTAAGATTGACAATCGTCTGCACCATAGAAGTTTGTTCAAGATCAACATTGTTATCTTCATGTGGATTCCTGGAGGGACCAGGAGTTGGTGCCTGTTCTATTGGTTTGAGTGTTTGATTTTCTAATTCAATCGTGAGACGGCTTTGGCCTACCCAAGCCTGAAGAAGTCCACTTCTTAGGTTGAGGTTGACTGCGTGATCATAGATCCAGTCTTGGCCTAAGACAAGAGGTTCGGTCAGATCCTCGTCTTCACACACTAGCACTTTTGCTGGCATGATGACCTCTTGTATGTAGAGGGGAAGATCCACCTCTCCCATACAAGGGGTTTCAACACCTCCTAATCCTATCAGATATGCTTCTAGGGGTTTTACCTCCAATTGCAGCTGCTGGCAATAAGAAAGCCGAACTGCACTTGTGGCTGCTCCTGAATCAATTAAAGCTCTCACGCTTGTTGTGCTGTCTCTTTGTCCTATTTCTAGGGTCACAAAAGGTCGTCGGTCCACTATCTTATGGGTACATACACCTGAAGCCTCACACATGGCCATGTGATAGCCTGGAGACTCTTGAGTGTCAGTCACAGGCTGATCCCTCCCTTGTCTCCTCATCTTCATTCGTCTGATACGCTCTAAGGCCTCTGCCTGTGCTTCTTCTCGAATTCGTTTTTCCTCCTCTTTACGTTGCTTAGCAGTATTGAGTCGACTTAGCATTTCCTTCGTGAGGGGTTCCTGATACAGCTTGACTCTGCACCAGCTAATATAGTTTGGGAGAACATCCCCCTCTAGAGTGGCTAGTTGTACTGCTCCACTCGTGGAGATCCTATTGATGATCATAGGTCCGTAGCCTCTCTTTTCTAGCTTTCTTGCGTGTTGTTTCAATGTGTAGACTAAAACTAGATCTCCTGCTTTCAAGCCCTTATCCTTCACATGGGCATCAAAGTATGCCTTTTGCCGTTTCTTTGTAGCATAGATGCCTGCTGCTGCTCGTAGCCTCGTCTCACCTAAACGCTCTAGATCAAAGATCCTAGAGGACAACTCGTGTCCATTCCACTCATGCTCTTGTGCTACTCTTAAAGCTGGAATTAGGAAATCTAATGGTAGCACCGCATTTTGTCCGAAGACCATCTGAAATGGGGTGGCATTGAGTACCGTTTTGTAAGCAACTCGGTATGCCCAAACAGCATGATGAAGTTGTTTGTCCCAATCCGAGCGTTTATTATTTACAAGTTTCGTCAATACGTTACATAGGATCTTATTCGTGCTCTCGGCTTGTCCGTTAGCTTGTGGGTGATAGGGTGCAGACTTCTTATGTATCACCATGAATTCTTGAAGGAGATTTTCAATGACCTCATTCAAGAAGTGCGTACCTCTATCACTAACCAACTCTATTGGTAACCCATATCTAGTGAACACATTTTCGAATAAGAACTTAGCCGTCGTTTGAGCATCATTCTTTGTCGTGGCTTTTACTTCCACCCACTTTGTAAGGTAATCTGTAGCTACAATAATATATTCTGCATGGGAGTTTCTAGCTAGGGGATTGATGGGACCTACAAAGTCTATACCCCACTTTGAAAATGCACGTCCTCCCATCATTGGCCTTAAAGGCATTTCATCTTTTCTTATCGGATATTGGGCACGTTGGCATGTGTCACAACTCTTCACATAAGTATGTGCATCCATATGAAGCGTGGGCCACCAAAGTCCTGAAAATAGAATGGTCTTAATTACCCTGTCAGGCCCAAAGTGTCCACCTGCAGTACCGCTGTGTGCCGTTTCTAAGACTTTCAAATAGTCTGATTCATGAATGCACAGTCTTAGGTAACCATCCTTGCCTCTTCGATATAGGTTGTCTCCTACTAAGGCATAGTCTTGAGCCTCTTGCTCCATGCTCTGTTTTCTTGCAAGACTAGCCTGATTGGGTAATGTTCCCGATCTCATGAACTCGACCAATGGAGCACTCCAATCTGGGATTAATGACACGTGATAAAGAGTGGCATGTTCCACTGGGGTTCTCTTCTGGCACACTGAACAATTGTGAATCCACTCTTGTATTTCTTTGTCCATGCTAGGCCAATACACTCCTAAACGTTTCAGATTCTGCAATGTTTGTTGTTTAGAGTAGTGATTCCCTAGCAATCCCTCATGGGCTTGTTGCAACCAACTAGTATGTTCATCGTCCTCGACACAACAAGCTAATACGCCCTCGGTATCTTGCTTGTACATACTTCCGGCCAATATTTGATACTTTAGTGATTTTACAATTTCCTCTTTGCTTGTTTTCACATTCTTATTTGCAGGCCCGAAGGTTAGGACTGGTACCAACTTACTTGCCCATTTAGGAACAACTTCTAAATTGAACAGATAAGCATCGGGCAATTCATCAGACACTCCTTGCGGTGGCTCTCCTGAAGTGATGCGAGAAAGATGGTCTGCCCTAAGATGGGTTCTACCTTTCCTGACAACAACTTCAAAGTCGTATTCCATTAGTAAGAGGAACCATCTTACTAAGCGGCCTGTATTGCAAGGTTTATTGACCAAATATAGTAAAGCTTGATGATCAGTGAAAAACTTGAACTTATTGGCTAATAGATAGTGTCTAAACTTCTTCACAGCATATACCATGCCTAAGCCTTCTCTCTCCATTGTGGTGTAATTTCGTTCAGCTGCATTTAATTGCCTACTAGCATATGCTATCGGCAAATCTAGGTTTCCTTCACCTGTGGGTTGTGCTAGCACACATCCTATTGCATGATTGGAGGCATCTACATGGACATGAAAGGGTTTGCTCCAATCCGGAGTAGTCAATATTGGTGCTGTGCACAAACGTCTCTTCAGCTCGTTGAAGGAAGTCTCGCATTCCTCGCTCCACTCAAAATTTGTTAACAACCCATAAAGAGGTTTAGCTATGATGGCATACATGTGGATAAACCTACGGTAATATCCACAATGGCCCATAAAGGCTTGTACCTCTTTAACATTCCTTGGTCTGGGCAACTCTGCTATTGCTCTTACTTTGTCTTCATCTGTTGAAATTCCATTCTTAGAAACAATGTGACCTAAGATCTTACCTTGTCGTACCATGAACACACACTTCTCTGGATTCAGACACACTCGATAATCTCTACACTTGTTGAAGATTTGCCTGAGCTCAGGGATGTGGTAACTTCTTTCTTGGGAATGAGCGCATAAATCATCCACATATACTTCTAAGCTCTTTCACAAGAACTCTTTGAAGACATGACACATGAGTCTTTGGAATGTTGCAGGTGCATTGGTGAGCCCAAATGGCATCACACGAAATGCAAAGATTCCCCATTCTGTGGCAAAGGCCGTTTTGTGTTGATCTTCGGGGGCAATGGCTACTTGGTTGTAACCTGAAAATCCATCAAGGAAGCTGTAAACTTCCTTGCCTGCAACACGCTCCAATAGATGTTCGGTGATTGGAAGTGGATAACTATCTCTGATCGTAGCGGCATTAACTTTTTTAAGGTTAATGCACACTCGCAATTTCCCATTCTTCTTGGGCACCACTACAATGGGGGACACCCATTCAGTGTGCTCAATCTCATAGATGAATCCAGCTTCAATCAGCCTGTCAATTTCCTCCTTTATTTTGGCTGCATAATTGTCATTATATGTGTAGGGCTTTTGTTTGGTGGGCTTGGCATCAACGGTCATCGGAATCGTATGAGAGCAAATCTCTGGATCTACTCCTTTCAAGTCTCTATAGTGCCATGCGAACACATCCCTATATTCCCTTAATAGAGCTACCAGCTCTAATTCTTCTTTTGCACTTAGGTCGTCTCCTATGTACGTACATCGCTCTTCGTTCCCTTCAATGGTCACTACAATTTTTTTGGTCTTTTCTTTATTGTCATATGCTTCTCCTATAATGGCCTCTCTCTTAGGCATTCATACCAAAATTTTTCGGTCTTCCACTTCATATTTCTTGAAATTTTCTAGTACTTCAGACAATGATTCTTCCTCTTCTTGTTTCACTGCTTTCCTTTTCTTTTTCTTTTGACCTCCTTCACTTCCTTTCTTTGAATTTATCGTTTTAATACTCGCAAGGGGTTCTTCTTCCTTTTGGGTTAACACTCCTATGTCTTCTAAGTAGTGTTCCTCTGAGTCAAAGTAAGTATCCATCACAATGGATTCTAGATCATCGTCATTCTCTTCTTCTTCTATGAACTCACTAGGATCACACTCTTCCAACAAGGGCTGACACATGAACACTGAAATATCATAACCCTCCTCATCACAATGGGGTGTCCATTGTTCTTCATTGACTGCAATGTCCATGGTAGCTAAGATTTCTGCCCAACCATGAGGCTCAAATTCCTCATCTGGAAATATCATCGGTGTATAGGCTGGGTCTTTAATTGGTCTATCTCCTGGGGGAGTTCCTTCTTCTCTCGCTTTTAGGCGCTTTTCCTCTTCCTCCGCGACCTTGCACATCCACAAGTGAGTATCTTCATGCAGCCAGGATGGTTCAGGTGAACTTCCAGAATGCACGGAGATAGAATCTTCTTTCGCTTTGTGGATAGGATTCCACTGTAGGGGTGGTACATCTCTGAAGGTGTAATCCTTCAGATTGACCTTGGTGGTAACCCCTAAGTGCTGTAAGTACAAGGAGTTGGTTCCCCAATCCTGTACTATTTGCAATTGTCGTAGGAAAGGTCTTCCTAGGATCATCTCGTAAACATTATTCTTCTCAAAGTCACATATAGCAAATGTATGTTCAAACTCTACACCACAAGTGGTTAGAGTTATCCCTTCAAGCAATCCGAGAGGTCTTTCAAAATGACCATCTGCCATTTGAAGTTTCATTCTCGTTGGTCTTAAGGTGGGTTTGCCCCATCGCTTCCACAAGGAGGTGGTCGCAATAGCAACACCAGCATCCGAATCCACAATTGCTTTGGTTGTGTAACCTTGATAGGTGATCGGAAGATAAGTGTTACCTTCTTCACCTTCGCTCATATCTCCTATCTTGTCGAGAGGTATCTCTGGTACTTTTTGCTTAGAGCCTACTTTTGGTGTATTGGATTCAAGTTCTGGAACCTGATCCTTCACATGATTCCAGAGCTCCGGTTTTGCCTTGAGAAGCTCCTCTACAGTGAGATGACATTGAACCTTAGTGTTCTTCACAACATCAGTGTTCTTGGGAATCACTGAGTCTTCATTTCTCACCAATATTGTGGGGGCTCTGATCTGGAGAGATTCAGATTCCCATGGGCCTGTGAAATGAGGCAACTCTTGTAAAGAATTAGATTCAAAATCTAATCTCATCCTCTTGTTGCTCTGTTGGATCTCCATAGATAGACGGAATGTCTTGGGGAAATTGATCATGAAGATCATCAATCTCAGGAATAGGAGGGGAATCACCCTTCTCCTTGGCCCATTTCTCTTCTTGTATTTCCCGCAAGAACTCTTGAGAGTACTGTTGAATTGAAGGAGGTATTCCAGCATCCGTGGAATTAGGAACATAAGCTCCCATTGGTGGTGAGCTTCCTCTTTCAACAACTGGTTGAGCCTGTGGAGGTAAAGAAACTTGTGATTTGTTTACCAACTGCTCTAATCTTTCTAGTAAGCCTTGGAAATGCAAATCCGGCTTGACAGAGTTTGTCTGATTGAGCTTTTGACTAGTCTCAAGTATAGCTTGAGCTTGTTCTACCATTTTCATGCACATTTTCATCCGTTCAATCTCTAAATCTGCTCTAGGGTAACTCTTGTCTAGGTTTGCAGCTGTTGGCCCTTCTTGAAGTCGAGCCTGGTAGGCCTTGAACATCATGTCCAAGCCTTCAGGAGTGGGGTCAGCTAATACTGATCCTACTCGGGGTGGTGGGTGGGTTACGTGGGGTGTATTAGAGGGTGGAGAAATGGAGGGTGATGGGGATGGTAGTGGTGGAAGTGTGTGGGGGTGCGGTTGAGATGTGATCTCTGTGATTTTTGCCTTGGTTTCTCTCAAGCTTTCTTCAAGTTCGTTTATCTTTTTTGCCCATTGCCTCTTCATTCTTTCACGACTATCCTTCCAGGCTCTAGTCCTCTTTTTGGTTATGCTCTCTGTTTCACTCACCTCGGGGCTCTTTTCGGGACCAACACCTTGGTGTTGTTGAAGTGCCTGGGCTCTTGTGATCACGTGCACAGGTGCAGTGGAAGTCACACTCCCTGTGGAGTCTACAACTAACCCAACAACATTGATAGGAGTGATTTTAGGCATGTGAGTAGGGTTCTTTGGGCAATCTCGTAGGAGATGTTCTTTCCCGCAGTCTTGACAGAAACCCTGAATGGTTACTGGTTGAGGTTGTGTAGGGACAAGCAGTGGACAATCACGTACAAGGTGATCTCCCTGACATCTGAAGCATGGTCCTCTAGGAAATGGGGTTCGTACCTGCCTAGGTTGAGGTCTAGAGTTGGGGTTTGTGTACATGACATTAGCATACTCAAGTTCCCCACTATTTTCACTTGGGTCCTCATAATAGTATGACTCGTTATGCTCGGGTGACTGCATGTAGTAAGCATGTGGGCTATCCATATGTGTGGAGTCAAAACTATGGTCACTTGGATCACTATCTGATAGCAATGGGGTGACTGGGACTATGGCTCTATTCGGATTTTCTTCAGTAGATGCATATTTCACTGGGATCACATTGGTGGGAGCAGGGGGTTGCTGTACTAGGACTGGTTGAGGTCTCTGCTGCCCTTGGTAAGGTGGCTGATAAGTTTGCTGTGGTCTGTTGTATTGTTGTGGTGGGTACTGATTCTGGTATCTACCATGTTGTGGATATGGCTGAGGATAATTTTGCCTAACAGTTTGTTTGTTATATGGGCAGTCTTGTGCAGTGTGGTTGGTGTACATGCGCTCTATGGTGCAGTACTGGCTACTAGGATTCGCCTGGGGTTGGGCCATAATGGGACATACACTTGCCATATGTTCACCGCCACAATTGTAACATCGCTTAACTGGGGCAAATCTCGGAATTTGCTTGTTAGAGACACCTAGTTTTTGGGCTACCTTCTCTGCAAGTTCCTCGATGGATGTGGATTGACCAGATGTCAGGTTACTAGAGCTATCAGAATCCTTATAGATTTTTGATAGTTCTAATTCCTCACCTAGATTGTCCTCAATGTCTATGCACATGCGCACGCACTCTTCTATCGTTCTGGGGTCCTTCAGGTACACATATGACCTGAGCTTAGTGCTCAACAATCCGTCTAGGAACAAGGCCACTTGTTTGGCTGGTGTGGGTAACTCTGGCATCGGGCATCTCTCCAGGTACTGTCTAAATCTTCTTCCAGCTAGTCTGACCGTCTCTTGAGGTGTTTGTTTGAAGCTATGAATTAGTGAGGAGGTGTTATGCCTGATTCCACTCTTAGAAAACTCAACAATAAATGCCTCTAAGAGCTGGTCTATGTTTCTGAAATGCCTCTCATTTAGTGGTTGAAACCACGTAAGGGCAGTGTTCCTAAGGGTTAGACCGAAAGCATTATATTGTGTGAATAGGTCCTCTACCTGTTCAGCTTTCAATACTTGCCGAAATTCTGCCACATGGTCATAAGGGTCTCCCGTGCCATCGAAGTAATTCTTCATGGACTTCACTAGTTGAGTTGGTCGCAGGGTCCTAGTGTGTTCTCTCGGCCTTGGCAAAGGAAAATCATCAATATTCCTTTGATTCCATGGGGTTCTATGTCTCTCAGGTTCCACTCTATTCCTTTCTGTTCCCGTTCTTTCTCTTCCCAGGGAGTTGGCAAAACTTACCTCAGGTTTGTCTCTACTTCTATCTCTTTGAGCTCCATGAGCTTGGGAGGTCCCAGCTCCTTGATGACTGTATGACACATTAGTCCGAGGTTGGGGAAAAACAAATTTGCCCTTCCATGTGTAGGCATGTCTGCCATGCTCAGTGACCACGAAGATTCTCTCTGATGCATTGTCTAGGTAGGTTACTTGGCCTGGGCTATCAGGGTCTTTAAACTCATAGATTGTGAGGGCACTCACTTCCTGAGGTTGAGAAGATTTATATCTCCAAAAAGCCTCATCGGTTTCTCGGTTTAAAAGCAGATCTATGCTTTTATTATCCTGTGGAATCCACTCTGGAGTCATGATTCTGGTCAAGACAGATTTACCACGGGGAGTTATTGGCTCTCTCTCTAAGTTCCCTTGCTCTATATCACCCATGTCGGTCTCTGCAATCACATTTCCAAACTCGTCTGTTCTATCAGGAAGAGTGGTGACTACATAAATAGTCCCCTCTTTATCTAGGTATGCTCCATTCTCAAACTTGACTACTGGGTGGTCTAATCCATGGGGTTGATCGGGGTTCTTAATCTGGACCACCGATCTTCTCAGCCCGTCTTCGTAGATGCGAGCACCTAGACGATTCGTCCTGATATATTCCAATTGAGTCTTGTATGGTCCTTCTGGTTTTTCTAGATAAGCCAATCCTGAACTACCTACTGGTCTCTCCATGTGATAGGACATCTCAGAATCACTTGTTTCTGATCTGGGAGTGTATGTGTAATCACTCAACTGTTGGGCCCAAGACCTGGCAGTGTGATTGACACTAGCTTCAGAAGATCTGAGCCTTTGTCTGTCTCGGCCTAAGTGTCTGCCTGATCTAAGGTTCATATGCCTGATTTATCTACCCCCTGGGACCCAAGCACACTCTCGTTGCAGGTTAATTTTGCACCAATCACTTTGTTCTTTTGAGTTGAATATTATGTTTATGGTCTTGTCTGAAATCGCGTCGTCAGGAGTACTTAAGTGAATTTCCACACTTGATAAGTGATCGATTCTCGTTTACCTTTTGTCCCTTAGGGTTTTCGCACTTAAGACCTATTTACTTCTTGCACTTGGTTGATTAATACTCTTGGACTTGATTCGTGCCTAACGTTGCCCTAATTAATTACCACACCTAAGTCGTACTTAGCCTAGGCTAGGAATTGATAAAGGAGGGTGGAGAGATCTTCCAACCTCAATTAGCTGGTTGACCAGACTGCTACACAAGCCCAGGAAGCCTTCTCCCAAGCTTGATACTCACCCTTGCTAGCTTGCTTTGGATTGCCTTGAGTGCACACAAAGTTCCTGCAAAAACTCACCAGTTAGTATAGCTTTATTACCACAAGTAATTGGAAGACACACATCAATATTTTCAGTCCCCCTGGAGTAACTCACTGTACCCCCTGAATCTGAGAACCACTTAGTTCCACCTAAAGGTCAACTTAAAAATGCATGTTCTAAAACTCCGCGTATGATTCTTACAAAAACCAGTCGAGGTCCACGTAGGATTCTCAACGAGCTTTCCAACGAGACCAAAATCTCATCAATCGGAGTTCGTATGGTCAAGTTATGACCATTCAGGCACTATAGGGTCAAAACAGGCTCTCAGGGTTCAGGAGATCCCTCTCTGGTTTCTAGGTCTTTTGCCCACTTCCAAGGTTCTAAAGTTATACCAAGGTGCCTAAAATTAAGCTCAACTACCCTTCAATTCACTCAAAATTAACCCTAACTTTTCATGCGTTAAAGGCCGTGTATCGCGATAGGTCGGGTCGAGGTGTCGCGATAGGTGGGAGGTGTCGCGATAGGTGGGAAGTGTCACGATAGGTCAAGGTGTCACGATAGCTCGTGAAGTGTCGCGATAGGTCGTGAAGTGTCGCGATAGGTCGAGGTGTCGCGATAGCTCGTGAAGTGTCGCGATAGGTGGGAAGTGTCGCGATAGGTCGTGAGGTGTCGCGATAGCTCGTGAAGTGTCGCGATAGGTGGGAAGTGTCACGATAGGTCGAAGTGTCGCGATAGCTCGTGAGGTGTCGCGATAGCTCGTGAGGTGTCGCGATAGGTCGAAGTGTCGCGATAGGTCGTGAGGTGTCGCGATAGGTCGTGAGGTGTCGCGATAGGTCGTGAGGTGTCGCGATAGGTCGTGAGGTGTCGCGATAGGTCGTGAGGTGTCGCGATAGCTCGGGATATGGTGAATTTTTCTGTTCTGTCTAGTGATCCTGGGAGCTCTAGGCCTGCGCAGTGTCGTGGTGCACTCAGAATCGTGATTGGGTGAAATTTTCGGAGTGTCGCGATAACTCGAGCTCAACACCTCGGGGACTGTGCAGAAAAATTCTGTACCTGCTGAGCTTGCTGGAGATGATGATGGAGCTGCCACCTGCAAGAAACATGCAAAAAAACACACAAAGACAAGCACACACACTCGCTCTCTCTCAAACTCGCACACAACAAATGAGGGAATGATAAGGAAGAGGGAATATGTAGTGGAGAAGGAGGTGGAGGTGGAGATGGAGAAGGAGGTGAAGATGAAGATGGAGATGGAGAAAAATCAGAAATTTACCTACTACTTACCATTCCAACACGTCCTCTCTACGTCTTACCATCACACGCTCATCCTCAAAGCTCGATCCCCGGCAACGGCGCCAAAATTTGGTGTAGCTCAGTGATGAGTAGCACCTCCTTTAATGTCAATCCGGGAAGACGTGAGGATGGTATGAAGACCAAGAGCAAGTGGAAGCACAAGTGCGTGAGTGAGAAGCACACAAGCATGCACACACATACACGCACACGCGCACACACAGCAAGAACAAAGAGAGTAAGACAATGGAATCACTTCTATTGCAACCAAGTTCTCATACAAGCTCAAACTACAAGAAAAACTACTCAAAAATGAGCTCTCTAGCTCTATTTATAGTTTTTGACTAGCTTTGGCCCTGTCCAGACCTAGTGTCCGGCCTAGTTAAAAATTAGGTTCCACGGCTTATTTGAGGGCTCAAACGAGATCTAAAAATTATGAAAATTGGCAGGCAACTACTTCTAAGGCTCCCCAAGCTCGAGGACTCCTCGGCTTGTACAAAATGGAGCTACAAAAAGGTGAAATGATATTTACAAGGGTTTTTAGTGATGAGAATCACTTAAAAATGATGTAAGGGTTTTGAAAAAAAATGAAGGGTTGCCTTAGTGCTAGATCTGCATGTGTGTCCGTACTTGCTTCTTCCCGTATACTGTCAACACATGGCGTGAGGGTTGAGCTATAATACATTGTTTGGGTACCCAAATCTGCATGGGTGTGGGTCGGTTTGTAAGGTACTTCTTGGCGATCCAAATTTGTCGAGTGTTCGTACTCGTAGAAGAAGGTCGAGTAGACTTTGAATACTGACTCTGATTTGTCTTTAACTTCTTCGTATCAATGTCTGCATTGTTGAAATCAGTCGGTGCTTTCTGTCCTTTTGGCACCCATATCTGTCTCGTGCCGCTTGCTTTGTGATACTGATATTGCTGCTTTCTTTGTGTCGTCTGATATTGTCGTTGGCCTGGGTTCCTTTGCCGTGGTTGACTCCTTTGTGGTTGAGGTTGAGAGGTCCAATGGACACTCTGCTTTGGAAAAGAAGGGAGGTCCAACAGTTGCGAAACCTGCCCATTAGGAGGTGCTCCATTTTGTACTTTTAATCTAGGCCAGTCCGCAGTAAGTGTGGAAGGATGGGCACCGCAGTTGATAGTGTCCATTTTTCCGCTGATGTAACCCTCGTGACCGCTGATGGTGTCCATTTGACCAAGCGGTTGGGTGGTTGACCCTTCTAATTTGCAGGAAGGCCAAGGGAAAATCTCCTGACGTCCTTTTGATTGACAATTGTCCATAGCCAAGCCTGCATGGGTTGGTGTAGACGTAATGTGACCGATCTGACCAAAGATCTTTCGGTCTTCCGTCGCATGTTGTCCATAGGGTCTAGGGTTGCGTACTTCAGGCGAACAGCCATTTGTGAAGTGAAGCGGTATCACTCACTTCTGAACTAAGGTTCCAATCTGTAAGGAGCCTTGTCTAAGATTTAGGTCCACTAAGTGATCATATAGCCAATCTTGGCCAAGGATTAGGGGTTCTATCAGGTCGTCTTCATGGCACACTAGTAGTTTCACTGTCAAGGTCACATCGTGTATGAGGATAGGAAGGTCCACCTCACCCATGCAAGGGGTTTCCATTCCTCCTAGCCCTATGAGGTATGCCTCAATTTGCCACATTTCTATTCCTGAGTCCTTATAGTGGGACCATCTAATCGCACTAGTCACAGCACATGAATCTATTAAAGCCCTGAGCTCTTGGCAAGGGTTACCATGCTCTAGCCTGACTGTAATGAATGGTCTCCTGTCCACTATGCTAGGGTGTGTACTTGACTTCGCTTGACACATGGCCATGGGGTATCTGGGTGATGTTTCTAGATGGTTATAATGTTCTCTCCCTAGTCCTTGTCTTCTTAACTTCATGCGCTTAATGCGTTCTATAGCTTCTGCCTGAGCTTCAGCTCATATTCTATTTTCTTCCTCCTTACGCTTATTTGCCAATGTGAGTCATCTAAGCATATCCTCCGTAAGAGGTTCCTGATATAACTTGACTCTACAGCCACTAATGTAATTAGGCATTATGTCTCATTCTAAGGTGGCTAATTGTACTGCTCCACTTGTTGAGAGTCTGTTAATGATCATAGGTCCATAACCTCGCTTTTCTAACTTCCGTGCGTGCTGTTTCAGCGTATATACGAGAACTAAATCTCCTTCTTTCAAGCCTTTATCTTTCACATGTGCATCAAAATATGCTTTCTGTCACTTCTTAGTTGTGTATATTCCTGTTGTTGCTTTCAACCTGGTTTCTCCTAATCGTTCCAAGTCCATTATTCTTACTGATAATTCATGGTCGGTCCACTGATGTTCTTGTGCAACCTTAAGGGTCGGTATCAAGAAGTCCAAAGGAAGCACAGCATTTTGACCAAAAACCATCTGAAAGGGAGTTGCATTGAGTACGGTCTTGTAGGCCACTCGATATGCCCAAACAGCGTGGTGTAACTGTTTGTCCCAATCTGAACGTTTGTTGTTCACGAGTTTCGTCAGTACGTTATAGAGGATCTTGTTAGTGCTTTCAGCCTGACCATTGGCCTGAGGATGATATGGTGCGGATTTCTTGTGAATCACCATAAAATCCTGTAACAAATATTCAATGACTTGGTTTAGAAAGTGAGTTCCTTGATCGCTCACTAGCTCTATAGGCAATCCATATCTTGTAAAGACATTTTCAAATAAGAATTTTGCAGTCGTGTGTGCATCATTCTTTTTCGTGGCTTTTGCCTCTACCCATTTGGTAAGATAATCGGTCGCAACAATAATGTATTCTGCATGTGTACCTTTTGCAGGGGGGTTAATGGGTCCTACAAAGTCTATACCCCACTTAGAAAATGCATGTCCGCCCATCATGGGTTTCAATGGCATTTCATCTCTGCGAGTAGGAAATTGAGTTCTTTGGCACACATTACATCTCTTGACATAGGTATGTGCATCCATGTGAAGAGTGGGCCACCATAATCCTGCAAAGAGAATGGCTTTGATTATCCTATCTGGTCCAAAGTGACCGCCTACAACACCTTGTTGTGCAGTCTCTAGTATGCTCAGATAATCGCTTTCATGAACACATTGTCTTAGGTATCCATCTCGTCCTCGTTTGTACAAATTGTCGCCAATAAGTGAATAGTCTTGAGCTTCCTGCTCTAGACTTTGTTGTCGTGCTAAGGTCATTCCTTGAGGGAATGTTTTCCTCCTCAAGTATGTCACTAAAGGTTCACTCCAGTTTGGTGTGAGAGACACATGATATAACGTAGCATGTTCTACTGGTGGAATTTCACAACAAATATGGCATTCTTTACACAACTTGTAGACATCTGCTTCCATCGAAGGCCAATAGACTCCTAATCTTTGCAGAGTCTGCAATGTAGGATGTTTTGAATGATGTTGCTTTAATGCACCTATATGTGCTAATTGCAACCAGTTTGCATGTTCTGATTCATCTACACAACAAGCAAGAATCCTTTGATTATCATGTTTATATATGCTTCCTGCTATGATTTGATATCTCTGTGACTTGGTAATCTCTCCTTCTTTGATCCTTATCCTAGGATTTTTAGGTCCATACGTGAGAATAGGGACTATCGGCTTAGCCCATTCTGGTACTATCTCAAGGTTAAACAAGTATGCATCTGGTAATTCGTCCGCTATTCCTTGAGGAGCTTCTCCTGAGGTTAATCTTGAAAGGTGGTTAGCTTTAAGATGTGTCTTTCCTTTCCTGACTACCACTTCAAAATCATACTCCATGAGTAATAGAAACCAACATATTAATCGTCCTGTGTTACATGGTTTGTTGACTAAGTACAATAGGGCTTGATGATCTGTAAAGAACCTGAACTTGTTTGCCAACAAATAATGCCGGAATTTCTTTACCGCGTAGATCATTCCTAATCCTTCTCGTTCCGTAGTGGTGTAATTTCTTTCTGCTGCGTTCAACTGTCTGCTCGTGTGTAGTTAATCTCACCTCATTCGTAATTCCTTCGTGTGTCTGAGGGTAAGTTTCTACTTCGCACATATATGAATGCCCATGAGCAGGTTTGATTTCAACAAAATCATGGAGCATCTCCATGACATTGCAAGGTTAGTTGTCATTAGTAGCTCGGAAATGTTTGTCCTTCACTTGGAAAGTGCCCCCTTGACACAAGCTACAATTTTGCAAATCAGATTGCTTACTATTGCAACTGAATCAAGGGAAAGCCTTGTTGTGGACATTCAATCAACAAGAATCTAAAACATGATAGTTAAAAGAGAACCTCCTGAAGCAACCTCATGCAATTTTGTCCCACCCAAATCAATTGAGGAACAGTGTTGAGATCCATCTGGCAGAATAGCAAATCCTAATGGTAGAAGGGCTATAACATCACGATTTCCACCCTTTAGCACAATGTTCATGGCTGCAACATCAATAGGAGCATAAACAACCACATAGTAGGATGCATTAGTGCAGCACTCCTACAATATCAGCATGTTATTCTGGGTTGAGCTAATAGGCTGCAATCGAAGCAACTATTAAAGACACTTCTTCACATTTATGACTTCTTCCACAAACCGTGAATTGGACAGTATTTCCCAATGCATTTCAAAGCAACTATTAAATGTGTCAATACAATAGCAGATGGTTTACCAGGTATATTCACAGTTTTTCTTACAAGGCCAGAGACATCATGAGCTTCAGTCCCAATTCTAGCAAGATTCAGCCATGAATGCGTTGTTGAAGCACTCAGACTACCATAGGAGCTACTTGTCATTCTTTCAGCAAGCTTCAATAGACTAATCTGGCCTTCTGGGCTTGGAAGCACTGACATGCACCAAACAAAGACCAAAAACTTTGAACAATATTTATGCCAAAACACACTTACATGCTTGCACATACACACACACACACCATGTGGATACATATGTATGTGTGTGAACATGTGTGTGTGCACTTGTGTATGTGTGTGTGCTAGTATGTGGCTGGTATGTGGATGCATAGGTGTATGCTCACTTTCACATGCATCCATCTAGACACATGTGCAGGTGTGCATACACCTATGCATCCACATACCAACACACACACATGCACACTTGCACACATACCAGCATGCCAATTACAAATACATTCAGTATATTCATAAGATAGACAAACATTTTCCCAAACATGAAATCCTTCATATGGAAGTTTGAAGACATGTAGCACATTCATCATTACTCCAAAATATGAAATACGTCACATGAAAGACTCAAGTCTTATATAGCATATGCTAGTTCTGTTACTGTTAGTGTCCATGTGAAAGGTCCATGTAAAGTCCAAATGGCTAGTGGACACGTCTTTGTATATGTTCTTTAATAAAACATATAGTGGTCTAGTTAGCCATAGGTTGTAAGTTCGACCACATTTGGAACACCTAAGAAGTATGTGTCCGTAATCCCTATGTAATGTGTTTTTTTGTGTATTCTATAGCCTCTATGGAGAGTATCATGTGCGGTGCTTGGAGCTTGGTTTTTCAGTTTGAGGATATCTTCATGAAGCTCTCAAGAAGGAGAGTGCCCAATGGTGCATGGCCATCAAAATACTTCATTGGTATTAGAGCATTTCGATGCAAAATCTTTGTTCCTTTTGTGTGAACAAAGTGAGCACCTGCCTGCCCACCCAAGGCTTTATCCAAGGCTTATGACTTAGGTGGCAACCAAGGCATAGACCTTGGCATACCTTATCATTCGAGTCACTGAAGTCACCATTGGCACTGTTGGCTACACGAGAGGGAGGACCTCAACGATCAAGGAAGATAGAGGTTCTCGATACTTCCCGGGAGGTCACCCATCCTAGTACTATCCCCACCCTCGCTTAACCATGGAAATATCTAGCCACTAAATTACACTCATGGTGTCTGAAGAAGGGGCAAGACTAAGGTTAACATTACCTTCAACATGTTTTGGTCCTTGAAAGCTTCATTCTTTGCTTTCAAAGCCTGGTTTTGAAGCATTTTTGGGGTGATTTTTGGAGCCATTCTAGAGTACTTTCATGCATAGGTCTCTTCACATAGATTCAAGAACATTAATGAGAGTGTTATTTTTACTTGTCCAAAAATAATTATTCACCTTTGGGGCCATGTAGATTCCCCTCTCTCCTCTCTGCCTTCCGCCATGGAGGCCTTGTCGATGAAGCTGTGGAAGTTTTTTCATTCCATGCATAGAGTGTTTTGAGTATCACCAAATTTAAAACATTATGCAGTATGGCACGAGCGGGAACTTGAATGGAGTTGAGATAATTCTACAAGGAATGCCAGAGTAGGCTGATTCCCACAATTTAAAAGGTTTAATTGGATCATGTTGCACTCATGGTAATGTTGACTTTGGAAACTAGTTTCCAAACCAGTATTGCGACTTAAGGTTAATCTTCAATTATTCATTGGAACGAAACTGTTCATGGTGTTCAGAATTCTTTCATGAGATGCAGTTGTCCAGTTTAAAACCTGATGGTGTGACTTTCTCCTCTCTCTCTCACACATCCTTCTGCTTCGGAGTTTGCTGATTGCACCCATCACTTCCCCGATTGTGATTATGCCATGGTGCTTCGATGCCAACCAAGGAGTACTCATTACTCAAATTCGGGCTTGCTTTTACCGACAAAGGTCCGATCAGTATGGTGTTGTTTGCTTGATTTTGCTTGGTTGGGAATCTTGTTTCCATAATAGCAGAATAATGGCATAATTGCTTCTCTCTCTCCCCTCTCTCTCCCTCTCTCTTCCCTCTCTCTCCCCGCCATCTCTCTCTCTCTCCCCGCCATCCCTCTCTCTCCTCGCGCCCCCGCCCTCCTCCACCACCTTGCCCCACACTCCCCCACCCTCCTCCACCACCTTCCCCCACACTCCCCCGCCCTCCTCCACCACTTCCCCCACACGCCCCCGCCCTCCTCCACCACCTTCCCCCGCACGCCCCCTTCCCCCACACTCCCCCACCCTCCTCCACCACCTTGCCCCACACGCCCCCGCCCTCCTCCACCACCTTGCCCCACACTCCCCCGCCCACCTCCACCACCTTCCCCCACACTCCCCCGCCCTCCTCCACCACCTTGCCCCACACTCCCCCGCCCTCCTCCACCGTTTCCCCCACACTCCCCCGCCCTCCTCCACCACTTCCCCCACACTCCCCCGCCCTCCTCCACCACTTCCCCCACATGCCCCCGCCCTCCTCCACCACCTTACCCCGCACGCCCCCGCCCTCCTCCACCACCTTCCCCCCACACTCCCCCGCCCTCCTCCACCACCTTGCCCCACACTCCCCCGCCCTCCTCCACCACCTTCCCCCACACTCCCCTGCCCTCCTCCACCACCTTGCCGCACACTCCCCCGCCCTCCTCCACCACTTCCCCCACATGCCCCCGCCCTCCTCCACCACCTTGCCCCACACTCCCCCGCCCTCCTCCACCACCTTCCCCCACACTCCCCCGCCCTCCTCCACCACTTCCCCCACACGCCCCCGCCCTCCTCCACCACCTTCCCCCGCACGCCCACTTCCCCCACACTCCCCCGCCCTCCTCCACCACCTTGCCCCACACGCCCCCGCCCTCCTCCACCACCTTGCCCCACACTCCCCCGCCCTCCTCCACCACCTTCCCCCACACTCCCCCGCCCTCCTCCACCACCTTGCCCCACACTCCCCCGCCCTCCTCCACCTTTTCTCCCACACTTCCCCGCCCTCCTCCACCACTTCCCCCACACGCCCCCGCCCTCCTCCACCACCTCCCACACACGTCCCCGCCCTCCTCCACCACCTTACCCCGCACGCCCCCGCCCTCCTCCACCACCTTCCCCCCACACTCCCCCGCCCTCCTCCACCACCTTGCCCCACACTCCCCCGCCCTCCTCCACCACCTTCCCCCACACTACCCCGCCCTCATCCACCACCTTGCCCCACACTCCCCCGCCCTCCTCCACCACTTCCCCCACATGCCCCCGCCCTCCTCCACCACCTTGCCCCACACTCCCCCGCCCTCCTCCACCACCTTCCCCCACACTCCCCCGCCCTCCTCCACCACCTTGCCCCACACTCCCTCGTCCTCCTCCACCACTTCCCCCACACTCCCCCGCCCTCCTCCACCACTTCCCCCACACTCCCCCGCCCTCCTCCACCACTTCCCCCACACGCCCCCGCCCTCCTCCACCACCTTACCCCGCACGCCCCCGCCCTCCTCCACCACCTTCCCCCCACACTCCCCCGCCCTCCTCCACCACCTTGCCCCACACTCCCCCGCCCTCCTCCACCACCTTCCCCCACACTCCCCCGCCCTCCTCCACCACCTTGCCTCACACTCCCCCGCCCTCCTCCACCACTTTCCCCACACGCCCCCGCCCTCCTCCACCACCTTCCCCGGCACGCCCCCTTCCCCCACTCCCCCGCCCTCCTCCACCACCTTGCCCCACACGCCCCCGCCCTCCTCCACCACCTTCCCCCACACTCCCCCGCCCTCCTCCACCACTTCCCCCACACTCCCCCGCCCTCCTCCACCACTTCCCCCTCACTCCCCCGCCCTCCTCCACCACTTCCCCCACACGCCCCCGCCCTCCTCCACCACCTTACCCCGCACGCCCCCGCCCTCCTCCACCACCTTCCCCCCACACTCCCCTGCCCTCCTCCACCACCTTGCCCCACACTCCCCCGCCCTCCTCCACCACCTTCCCCCACACTCCCCCGCCCTCCTCCACCACCTTGCCCCACACTCCCCCGCCCTCCTCCACCACTTCCCCCACACGCCCCCGCCCTCCTCCACCACCTTCCCCCGCACGCCCCCTTCCCCCGCACGCCCCCTTCCCCCACACTCCCCCGCCCTCCTCCACCACCTTGCCCCACACGCCCCCGCCCTCCTCCACCACCTTCCCCCACACTCCCCCGCCCTCCTCCACCACTTCCCCCACACTCCCCCGCCCTCCTCCACCACCTTGCCCCACACTCCCCCACCCTCCTCCACCACTTCCCCCACACTCCCCCGCCCTCCTCTAGCACGTCCCCCACACTCCCCCGTCCTCCTCCACCACTTCTCCCACACGCCCCCGCCCTCCTCCACCACCTTACCCCGCACGCCCCCGCCCTCCTCCACCACCTTCCCCCCACACTCCCCCGCCCTCCTCCACCACCTTGCCCCACACTCCCCCGCCCTCCTCCACCACCTTCCCCCACACTCCCCCGCCCTCCTCCACCACCTTGCCCCACACTCCCCCGCCCTCCTCCACCACTTCCCCCACACGCCCCCGCCCTCCTCCACCACCTTCCCCCGCACGCCCCCTTCCCCCACACTCCCCCGCCCTCCTCCACCACCTTGCCCCACACGCCCCCGCCCTCCTCCACCACCTTTCCCCACACTCCCCCGCCCTCCTCCACCACTTCCCCCACACTCCCCCGCCCTCCTCCACCACTTCCCCCACACTCCCCCGCCCTCCTCCACCAGTTCCCCCACACGCCCCCGCCCTCCTCCACCACCTTACCCCGCACGCCCCCGCCCTCCTCCACCACCTTCCTCCCACACTCCCCCGCCCTCCTCCACCACCTTGCCCCACACTCCCCTGCCCTCGTCCACCACCTTCCCCCACACTCCCCCGCCCTCCTCCACCACCTTGCCCCACACTCCCCCGCCCTCCTCCATGACTTCCCCCACACGCCCCCGCCCTCCTCCACCACCTTCCCCCGCACGCCCCCTTCCCCCACACTCCCCCGCCCTCCTCCACCACCTTGCCCCACACGCCCCCGCCCTCCTCCACCACCTTCCCCCACACTCCCCCGCCCTCCTCCACCACTTCCCCCACACTCCCCCGCCCTCCTCCACCACCTTCCCCCACACTCCCCCGCCCTCCTCCACCACCTTCCTCTACACTCCCCCGCCCTCCTCCACAACTTCCCCCACATGCCCCCGCCCTCCTCCACCACCTTCCCCCGCACGCCCCCTTCCCCACACTCCCCCGCCCTCCTCCACCATCTTGCCCCACACGCCCCCGCCCTCCTCCACCACCTTGCCCCACACTCCCACGCCCTCCTCCACCACCTTCCCCCACACTCCCCCGCCCTCCTCCACCACCTTGCCCCACACTCCCCCGCCCTCCTCCACCACTTCCCCCACACTCCCCCGCCCTCCTCCACCACTTCCCCCACACTCCCCCGCCCTCCTCCACCACTTCCCCCACACGCCCCCGCCCTCCTCCACCACCTTACCCCGCACGCCCCCGCCCTCCTCCACCACCTTCCCCCCACACTCCCCCGCCCTCCTCCACCACCTTGCCCCACACTCCCCCGCCCTCCTCCACCACCTTCCCCCACACTCCCCCGCCCTCCTCCACCACCTTGCCCCACACTCCCCCGCCCTCCTCCACCACTTCCCCCACATGCCCCCGCCCTCCTCCACCACCTTGCCCCACACTCCCCCGCCCTCCTCCACCACCTTCCCCCACACTCCCCCGCACTCCACCACCTTGCTCCACACTCCCCCGCCCTCCTCCACCACTTCCCCCACACTCCCCCGCCCTCCTCCACCACTTCCCCCACACTCCCCGGCTGTCCTCCACCACTTCCCCCACACTACCCCGCCCTCCTCCACCACCTTACCCCCACACTCCCCCCCCTCCTCCACCACCTTGCCCCACACTCCCCCGCCCTCCTCCACCACCTTCCCCCACACTCCCCCACCCTCCTCCACCACCTTGCCCCACACTCCCCCGCCCTCCTCCACCACTTCCCCCACACGCCCCCGCCCTCCTCCACCACCTTCCCCCGCACGCCCCCTTCCCCCACACTCCCCCGCCCTCCTCCACCACCTTGCCCCACACGCCCCCACCCTCCTCCACCACCTTCCCCCACACTCCCCCGCCCTCCTCCACCACTTCCCCCACACTCCCCCGCCCTCCTCCACCACCTTCCCCCACACGCCCCCGCCCTCCTCCACCACTTCCCCCACACGCCCCCGCCCTCCCCCACCACCTTCCCCCGCACTCGCCCGCCCTCCTCCACCACCTCCCCCCGCACTCCCCCGCAAGCCACCCCTCACTCTCCCGCCCTCCTCCGCCACCTACCCCCTCACACCCACACATACACTACACAAATACACACACATACACACACACACATACCCTTACACACACACACACATGCAGCACACACACACACACATGCCCGCACATAAAGGCACACTCGCAGCCAGATGCAGAGTGGGGTTTTCATCGGAGTCCTTCCGCATGGGAAGGTGTGGATGTGGAGGATATGGGTCCTGATCATTCCAATCTAAGAACATGTTATATGATCATGATGATGTGAAAACGGGTGAAATGTCCTCATCATATAGCATACAAGCTGCTGAGATACTGAGTACTAAGTCTTTTCTGTTGTCGAAGATGGCATCATGCGAATCCATGTAGATAAAGCCTCATGGGGAAGTCACAAGATGATTCAAATTGCCTATCAAAAGAGTCAAAGAATGAAATGAATGTACACTAGCAAGGTCGTCATAGGGTATCGGATAAAAGTGTGCAGGGTAAAAAGTAGAAGCGGAGAAAAGATTCTTGCCATTTGCCACCAACCCAGATTCACGGCGACTACCTAATTTGTGGATTCAATTCAAATCAAGGGAATATTTGACCTACCCTCCAATTTTGGGTGATCAACCGGCGCATGATTAGTGGATGTGAAGATTCGGCAAGGCTCTCTCGGCCTATTGAGGCCTATAAAAACAAGGGATTTGTGCTCATTGGGGTACAAAAACATTGGGGTACAATTTTGGAGTTACTTTGGTTCACGTACATACGTGCAAAAGTCCTCTCTTGCACTTTGTGGTTTCAAGCCTATTGTAGGAGCTACTCTGTAGTGTGGATACAGAGGGTAGGCTCCTCAGTGAGGGCTATGAGCAGTATAGTTTAAGAGAGTGCCTAGGATTTTCTTTCTTTTCTGTGAGTCAGTATCGGTGTTAAGCTCTATTCTCTTGACCAAATCTTACCATTTGTATTGTGCTGAGTTAGACTACATGTAATCGGCCCCCTAAGCTGATGAGAAGATTCTGTGCATTGAGGTTCTTTATTTCTGGGATGGCTTGTTAGCCCCCTAAGCTTGCACTTTTGAGTATCACTCTGCCCAACCTTGTAATCATCTGATTTGAATCAAGAAGTGTACGGTCTTCCTTGGTCAGTTGTTGTCCATATTTTTTGAAGTATTTACCACACTATGCAATCTTTGTTATCTCTCTGCTCACAGAAATGTTAAAGGGTATACTTCCCTAAAGTGAACCCCCCTTGAGTAGTTGAAGTACGGGATGTGTTTAATCTTCACTCTCTACTTCCATTAAACGTGGATACCCCAGTACCTCCTCTACAGTTTGGCACGCACGGTGGGACCTTTGCATTTCTGTGAGAGGTATTTTGCTCTATCACATTGCGAGTAGGTACATGACCCATACACGGGCAGATAAGGAGTCTCTTCATGTTCGGAGGAGCCTTAACAAGTTAGCAATAACCACGGCTAGTGAGTCTACCTCCCCTCTACCTTCCCTAAATTTGTCTATTGATTTGGGTGCGACACCATTGTCAAAAGAAGGGTATAGGAGAACTCTAGACTTCTCTTCAGATACGTCTGAAGAAACACCAGTACAAATGGAGGACCTCTGTCATTTACTCTCCAGGTTAAACATCAAATTCCCTACCTTCAAGGGACATGCTTATGAGGATGCTGATGATCATGTGAGGAGATTCATCTCTTTATGTCGTGGACGTGGTCTGCAAAATAGAGAAGATGCAATGCTAGCACTTTTTCCATCTACATTGGAGGGTCTTGCAGATAAATGGTATAGTCAATATGCAAATGGCCATTTTACTACATGGGAGGCTCTGAAGGCGGCATTCTCACAGACATTCAGACCAAGTGATTCTTCGGAAAGAGCTCTAGATCAGCTAGAGAATTTGAAGCTAAGGCTAGGTGAATCCTTTCATGAACTTCACACTAGAACAAAAGCACTTGTTGCACGACTACCACATGCTCCAGGTGATTTCTTGGTTAAAAAGTGGATTGAGAAGGCTCTGCCCATGTCATCTCAACAGAAGCTTCGTGAGTCTCTTAGATTGGATGCTACCCTCTGTAGAGGAGGTACTGGGGTATCCGCTTTTAACAAAAGTAGAGAATGAAAATTAAACACGTCCAGTACATCACCTACTCAAGGGGGGTTCTCTTTAGGGAAGTATACCCTTTAACATTTCTGTGAGCAGGTAGATAACACGGATTGCACAGAGTGGTAAATACTTCAGAAAATATGGACAACCAATGACCAAGGAAGACCATACACTTCTTGATTCGAATCAGACGATTACAAGGTTGGGTAGAGTGATGCTCAAAAGTGCAAGCTTAGGGCTGACAAGCCACCCTAAAAGTATTAACTCCAATACAACAGATCAGCATAAGGGGCCACTGATATGCAGGCTAACTCAGAGCAATACAAATGGTAGAATTTCTCAAGAGAATAGAGATTAATCAACACACTGACTCACAGAAAAGAAAATAAATCCAAGCTACTCTCTTACACTAGAGTGCTTACCAAACTGTAGAGGAGGTACTCGGGTATCTGCTTTTAACAAAAGTAGAGAATGAAAATTAAACACGTCCAGTACATCACCTACTCAAGGGGGGTTCTCTTTAGGGAAGTATACCCTTTAACATTTCTGTGAGCAGGTAGATAACACGGATTGCACAGAGTGGAATACTTCAGAAAATGTGGACAACAATTGACCAAGGAAGACCATACACTTATTGATTCGATTCAGATGATTACAAGATTTGGCAAGGAAATGCTCAAAAACTAATGCTCAGAGCTTAGTGGCACTCTATGCAGATAAATACAGATCAATACAAATGCTGAAGGAATTGCTCAAGAGAATAGAGCTTAACACCAATAGTGTCTCACAGAACAGAAAGAAAATCCAAGACACTCTCTTACACTATAGTGCTCATAGCCCTCCACTGAGGAGCCTACCCTCTGTATCCACACTACATAGTAGCTCCTACAATAGGCTTGAAACCACCAAGGGCAAGAGAGAACTTCTGCACGTATACACACGTCAATGTAACTCTAAAAAAATGTACCCCAATGGGCAAAAATCCATTGCTTTTATAGGCCTCAATAGGTCAAGAGGGTCTTGCTTCACGTCCACTGATCACGCGCCGGTTGATCTCCCAAAATTAGGGGGTAGGTCAAATATTCCCTTGATTTGAATTGAGTCCACAAAATAGGTAGTCGCCGTGAATGGTTGGCGGCAACATTTGTTTATGCCACTTTCACTTTTTAGCAAGTCCATTTTAATTCAAGTCCTTATTAGCTCCGATGATGACTGATAACTGTGAAACACATTGAACTCTTGGACCAGAAGGAGCTTCTTCCTCCTCTTCATAAGCCTCATGCATGAGTTGATGTTGTTCCCTCCTCATTTCTTCTTCCATGCTAACATTTTGTAGAATGGGTTCCTCATATTCATCAGACTCCATATCCGCCATCTCCTGAGATTGCTTGGAAGGAAGAATTGTCTCCAAAATTTTGCGGGGTGGATGTGTAACGGTGCGGGTGCGTGTGCGTTTGTATGTGTGTGAAGGGGGGGGCGCATGTGTGAAGGTGGCGGGAGTGGGCGGCAGGTGTGAGAGGGGAAGTATGCATGTGAGGTGGGGAGGGGGGCGCAAGGGGTGGGGAGAGAGAGAGAGAGAGAGAGAGAGAGAGGGGGGCGCAAGGGGTTGGGTGGCGGGATGGGGGAATGGGGTGGGGTGGTGGGATGGGGGAGTGGGGTGGGGTGGTGGGATGGAGGAGTGAGGTGGGGAGGGGGGCGCAAGGGGTGGAGAGAGAGAGAGAGAGAGAGGGGGGGCACAAGGGGTTGGGTGGCGGGATGGGGAATGGGGTGGGGTGGTGGGATGGGGGAGTGGGGTGGGGTGGTGGGATGGAGGAGTGAGGTGGGGAGGGGGGCGCAAGGGGTGGGGAGGGAGAGAGAGAGAAAGAGAGAGAGAGAGAGAGAGAGAGAGAGAGAGAGGGGGGCGCAAGGGGTTGGGTGGCGGGATGGGGGAATGGGGTGGGGTGGTGGGATGGGGGAGTGGGGTGGGGTGGTGGGATGGAGGAGTGAGGTGGGGAGGGGGGCGCAAGGGGTGGGGAGAGAGAGAGAGAGAGAGAGAGAGAGAGAGAGGGGGGGCGCAAGGGGTTGGGTGGCGGGATGGGGAATGGGGTGGGGTGGTGGGATGGGGGAGTGGGGTGGGGTGGTGGGATGGAGGAGTGAGGTGGGGTGGTGGGATGGGGGAGAGAGGTGGGGTGGCGGGGTGGGGGAGTGAGGGGTGGGGAGAGAGAGAGAGAGAGAGAGAGAGAGAGAGAGAGAGGGGGGCGCAAGGGGTTGGGTGGCGGGATGGGGGAATGGGGTGGGGTGGTGGGATGGGGGAGTGGGGTGGGGTGGTGGGATGGAGGAGTGAGGTGGGGAGGGGGGCGCAAGGGGTGGGGAGAGAGAGAGAGAGAGAGAGAGAGAGAGAGAGAGAGGGGGCGCAAGGGGTTGGGTGGCGGGATGGGGGAATGGGGTGGGGTGGTGGGATGGGGGAGTGGGGTGGGGTGGTGGGATGGAGGAGTGAGGTGGGGAGGGGGGCGCAAGGGGTGGGGAGAGAAAGAGAGAGAGAGAGAGAGAGAGAGAGAGAGGGGGGGCGCAAGGGGTTGGGTGGCGGGATGGGGGAATGGGGTGGGGTGGCAGGATGGGGGAGTGGGGTGGGGTGGTGGGATGGAGGAGTGAGGTGGGGTGGTGGGATGGGGGAGAGAGGTGGGGTGGCGGGGTGGGGGAGTGAGGGGTGGGGAGAGAGAGAGAGAGAGAGTGAGAGAGAGAGAGAGAGAGAGAGAAGGGGGTGCAAGGGGTTGGGTGGCGGGATGGGGGAATGGGGTGGGGTGGTGGGATGGGGGAGTGGGGTGGGTGGTGGGATGGAGGAGTGAGGTGGGGAGGGGGGCGCAAGGGGTGGGGAGAGAGAGAGAGAGAGAGAGAGAGAGGGGCGCAAGGGGTTGGGTGGCGGGATGGGGGAATGGGGTGGGGTGGTGGGATGGGGGAGTGGGGTGGGGTGGTGGGATGGAGGAGTGAGGTGGGGAGGGGGGCGCAAGGGGTGGGGAGAGAGAGAGAGAGAGAGAGAGAGAGAGGGGGGGCGCAAGGGGTTGGGTGGCAGGATGGGGGAATGGGGTGGGGTGGTGGGATGGGGGAGTGGGGTGGGGTGGTGGGATGGAGGAGTGAGGTGGGGTGGTGGGATGGGGGAGAGAGGTGGGGTGGCGGGGTGGGGGAGTGAGGAGGGGTGCTACAGACCCCCACATCAAGCTTTTGCACCATCCCTGGTGCAACTTCTTCTCATTGAATGAAATACTGCTAATACTCGAATGACACGTGGTATGTACAGTGGTTGACATTCTTCCAAGTCGACTTAGTTTAGATACTTCTTCACTCTGGAGATGTTGACCAAAGGAATCCTTTTACCTTGCAGATCTTCCAGATGCACAGCGCCATGTGGCAATACCCTGATAACCTTATATGGTCCTACCCATTTGGGTGCCAATTTAGTTTGAATTGGTGGAACCTGATGTACTAAAACCATAGTCCCTTCCTGAACTTCATTGGATCTCAGATACCTGTCATGCAATCTCTTGCGCTCTTCTTGTGTCACCAGAAGTTTCTGCATTGCCCCTTCTCTGTACTCTTCTAATGCCACCAATCTCTGAATGGGAGGTTCAATTCCAATGGTTTTGATTCCTATTTCTTTTCTGATGATAAACTCAAATGGTGCCAATGCCTCTTTCCCATAAACTAAGCGAAATGGAGTCTCGCCTGTGGTTCCCCTCTTCGTAGTTCTGAAAGCCCAAATTGCTCCAATTAGTGCTAGTGGCCAAGAGCTTTGATGATCAAAAGATAATTTGCGAAGTAGTCCAATCAAAATCTTATTGGAACTCTCTGCTTGGCCATTTGCCCTTGGGTAATAGGCACAAGACTTTTTATGGAAGATTTTGTACTTGTCAAATATAAACTGGAGCAATTGATTTACAAAATGTGTGCCCCTATCACTAGTAATTTCCAGGGGGCAACCAAATCTTGAGAAAATACGTTTATACATAAATTTAGCTACTGTCAGAGCCGTACAGTCCACAGTAGCTTTAGCCTCTATCCATTTAGTGGCATAACATGTGGCCATCAAAATATACTTTTTACCTCCCGGTTGCCCAGTTGGGCTAATTGGCCCTATGAAATCAAGACCCCATCGTTCAAATGGAAGCCATCCGGTAGATATGATTAATGGTTGGAATTCAATCTGGTTGGCGTGGGGGCACATCTCTGACAGATGTGACATTCTTTTGCAAACTTGATTGCATCCTTGAAAATATGAGGCCACCATAACCCTTTGTGGATGATTCTATGAGCCAATTCTTCCCCCTTTAGGTGTCCTTCATTGTGTGCAGCCTCCAGCAAAAGATTTACCTCTTCTGGATAGACACACCTTCTCAATATATCATCCTGACAGTATTTATATAAATTTCCATTTATAAGAGAATATGCTTTGGTTTTCAGGAGCAATCTTCTCTTTTCTACAGGTGTCAAGTGTTCTGGGGTCTTTCCAGTAGTGAGAACATGAAGAATTTCATCATACCAACCTGTCCGAATTGCTACTAGAAAAAGATTGCTATCCACCAGTTCATCATTAATACCTGTTGCCTTTTCGCTCATTGCCGTCCTGGACACTTGATCTGCCATGTAGTGCTCTTTTCCTGGCTTAATATGAATATCAAAATTTAATTCTTGAAATAGGAGTAACCATCTCCAAATCCTTCCAGCTACTCTAGGCTTGTTTATCAAATACTTCAAGGGCTGATGATCGGAAATAACAATGAAATGTACACCAAGGAGATAATGTCGGAACTTCTGAAGAGCAAATACGATAGCCAAACCTTCTCTTTCCGTTGTACTGTAATTTCTTTCAGCTTGGTTGAGTAGTCTGCTTGCATAAGAGATCGGTCTATCCACTTCGTGAGATGATGGTTGAGCTAGAACTGCACCAACAGCATGGAGACTAGCATCTGTATGCACATGAAATTCCAATGACCAATTAGGAACACTTAAAAGTGGAGGAGTACATAGCCTCAACTTTAGTTCACAAAATGCTTTGTCGGCTTCAGCACTCCATGAGAAAGGGATCTTTTTACTGGTAAGCCTTGACAAGCTTAGCAATTTCTGAATACATCCTAATGAATCTTCTGTGATACCCTGCATGGCCCAAGAAACTTTGCACTTCCTTAGGGCTTTGTGGAATTGGCATGGAAAGAATAGCAGTAACCTATGCAGGGTCAACAGTTATACCTTCCGCAGATACTATGTGACCAAGAAGAGTACCCTTAGCGACCAAAAAGTGACATTTATCAGGATTCAATTTCAAACCCGTTTTGAGACATTGCTCAAAAATTTCTTTTAGATTTTCCAAATGATCATGGAAATCTTGAACTGCCGCCCTTCTATCTGTACCTGAGAATACTGAAAAGTCATCCATAAATATGCGGAGAAAGGTTGTTAACCATTTGCCCAATATCAGATACATCGTTCTATTAAATGAAGCTGGCGCATTCTTCAACCAAAAGCCATACGAGTATAGACATAAGTGCCCCAGGGAGTAACAAAGGCTGTTTTGTCCCTATCATCAGGGTGAATTACTATCTGGTTGTAGCCACTAAAACCATCCAAGAAACTATACAAATTGTGACCAGCTACTTCCTCAAGCACTTGCTCTGTGAAGGGCTGAGGAAATCCATCTTGGATAGTCACTTTATTCAAAGCACGGAAATCAACACATACTCTTATTTTTCCACTATTTTTCTTGGGCACAATAACCATAGAGGAAAGCCACCTGGAATGTTCTACTGGAACAATTATACCCGCTTCTTCTAGTTTTGTAATCTTTGCTTTTACTGCCTCTGCATACTTCGGATTGAGTCGATATGGTCTACTTCTTACAGGCGTGGCTCCCTCAACTAAGGGTATCCGATGTAACCCAAGCTCTTCTGGTATCCCTGTTAGATCTTTGTAGGACCATGCAAAGACACTTTTATAAGTAAAAAGCAAAGAAGTTACCTTCTGTAGCAAGAGAGGATAATGCCACAACCAGGATGCCAAATGGACCATTTGAGGGTTCTCTTCATCCCCTAAATTTACTTCTTGAACCAATGTTTCAGGACTGGTCTTGCTTGAGAAATCATCTCCACTATATGCAGGAGTGGATTTTAATTTATATTCTGCAACCTGTTCTTTCATCCATCCTTGAGGTATATCTGCAAAAGGAAGATCTTCTCTGCTCTTAGGTTCATAATCTTCCCTCTCTGATACTTTTATATTGGTTGCCTCCTCAAAGCTTGTATTTTCCTTCAATTGCTCATTCTCCAACACCTTGTGGTCTTCATTGCTCTTTTCTGTAACTTCCTTATCTGCAACTTCTTCCTCAATTTCATTGATCACTACTGTGCAACACTCTGCACTTCCCATCATCCAATTTAACAATGTATCATCTTCTTGGGGTAGAGAGGGCATTACCTGAGCATCCACAGTATATCTAGTGGTTCTTCCTGAATCAAACCCTTCTTCCAAATGTAGTTGCAGTTGGCTATTGGTGCTTGTTGAAATCCATAGTTTATTTTTCCCCCAATCTTGCAAAGCTTTTGCTTGTCTCAACCAAGGTCTCCCCAGGAGCAGAGGATAGGAAGTCTCCTGTGGAAGTGCAATAACAACAAAATCCAACACAAAGTGGCAACCCTGTACTATCATCCGTACCTTTTCAATAATGCCAAGAGGCGCAATCCGATGTTGATCTGCTAGTGTAACAGTAAATGGTGCCATTTTGGTGGGGTTCAAATTTAGCTTCTTCATTGTAAAATCTGGCATCAAATTGATACCAGAGCCTCCATCTATGATCACACCTGTAAGAGCTTCATCCTTTATACAAACTGATAATCTTGAACTTTGGTAGTCTGCTAAGGGTGCAGGGGGAAAATCAACCATGAAACCATCTATACTAGGTGATTGGACCAAGTGAGCAGAGTGTATAATCTTCAATAAGTCACTTCTTATTTTTGAATCCATCCTTATAAGTTCATATAGACTAACCTTATGATGAATACCTTTCAAGATCTGTTCAATGTTTACCACCTGAGTGTTTTCTTGCAGACTGGTTGGTTGGTCCTTTAGAGAGGTAGTCATCTTATCATAAGCTCCTTCAATTTCTACCTGGTCTTTCCATCCAGACTTCTTTTCCTCCTCTTTATCCTGAAATCCTTGTTGTTCATCTCCATGGGCTGCAGCCGCTTGCCTAGCTCTAGTCATTATGGGCATTGCAGAGGATGAAACGGCATAAGACTGAGTGGTTTTCCCTTCTTCATGTGGAGAGACTGCAATCATGTGGATTGGAGCAGGACAACCTCTTGGGCAATCTTTGGTATAATGATCCTTGGCCTCTGGACAATGTTGACAAGGAGGCGCATCTTCTGGAAGAGAACACCGATTTTGCATGTGGCCATACTCACCACAACGATAACACATCAAAGGTCTATTGTATCTAGGCTTTGCGGGCCGATTCTCCTCCCTATTAGATGTATTTGAAGTACTAGCATAGTATGAATCCAAAGTTTGAGGGTTACTTCTTTGCTGTGTACCCTTGAGGTAGTAGCAATCCCTTGCTTCATGACCATCTTTTCCACAAAATTGACAGCTTACCTTAATAGGGCAATTAGCGTTGGAATGTCCATTGTTATTACAGATTGTACACCAAATTTGTCTCCTTATATCCTGAGTGGTCTTCAAGTCTTCTAACTCTCGGCGAAGTTGAGCTACTTCATCATCAGTGCGACGTAGTGGTGGCAAGACCTTCTCTTCTTGTTGATTTTGTTGCATTTTTAATGCCTCCAGTTCCCTCCTTAGTTGCTCAATAGGATCCAGGTCTGCAGCATACTTAGGTTGTGTATCCCCTTCAAAATGTTGCCTTGCTTCTTCAATGCGTGATGCCGCTGCAACAAAATCATTGAGGGTGGCATCCAATCTAAGAGACTCACGAAGCTTCTGCTGAGATGACCTGGGCAGAGCCTTCTCTATCCACTTTTTAACCAAAAAGTCACCTGGAGCATGTGGCAGACGTGCAACAAGTGCTTTTGTTCTAGTGTGAAGTTCATGAAAAGATTCACCTGGTCTTAGCTTCAAATTCTCTAGCTGATCTAGAGCTCTTTTCGAGGAATCACTTGGTCGGAATGTCTGTGAGAACGCCGCCTTCAAAGCCTCCCACATAGTGAAATGGCCATCTGCATATTGACTATACCATTTATCTGCAAGACCCTCCAATGTGGATGGAAAAAGTGCCAACATTGCATCCTCTCTATTCTGCAGACCTCGTCCATGGCACAAAGAGATAAATCTCCTCACATGATCATCAGCATCCTCATAAGCTTGTCCTTTGAAGGTAGGAAATTTGATGTTTAATCTGGAGAGTAAATGAGAGAGATCCTCCATTTGTACTGGTCTTTCTTCGGACGTATCTGAGGAGAAGTCTAGAGTTTTCCTATACCCCTCTTTTGACAATGGTGTCGCACCCAAATCAATAGATAAATTTAGGGAGGGTAGAGGGGAGGTTGACTCACTAGCCGTGGTTATTGCTAACTTGTTAAGGCTCCTCCGAACACGAAGAGACTCCTTATCTGCCCGTGTATGGGTCATGTACCTACTTGCAAATGTAATAGGGCAAAAATACCTCTCACAGAAATGCAAAGGTCCCACCGGGCGTGCCAAACTGTAGAGGAGGTACTGGGGTATCCGCTTTTAACAAAAGTAGAGAATGAAAATTAAACATGTCCAGTACATCACCTACTCAAGTGGGGTTCTCTTTAGGGAAGTATACCCTTTAACATTTCTGTGAGCAGGTAGATAACACGGATTGCACAGAGTGGTAAATACTTCAGAAAATATGGACAACCAATGACCAAGGAAGACCATACACTTCTTGATTCGAATCAGACGATTACAAGGTTGGGCAGAGTGATGCTCAAAAGTGCAAACTTAGGGCTGACAAGCCACCCTAAAAGTATTAACTCCAATACAACAGATCAACATAAGGGGCCACTGATATGCAGGCTAACTAAGAGCAATACAAATGGTAGAATTTCTCAAGAGAATAGAGATTAATCAACACACTGACTCACAGAAAAGAAAATAAATCCAAGCTACTCTCTTACACTAGAGTGCTTACCAAACTGTAGAGGAGGTACTGGGGTATCCGCTTTTAACAAAAGTAGAGAATGAAAATTAAACACGTCCAGTACATCACCTACTCAAGGGGGGTTCTCTTTAGGGAAGTATACCCTTTAACATTTCTGTGAGCAGGTAGATAACACGGATTGCACAGAGTGGAATACTTCAGAAAATGTGGACAACAATTGACCAAGGAAGACCATACACTTCTTGATTCCATTCAGATGATTACAAGATTTGGCAAGGAAATGCTCAAAAACTATTGCTCAGAGCTTCGTGGCACTCTATGCAGATAAATACAGATCAATACAAATGCTGAAGGAATTGCTCGAGAGAATAGAGCTTAACACCAATAGTGTCTCACAGAACAGAAAGAAAATCCAAGACACTCTCTTACACTATAGTGCTCATAGCCCTCCACTGAGGAGCCTACCCTCTGTATCCACACTACAGAGTAGCTCCTACAATAGGCTTGAAACCACCAAGGGCAAGAGAGAACTTCTGCACGTATACACGCGTCAATGTAACTCTAAAAAAATGTACCCCAATGGGCAAAAATCCATTGCTTTTATAGGCCTCAATAGGTCAAGAGGGTCTTGCTTCACGTCCACTGATCACGCGCCGGTTGATCTCCCAAAATTAGGGGGTAGGTCAAATATTCCCTTGATTTGAATTGAGTCCACAAAATAGGTAGTCGTCGTGAATGGTTGGCGGCAACATTTGTTTATGCCACTTTCACTTTTTAACAATTCCACTTTAATTCAAGTCCTTATTAGCTCCGATGATGACTGATAACTGTGAAACACATTGAACTCTTGGACCAGAAGGAGCTTCTTCCTCCTCTTCATAAGCCTCATGCATGAGTTGATGTTGTTCCCTCCTCATTTCTTCTTCCATGCTAACATTTTGTAGAATGGGTTCCTCATATTCATCAGACTCCATATCCACCATCTCCTGAGATTGCTTGCAAGGAAGAATTGTCTCCAAAATTTTGCGGGGTGGATGTGTAACGGTGCGGGTGCGTGTGCGTTTGTATGTGTGTGAAGGGGGGGGCACATGTGTGCAGGTGCCGAGAGTGGGCGGCAGGTGAGAGGGGAAGTATGCATGTGAGGTGGGGAGGGGGGCGCAAGGGGTGGGGAGAGAGAGAGAGAGAGAGAGAGAGAGAGAGGGGGGGGCGCAAGGGGTTGGGTGGCGGGATGGGGGAATGGGGTGGGGTGGTGGGATGGGGGAGTGGGGTGGGGTGGTGGGATGGAGGAGTGAGGTGGGGAGGGGGGTGCAAGGGGTGGGGAGAGAGAGAGAGAGAGAGAGAGAGAGAGAGAGAGAGGGGGGGCGCAAGGGGTTGGGTGGCAGGATGGGGAATGGGGTGGGGTGGTGGGATGGGGGAGTGGGGTGGGGTGGTGGGATGGAGGAGTGACGTGGGGAGGGGGGCGCAAGGGGTGGGGAGAGAGAGAGAGAGAGAGAGAGAGAGAGAGAGAGGGGGGCGCAAGGGGTTGGGTGGCCGGATGGGGGAATGGGGTGGGGTGGTGGGATGGGGGAGTGGGGTGGGGTGGTGGGATTGAGGAGTGAGGTGGGGAGGGGGGCGCAACGGGTGGGGAGAGAGAGAGAGAGAGAGAGAGAGAGAGAGAGAGAGAGAGAGAGGGGGGCGCAAGGGGTTGGGTGGCGGGATGGGGAATGGGGTGGGGTGGTGGGATGGGGGAGTGGGGTGGGGTGGTGGGATGGAGGAGTGAGGTGGGGTGGTGGGATGGGGGAGAGAGGTGGGGTGGCGGGGTGGGGGAGTGAGGGGTGGGGAGAGAGAGAGAGAGAGAGAGAGAGAGAGAGAGAGAGGGGGGCGCAAGGGGTTGGGTGGCGGGATGGGGGAATGGGGTGGGGTGGCGGGATGGGGGAGTGGGGTGGGGTGGTGGGATGGAGGAGTGAGGTGGGGTGGTGGGATGGGGGAGAGAGGTGGGGTGGTGGGGTGGGGGAGTGAGGGGTGGGGAGAGAGAGAGAGAGAGAGAGAGAGAGAGAGAGAGAGAGAGATAGAGAGAGAGAGAGGGGGGCGCAAGGGGTTGGGTGGCGGGATGGGGGAATGGGGTGGGGTGGTGGGATGGGGGAGTGGGGTGGGGTGGTGGGATGGAGGAGTGAGGTGGGGAGGGGGGCGCAAGGGGTGGGGAGAGAGAGAGAGAGAGAGAGAGAGAGAGAGAGGGGGGCGCAAGGGGTTGGGTGGCGGGATGGGGGAATGGGGTGGGGTGGTGGGATGGGGGAGTGGGGTGGGGTGGTGGGATGGAGGAGTGAGGTGGGGAGGGGGGCGCAAGGGGTGGGGAGAGAGAGAGAGAGAGAGAGAGAGAGAGAGAGAGGGCGCAAGGGGTTGGGTGGCGGGATGGAGGAATGGGGTGGGGTGGTGGGATGGGGGAGTGGGGTGGGGTGGTGGGATGGAGGAGTGAGGTGGGGTGGTGGGATGGGGGAGAGAGGTGGGGTGGCGGGGTGGGGGAGTGAGGAGGGGTGCTACACCCTCAATGATTTTGTTGCAGTTGCATCACGCATTGAAGAAGCAAGGCAACATTTTGAAGGGGATACACAACCAAAGTATGCTGCAGATCTAGATCCTATTGAGCAACTGAGAAGGGAATTGGAAGCATTGAAGATGCAACAAAATCAACAAGAAGAGAAGGTCTTGCCACCACTGCGTCGCACTGATGATGAAGTAGCCCAACTTCACCGAGAGTTAGAAGACTTGAAGACCACTCAGGATATAAGGAGACAAATTTGGTTTACAATCTGTAATAACAATGGACATTCCAATGCTAATTGCCCTATTAAGGTAAGCTGTCAATTTTGTGGAAAAGATGGTCATGAAGCAAGGGATTGCTACTACCTCAAGGGTACACAGCAGAGAGGTAACCCTCAAAATTTGGATTCATATTATGCTAGTACTTCAAATACATCTAATAGAGAGGAGAATAGGCCTGCAAAGCCTAGATATAATAGACCTTTGATGTGCTATCGTTGTGGTGAGTATGGCCACATGCAAAATAGGTCTTCTCTTCCAGAAGATGCACCTCCCTGTCAACATTGTCCAAAGGCCAAAGATCATTATACCAAAGATTGCCCAAGAGGTCGTCCTGCTCCAATCCACATGATCGCGGTCTCTCCACATGAAGAAGGAAAAACCACTCAGTCTTATGCCGTTTCATCCTCTGCAATGCCCATGATGACCAGAGCTAGGCAAGTAGCTGCAACCCATAGAGATGAACGACAAGGATTTCAGGATAAAGAGGAGGAAAAGAAGTCTGGATGGAAGGACCAAGTAGAAATTGAAGGAGCTTATGAAAAGGTGGCTACTACTATGAGGGACCAATCAACAAGACTGCAAGAAAACACTCAGGAGGTAAACATTGAACAGATCTTGAAAGGTATTCATCACAAGGTTAGTCTATATGAACTTATAAGGATGGATTCAAAAATAAGAAGTGACTTACTGAAGATTATACACTCTGCTCACTTAGTCCAATCACCTATTATAGATGGATTCATGGTTGATTTTCCCCCTGCACCCTTAGTAGACTACCAAAGTTCAAGATTATCAGTTTGTATAAAGGATGAAGCTCTTACAGGTGTGATCATAGATGGAGGCTTTGGTATCAATTTGATGCCAGATTTTACAATGAAGAAGCTAAATTTGAACCCCACCAAAATGGCACCATTTACAGTTACACTAGCAGATCAACATCGGGTTGCGCCTCTTGGCATTATTGAAAAGGTACAGATGATAGTACAGGGTTGCCACTTTGTGTTGGATTTTGTTGTTATTGCACTTCCACAGGAGACTTCCTATCCTTTGCTCCTGGGGAGACCTTGGCTGAGACAAGCAAAAGCTTTGCAAGATTGGGGGAAAAATAAACTATGGATTTCAACAAACACCAATAGCCAACTGCAACTACACTTGGAAGAAGGATTTGATTCAGGAAAAACCACTGGATATACTATGGATACTCAGGTAATGCCCTCTCTACCCCAAGAAGATGATACATTGTTAAATTGGATGATGGGAAGTGCAGAGTGTTGCACAGTGGAGATCAATGAAATTGAGGAAGAAGTTGCAGATAAGGAAATTACAGAAAAGGGCAATGAAGACCACAAGGTGTTGGAGAATGAGCAATTGAAGGAAAATACAAGCTTTGAGGAGGCAACCAATATAAAAGTATCAGAGAGGGAAGATTATGAACCTAAGAGCAGAGAAGATCTTCCTTTTGCAGATATACCTCAAGGATGGATGAAAGAACATGTTGCAGAATATAAATTAAAATCCACTCCTGCATATAGTGGAGATGATTTCTCAAGCAAGACCAGTCCTGAAACATTGGTTCAAGAAGTAAATTTAGGGGATGAAGAGAACCCTCAAATGGTCCATTCGGCATCCTGGTTGTGGCATTATCCTCCCTTGCTACAGAAGGTAACTTCTTTGCTTTTTACTTATAAAAGTGTCTTCGCATGGTCCTACAAAGATCTAACAGGGATACCAGAAGAGCTTGGGTTACATTGGATACCCTTAGTTGACGGAGCCGCGCCTGTAAGAAGTAGGCCATATCAACTCAATCCGAAGTATGCAGAGGCGGTAAAAGCAGAGATTACAAAACTAGAAGAAGCGGGTATAATTGTTCCAGTAGAACATTCCAGGTGGCTTTCTTCTATGGTTATTGTGCCCAAGAAAATAGTGGAAAAATAAGAGTATGTGTTGATTTTCGTGCTTTGAATAAAGTGACTATTCAAGATGGATTTCCTCAGCCCTTCACAGAGCAAGTGCTTGAGGAAGTAGCTGGTCACACTTTGTATAGTTTCTTGGATGGTTTTAGTGGCTATAACCAGATAGTAATTCACCCTGATGATAGGGACAAAATAGCCTTTGTTACTCCCTGGGGCACTTATGTCTATACTCGTATGGCTTTTGGTTTGAAGAATGCGCCAGCTTCATTTAATAGAACGATGTATCTGATATTGGGCAAATGGTTAACAACCTTTCTCCGCATATTTATGGATGACTTTTCAGTATTCTTAGGTACAGATAGAAGGGCGGCAGTTCAAGATTTCCATGATCATTTGGAAAATCTAAAAGAAATTTTTGAGCAATGTCTCAAAACGGGTTTGAAATTGAATCCTGATAAATGTCACTTTTTGGTCACTAAGGGTACTCTTCTTGGTCACATAGTATCTGCTGAAGGTATAACTGTTGACCCTGCAAAGGTTACAGCTATTCTTTCTATGCCAATTCCACAAAGCCCAAAGGAAGTGCAAAGTTTCTTGGGCCATGCAGGGTATCACAGAAGATTCATTAGGATGTATTCAGAAATTGCTAAGCCCTTGTCAAGGCTTACTAGTAAAAAGATCCCTTTCACATGGAGTGCTGAGGCTGAGAAAGCATTTTGTGAATTAAAAATGAGGCTATGTACTGCTCCACTTTTAAGTGTTCCTAATTGGTCATTGGAATTTCATGTGCATACAGATGCTAGTCTTCATGCTGTTGGTGCAGTTTTAGCTCAACCATCATCTCTCAAAGTGGATAGACCTATCTCTTATGCCAGCAGATTACTCAACCAAGCTGAAAGGAATTACAGTACAACGGAAAGAGAAGGTTTGGCTATCGTATTTGCTCTTCAGAAGTTTAGACATTATCTCCTTGGTGTACATTTCATTGTTATCTCTGATCATCAGCCCTTGAAGTATTTGATAAACAAGCCTAGAGTAGCTGGAAGGATTTGGAGATGGTTACTCCTATTTCAAGAATTTAATTTTGATATTTATATTAAGCCAGGAAAAGAGCATTACATGGCAGATCAAGTGTCCAGGATTGCAATGAGCGAAAAGGCAACAGGTATCAATGATGAACTAGTGGATAGCAATCTTTTTCTAGTAGCAATTCGGACAGGTTGGTATGATGAAATTCTTCAGGTTCTCACTACTGGAAAGATTCCAGAACACTTGACACCTGTAGAAAAAAGAAGATTACTTTTGAAAACCAAAGCCTATTCTCTTATAAATGGAAATTTATATAAATACTGTCAGGATGATATCTTGAGAAGGTGTGTCTATCCAGAGGAGGTAAATCTTTTGCTAGAGGCAGCACACAGTGAAGGACACCTAAAGGGGGAAGAATTGGCTCATAGAATCATCCACAAGGGTTTATGGTGGCCTCATATTTTCAAAGATGCAATCAAGTTTGCTAAAGAATGCCACATCTGCCAGAGGTGTGCTCCCACGCCCACCAGATTAAATTTACAACCATTGGTCATATCTACGGGATGGCTCCCATTTGAACGATGGGGTCTTGATTTCATAGGACCAATTAGCCCAACTGGTCAACCTGGAGGTAAAAAGTATATTTTGATGGCCACATGTTATGCCACTAAATGGATAGAGGCTAAAGCCACTGTGGACTGCACGGCCTTAACAGTAGCTAAATTTGTGTATAAACGTATTTTCTCAAGATTTGGTTGCCCACTGGAAATTACTAGTGATAGGGGCACACATTTTGTAAATCAATTGCTCCAGTTTATATTTGATAGGTACAAAATCTTCCATAAAAAGTCTTGTGCCTATTACCCAAGGGCAAATGGCCAAGCCTCGCAGCCAGATGCAGAGTGGGGTTTTCATCAGAGTCCTTCCGCATGGGAAGGTGTGGATGTGGAGGATATGGGTCCTAATCATTCCAATCTAAGAACATGTTATATGATCATGATGATGTGAAAACGGGTGAAATGTCCTCATCATATAGCATACAAGCTGCTGAGATACTGAGTACGAAGTCTTTTCTGGTGGCGAAGATGGCATCATGCGAATGCATGTAGATAAAGCCTCATGGGGAAGTCACAAGATGATTCAAATTGCCTATCAAAAGAGTCAAAGAATGAAATGACGGTACACTGGCAAGGTCGTCATAGGGTATGGGATAAAAGTGTGCAGGGTAAAAAGTAGAAGCAGAGAAAAGATTCTTGCCATTTGCCACCAACCATTCACGGCGACTACCTAATTTGTGGATTCAATTCAAATCAAGGGAATATTTGACCTACCCTCCAATTTTGGGTGATCAACCGGCGCATGATCAGTGGATGTGAAGATTCGGCAAGGCTCTCTCGGCCTATTGAGGCCTATAAAAACAAGGGATTTGTGCTCATTGGGGTACAAAAACATTGGGGTACAATTTTAGAGTTACTTTGGTTCACGTACGTATGTGCAAAAGTCCTCTCTTGCACTTTGTGGTTTCAAGCCTATTGTAGGAGCTACTCTGTAGTGTGGATACAGAGGGTAGGCTCCTCAGTGAGGGCTATGAGCACTATAGTTTAAGAGAGTGCCTAGGATTTTCTTTCTTTTCTGTGAGTCAGTATCGGTGTTAAGCTCTATTCTCTTGAGCAAATCTTACCATTTGTATTGTGCTGAGTTAGACTGCATGTAATCGGCCCCCTTAAGCTGATGAGAAGATTCTGTGCATTGAGGTTCTTTATTTCTGGGATGGCTTGTTAGCCCCCTAAGCTTGCACTTTTGAGTATCACTCTGCCCAACCTTGTAATCATCTGATTTGAATCAAGAAGTGTACGGTCTTCCTTGGTCAGTTGTTGTCCATATTTTCTGAAGTATTTACCACACTATGCAATCTTTGTTATCTGTCTGCTCACAGAAATGTTAAAGGGTATACTTCCCTAAAGAGAACCCCCCTTGAGTAGTTGAAGTACGGGATGTGTTTAATCTTCACTCTCTACTTCCATTAAACGTGGATACCCCAGTACCTCCTCTACAGGCCATGTTTTCATCCACACTCATAAAACTAGAAGTTTCTGGAAAGGTTTTCAATTATGGTGGGAGTATGCATTGCAAATTTATACAGGTTTTTTGAACCTAAACAACAGAGTTGACATACACTTGGAGGTGTTGTTGGCTAGTTTTTGGGCTGTGCATTGAGCCTTCCACTTTCATTTTATTGCATATATTGAGCATATATACACTATGTATGCTTCTATAGATACCACTTATGTATGTTGATATGGTCATTGATATAGCGATTAGGTTTTGCATAAATCCTTTTACATTTGATAAAGAGGGTTGTGGTGTGGTTTTCTTAACTGGGAGACACCCAGATGTGGGGGTCTCTTCGATGACGTAGGTGGAAGACGTACCCAGCCTCACCATAGGAGATGTATGATAGTTGTTCATAGGTGCTCAATAAGCCCAGTTGCCTTCTTTCGAGTAACCGATTATATGTAGTGGAGTCAGTGATTCACTATGTAGGTAAAAATGTTAGTAATTTGTTTTACAAGATTTTGAGCTATAACTTGTAGGGCAAAGACCACTTTGAGATCCAAAACTTTGATTGTACAAACTCTGATCTATGGAAGAATTAGATTAAAGATGTTCTAATTCAAAGGAGGCATGGAATCTCAAAGAAGCTTGGTGACATGGATGAAGATTATTGGGATGAGTTAGATGAAATGGTCAGGTCGACCATTCGATTGCACCTGGCAGATAATGTTTACTTTGTATTAATAGACTGTGAAAGTGTAGAGGAGCTTTGGAAGAAGTTATGCAATACATATGAAAAAGAGACGGCATCAAATAAAGTGTATTTGATGAGAAAGTTATATGACCTTTGCATGAAGGACACAGCTAGTGTTGTGCTCATTGAAATGTGTTTGATGTAGTATTCTCCCAGTTACAGGCTCAAAAAATGGATATGGATAATGAAATGAAAGCAGGCTTATTGTTGTGCACCTTGCCATAATCATGGGATACGTTTTGCACAGCTATTCATAATAGTGCACATGGTGGTAAACTGGTCTATGATGAGATATATGGAGCACTCTTGAGTGAGGAGATTCGTAGAAAATCTATGGTTGGCACTCAGACTGGAGATGCATATAATATATGTGATTCTTACCAAGGAAAGAATCAGCAATGTGGCAGGAGCAAGACCAAGGAAAAGAATGATCAACGAAATAAGAGCAGAAGTAAATCAAGGAAAAGGGATACAGAATATCATTATTGTCATAAGAAAAATCACATGAAGAAAGAGTGTTATGCATTAAAGAATGCTAAAGGTAAAGGACAGAATCTTGTTGGGCATGTTAAACAGTTACCTGCACCATCTACTTTGATTGTGAAGATTGAGGAAATTAATGCTATTTTTTATGACACAGATGTGTTGACACTTGATAGTACTATGCCAAATGAGGCTCTTATGGCTGGTTCTCTTTCCCACACGTGGCTGCTAGATTTTGGTGCTTCTTTCCATGTGACACCACACAAAGAATGGTTCTCTAATTATGTAGCAAAGTCTCTTGGTACTCTAAGACGTGGTGACTCTTGCCAGTTTGACATTGTGGGGATTGAAGATGTGGTTGTGCAGTTCATTGATGGTTCAAAATTTACTATGCATAATGTACACCATGTACCTCAATTATCATGCAGTTTGATGTCAGTTGGTCAACTTGATGACCTTTGTTACAAGGTGGTCTTCTATGCTCAGTCCTTTTGCATATCAAAGGGCAATATGATTATTGCAAAAGAAAGCAAAGTTGGCTCACTTTATCCTTTATTTGTATCACAGAAAGAACACTTGTTAGTTGTTACTGAACAACCTACGGCTTGTATTCGGCATGGTTTTTTGGGCCATATATCTCATAGCAAAATGGAAAATCCATAATGAAATGGAAAATCTTTCTTGTTGTGGCTACTTACCTCTGTTATCTTTCTCTTATTAAACCAATATGAAAAGTAAACCAGAAATGTGCATAGAATGCACATTGACTCTTCAATTCAGCCTTTAGATCTTGTTCATACAGATGTGTGTGGTCCTATGCCCACAAATTCATTAGGTGTTTCTCTTTACTTTGTCACTTTCATAGATGATGCTACCAGAAAAGTTTGGGTATATCCTATCAAATAGAAGAATGGGGTATTCCCTACTTTCAAAAAATGGCTTGTTTCAGTTGAGATTGAAAAAGGAACTAAGCTCAAAGCTTTATGTTCAAATAATGGGGGTGAGTATATCTCACATGAATTTAACCTTTTTTGCTATTTTAGAGGAATTCATAGAGAGGTTACAACTCCTTATACCCCACTACACAATGGTGTAGCTGAAAAGATGAATAGAACTATTTAGGATACAGTAGTCTCTATGCTGCATCATGCAAACCTTTCACAAGGCTTTTGGGCAGAAGCACTATCGACTACATTTCATGTGATTAAACTTTCACCTAGTACTACGAAAGGTCTAAAAGTAGCACAAGAGTTATGGATAGGGAAGCCACCATATTGTGATCATCTTCAAGTTTTTGGCTGTGAAGCATATGTTCATATACTCAAAAATGTTAGACAAAAGTTGGACCATAAGTCAAAGAAACGCATTTTTCTTGGATATGGTCAAGAAGGACAATTTAGATATCGCTTATGGGATCTTGAAACATGGCCAGTGATCAAAAGTAGTGATGTCATTTTCAATGAGTCTAAGATGCATAAATAACCCATTAAGGAGGTTCAAGTGAGAAGAGTGGTGTTAGAGGACACTAGTCTACAATTAGCATGCATAAAAATGCCGCACATAAAGACATTCAAAAGAATGTCGAATCAGATCATTCTCAAAATGTTCCTATTGAGCAACCATTGAAACGCTTTGCATGTGTCTCACATCCACTTGATAGATATGTTCAAGATTTAGATTTTGTTATGCTAACAGATGTCGATGAGCCTTATTGCTACAAAGAGGCTATGCAGAGAGACGATCATGTCAAGTGGGAGCATGCCATGAAGAGTGAGTTGGATTCTATTCACAAGAATGGTACTCGGGATTTAGTACTCTTGCCAAAGGGCATGAAAGCTTTACCATGTAAATGGGTATATAAGCTGAGATTCACATTGGAGAAAATGCAAACCCTAATTCCTGCCCTAAAATGATGGATGCATATTTTTGAGGTTCTTGATGTACGAAACATAAAAAGCTAGGTTGTAGATTTAGTGGATGGCAAAAGCACTCAAAATAGCAATCCAAAAATAAAAACAAGCTAAAAATTAGCGATAGAAATTTTAATAGCCAAAAGCAAGTTTTGCAATCAAAATTTAAAAAACAATTATAGCAGTTTTTTTGGCCTACGATCAACTTTTGCACAAGCTTTTTTGCCATGCTTTATTGGTTGGAGGTAAAGCTATATAAGAGAGGACTTGGGATCACTTTTGGACATTCAAGGTAGAGTCATACCTTGAGTTTATGTTGATAGAGTGTCAATTTTTGGCGTTCTAAAGCTTTGGAGGCTAAGGAGAGGTGAAGGAGAGACTATTCTCTTGGAGCAAGGAGTCTTCTACAAGTTTGTGGCAGCTATCTTTTGTAAGTTAATCCTATATTATATTTTAGGGTTTTGAAACCCTAATTTCAGAATTAGGGTTTACTAATTTTCAGATTTGTTGCACTTTCTTGAGAGGTTAGGTTCACTTCATTGCTCATTCACTTCACAGATACTCAGATTATAACAACATAATCTGAATTCTATACATCATCATCTTCTTGTTTATTCTTCCATCTAGTGAGTGCACCATCATATGGTTGAGTGGTACTCCCATTTTGTAATTCGGCCATCTATATTAGTGAGTAAGAAAATTGCTTAAGTTACTTACTCTTGTCTCAAAGTTTCTTTCTATCTCACTTATTATCTTGTGTAATTAGGTGTGTATGCTCAAAGGTTTTTAGTATTGGAAGATCATGGGGCCCCAAATTCCAACACTTGGTAGTAGATCATAATTGACATACACACTTAGTTAAGATGAGTGAATATAGAATTGAGATTGAGGACAAGTTAGATGGATCATCAAATTATCCTATGTGGAGTTTCATGATGATGAATTTGTTAGTGACAAAGGATTTATGGAGTATCGTCAATGGATTCTTATCAAGACCAAGACGAGAAGGCAAAGAAGAGGATACAACAACTTCAAGAGGAACTCGTGTTGCAATTACAGCTCATCAAGAACCAACTAAAGAAGAGGTAATCACTTCTACATCTAGAGTCACAGGTAGATCCTTACCCAGAGTTCCTCCTACTAAAGAACAATCAATATGGGATGCCAGAGATGCTTTAGCTCTCTCATTCATAGCAATGAGTGTTAAAAATCATATTCTACCACAAATCAAATCTTGCAAAGGTTCTAGACAAGCTTGGTTAAAGCTTAAGAATCTTTTTTAGGGCAGAAATCCTACTACGAAAGCTCGCTTAAGGAGACAACTAGCAAATACAAGGATGAAGGCTGGTGAGCCAATTCAAACCCACATTACAAAGCTCATTGACTTGAGGGATCAACTTCTAAATGTAGGAGTTGAGATATCTGATGAGAAAATTGTAAATACGTTGATTAATTCACTTCCTATCTCATATCAATCTTTTATAGCCACTCTTCATCTTACAACAAGAGATAGAGAGATTACATTTGAAGAGTTAGAGTTTTTGTTGCTTCAAGATGAAGATCACTTGAAGGGTATGGAAGAGAATGAAGAAGCAATTTTGTCTTCACCAAAGGGTAAAAAGAAGAACAAGGATAAAAAGGAAAAGCAATCCAAGAAGGAAAGTAAGTCCTTTTCACCCTCTACTTCAAATTCTGTTTTTACTACAACTAAAGAGAAGTCTTCTAAGAAGAAGGAAGCATTATGTCGCTATTGCAAGAAACCTGGACATTTCATAACAGTTTGTCAGAAATGGATTGTAGCAGAAAAGAAAAAGGTATCAAGTAATGTTGCAGAAGATGATAAAAAAGGGAAATCTCAAGGTGAATCTTATGCCTATATCATCATTGAGGAAGTCTCTTTTGATCCTTGGATATTTGATTCAGGTTCTACAAAGCATATGACAGGATGCAGAGAAGTATTTTCTTCTCTTTCCTATTCTTCAGGTACAAGAGTTACTATTGCAGATGGCAATGATTTGGATGTTGTAGGAATAGGTACAAAAACCCTAAAGTCAAGAGAAGGTGGTAATTTTCAGATTTCATATGTTTTATATGTACCTAATATCAAGAAGAATGTGCTATCTATATCTGCATTTTTAGGTGATGGTTACAAAGTCGTATTTGAGAGAGATCTTTGTAAGATTTTGTCACACACTGAGAAGAGGTGCATTTTGCAAGGTGAGCACAAAGGAGGGATTTTTATTTTGTCAAAAGTCAATCAAGCATATGTTGTCATATGCTGTCATATGCCCTCATTCAAGCTACCAGATGATTCAGATATATGTGAAGGATGTCTTGAAGGTAAGATGCATAAACTACCTTTCAAGAAACATGGTCATATTACAGCTACCAGGAAATTGCAAATAATACATTCAGATGTGCATGGACCTATGAGAGCAGACTCTATTCAGGGTTTTAGGTATTTTGTCCTTTATGTTGATGATTTTACAAGATATTCATGGATGTATGGTCTTAAGTTGAAGTGAGAAGTCTTTCCAACATTCAAGAAATTTGTAGCTATGGTTGAAAATGAAAGTCAGTAAACTATCCAGATTCTTAGAAGTGATAGAGGTGGAGAACACTTTTCAAATGATTTTCAGACATTTCTTGAAGAAAAAGTTATTACTCAACACCTTACTATTGCTTATACTCCTCAACAAAATGGTGTTGTAGAAAGGAAGAATAGAGTACTTGTTGAGATGATGCAGAGCATGATGGCTTCCAAGAAGCTTTCACCAAAATTTTGATTTGATGCAGTGCATATAGCTAATCACATTTTGAATAGGTCTTCTACAAAGGCCTTAAAGGTAATCACACCTTATGAAGCATATTATGGTAGAAAACCTAATGTGAGCTATTTTAGAGTGTTTGGATCACTATCTTATGTTCATGTTGAGAAAACGGATCATGGGAAACTAGATGTAAAGGCAAGGAGAGCTATTTTTATTGGATATCATGTTTAAAGTAAAGGATACAGGCTTTACGTTCTAGAGACAGGTGAAGTTATCCTTTCACGCAATGCATATATTGTTGAAAATAAGATATATGATAAAGACGCAGAAATTGTAGAGTTCATTAGTGAAAATGGCTATGGATTTTTTAGGCGAAATTTGGATGTACATGTTCAGCCATATCAAGAGGGAGTTAAAATTCCTAGGATTGAAGAAAAAGGAATTTCGCAACCTTCTATAGAGTCAGTTCCACATGAGACTTTAGTTCCAAAAATGGAGGAAAGTACTAGAGTTCTAGAAAGTCCTAGTACCTCAAAAGGACAAATTCCAAAACTAGTGGAGACTGAAGAGTCAGAAAGATTATCACCACTATTTAAGGATACACCTACTTGGTTATATCAGACATGGAAAGATAGTGGTATAAAGACTTTTACAGGAAGAACAAGGAGTCAGACTAGACAACAACAACAAAAAGATCATGTAAGTTTTGTTGAAGACTTTGAGATTCATGATATTTTAGCACTCACAATAGTTGAAGATGAACTTGCATGTGTTAAAGATGCACTTAACATTCCTATTTGGAGAAAAGCTATGCAAGAAGAGATTGATTCTATTCATAAGAATCAAACTTGGCAACTATGTGAGTTACTAGAGGGAAAGAAAGTTATAGGTGTAAAGTGGATCTTCAAAATCAAATGGAAAGCAAATGGTACTATTGACAGGTACAAAGCCAGATTAGTTGTCAAAGGATATGCACAACAAAAAGGTATTGATTATGATGAGACATTTGCTCCTACATCTAGGATGATAGTTATTAGTTCAATACTTGCTTTAGCACCATATTTTGGTTGGAATGTATATCAACTTGACATAAAGACTACTTTTCTAAATGGGGATTTACATGAAGATGTATATATTCAGCAGCCAGAAGGTTTTGAAGAAACAGGTAAAGAACACTTAGTGTGTAAGCTTATAAAAGCTTTGTATGGATTAAAACAGGCACCTAGAGCATGGTATGAAAAGATACACACATATCTTTTATCGATTGGTTTCCATAACTCAGTTGCAACTCCAACTCTTTATGTCAAAGCTGAAACAGGTTTCATGATTATAGCAATCATTTATGTGGATGATATTATAGTCACAGGCCCTAGAGATGAAGATTTTGAGATGTTCAAGAACAGTTGAAGCATACATTTGATGTAAATGACTTAGGAATTTTGCATTATTATCTTGGGATTCAGTTTGTGTTTAAGGATGAGTGTATCTATATGACACAGTAGAAGTACATTGAGAAACTATTAGAAAGGTTTCAGATGACTGAAGCTAAACATATGCAAACACCTATGGATCAGAACGCGTCTTTACAAATAGTAGCAGATGAAGAGTCATTTCATGCTACTTTATATTGTCAAGTAGTTGGGTGCTTGATATATCTTTGTAATACACATCTAGATATATAGTTTGCAGTTTCTCAAGTATCAAGGTTCATGCATAATCTGACAAAGGTACATTGGAAAGCAGTAAACCGATCTTCACATATTTGAAGGGAACTTCAAATTATGCTATGGTATTTTCGAAATCTACACATTTGTTACTAAAAGGTTTTTAAGATTCTAATTGGGCAGGAGATAGAGACACTATAAGAAGTAAAAGTGGATTTTGTTTTTATCTTGGAGATTTTCTTATCTCATGGCTTTCAAAGAGACAACCCACTATTGCAACTTCATCATGTGAAGCTGAATATCGTGCAGCATTTACGTTTACTTTGGAGTCAATTTGTTTGTAGAAGATTTTCAGTTATCTAAATGTAAGAGTACATGAACCCATTTAGATATCTTCAGATAGCCAGAGTGCAATAGCTATAGCAAAGAAGCGAGTGCATCATGCAACCACAAAACATATAGAGGTTCACTACCACTATATTCGAGAACAGATAGAAAAGAACCACATTGAGCTGGTTTATGTTCCTTCTAGTGAGAATGTTGCATATATTTTTACCAAAGCATTGAGAAGAGATAGTCATGTGAAGATGTGTAGGTTCCTGAAGCTTGTAGCAGTATGACATTGAAGGAGGGAGTATGGGAAATCAATGTAAATATGGCCCATCTCCAGCGATCCAACTTAGGACTTAGCCATTTTTCTAAAAAACTTTTTTAGGCGAGATAGATAGAGCTTCATGAGAGCTATCTAGTGATACGATTCATTCTATCATCAGAGGTTAGAGTTAGGAGAAAACTCAAACCCTAATTCCTGCCCTAAAATGATGGATGCATATTTATGAGGTTCTTGATGTAAAAAACATAAAAAGCTAGGTTGTAAATTTAGTGGATGGCAAAAGCACTCAAAAATAGCGATCCAAAAATAAAAGCAAGCAAAAAAATTAGCGATAGAAATTTTAATAGCCAAAAGCAAGTTTTGCAAACAAAATTTAAAAAACAATGATAGCTGTTTTATTGGCCTACGATCAGGTTTTTTGCAAGATTTTTTGCCATGCTTTATTAATTGGAGGCAAAGCTATATAAGAGAGGACTTGGGATCACTTTTGGACATTCAAGGTAGAGTCATACCTTGAGTTTATGGTGATAAGAGTGTCACTTTTGGAGTTTTGAAGCTTTGGAGGCTAAGGAGAGGTGAAGGAGAGACTATTCTCTTGGAGCAAGGAGTCTTCTACAAGTTTGTGGCAGCTATCTTTTGTAAGTTAATCCTATATTCTATTTTAGGGTTTTTGAAACCCTAATTTCAGAATTAGGGTTTGCTGATTTTCAGATTTGTTGCACTTTCTTGAGAGGTTAGGTTCACTTCGTTGCTCATTTGCTTCACACATACTCAGATTGTAACAGCATAATCTAAATCATGAAGATCATCGTCTTCTTGTCTATTCTTCCATCTAGTGAGTGCATCATCATATTGTTGAGTAGTACTCCCATTTTGTAATTCGGCCATCTATATTAGTGAGTAAGCAATTTTCTTACGTTACTTACTCTCACCTCAAAGTTTCTTTCTATCTCTCACTTATCATCTTGTGTAATTCAGTGTGTATGCTAAAAGCTTTTTAGTATTGGAAGATCCTGGAGCCCCAAATTCCAACATCATCTTATATGGACGGTTCAAGAAATATGGGATTGGTGCATTTGGATCCGTATCAGGGAAGAGCTAGAGTACATAATTGTTGTATTGGATTACATGACCAGATGGCATAAGTAGCCAATACCAAAAGGATCGTAATGCAAGATATCAGGAAATTTATTTATGATTTCCTACGTTGTAGATTTGTCATATCTTTAGAGATAGTGTCTGATCATGGTCCATCCTTTAGACCAAATGTTTTGAACGATCTATAAAGTAAACTAAAGATAAGGCATAGATACTCCACACCCTATCACCCTCAATTTAATGGTCCTGTTGAAAAGACCAATGGAGTTATTTCTAAAATCTTTATTGATTAGTTAAAGAAGCATCCTAAGGAATGGGACAAACACCTCATCATAGCCTTGTGGGCATATCACACATTCTACAAGGCATCTTTAGGATTCAAACCATTTCAATTAGTATATGAACAATACACCTTGCTCACAATAGAAGAAGAAATTCCAAGCACTAGGTTACTCCTAAAGAAAAGTGGAGAAAGTGAGTAAGAGGTAATCCAAAAGAGGTTTACAGAACTACAAAAATTGAGTATGAAAGGGAGTTTGGAGTCGACCATTACATGAATCAAGCACAGAAAAGGAGGCAAGAATTTAACAAAAAATTGAAGGACAAAAGGCTAATGGAAGGATCTCTTGTGCTAAGATAATCTTTTGGTAATACGCATGACGAAAAGTTCTAACCATAGTGGTAAGGACCCTTCTTTATCAAAACAAAGTTCAAGAATGGTAGCTACCAACATATGGATCTATAAGGGAAAGTGCACAAGACCAAGGTCAATGGATGGAGGTTGAAGATATACTGGCAAAGGATAGAAGACATGAATGAACAAAACGAGCAATCAAAGGACAAATAAAAATCAATGGTGGTACAAGAAAGACTCACCCTAGAACATCAACAAAGTATTCAAATTCTAGAGATATGCATGCCTCTAGCCTTAGGGGATGGCTAAGTATGAGGGATATATTTTTTATGCCTCCCCTAATAATAATCTTATTCTATGCATGTAATATGCTATTTATTTTATTTCCCTATGATATGGATATAAATAATATAAATATGAAATATAGAAGTCAAGTGGGCCCCATGATTGAAGAGATGATAGCTCTCCATGTAGTAAAGAGAAATCTCTATATGAAAGGAAAATATAAAAGATAGATGGAGAATCTACAATATTCAAGTATTTAAAACTTGTCATTATTCTACAAAACAGAGGGTGAAGAATTTGCTTCCTTATCACTATATGTTGATGACTTCATTATCATATGCGATCGTATGGAAGGAATCAAGGACTTAAGGGAAAGACTCAAAAAGGGTTTGAAGATTTCATATCTTCAATACCTAAGATATTTTCAAGGTATTGAAGTCATATACAAAGGCAGTGGTATCTAACTCATATAAAGAAATACATCTTGAATGTATTAAAGAACTTTGTACTTATAGGTTTCAAACCAGTGATTGAGTGAGAGAACTTGCAATGTGGAGCCCATATAGTATATTTTGAGAGATTAGAATATGTTTAGTTCATTGCATAGGATCTCAAAGAAACATTTAATTGAGAGAGCAGAGGTATTTATAAGTATACCTACGAGTCCACGGGACCCCCCAAATCCCACAAAGCAGGGGAAGCTTTTACAGAGCTTAGATGACATTACAAAGAAGGTTAATTACCCTATCATCACCCTCATGTGGGCACTAGTCCCCTTCTCTTGTACTTTTCTTTATTTAATTCAAGTTCGGGAGAGTAGGCTATTTCCGAACTTCCTTTATATTAAAAAAAAGTATACCTACGAGTCCATTAAAGCTTCAAGCTCCATAGGGAAAATAACATTTGTTCTGATACTATTTGAGTACACAAGTAAATTTCTCAATCCACATCACTCTTCTTGTAGCAAACACGCTTAGAAGAGTACAACATGTTAGGATATAGAACCCAAATCGAACACATAGATGAAAATAACTATGAGACATGGAAATCTAGGTTGTCTACCTTTCTCATGGGCAAGGTTTTATGGGGACTTCGTAGTGGAACATGTTCCAAACCTAAATTGGGGGATAATCCAAATCTTGATAATTTGAGGTTCTTAAGAGAATGGAATGAGAGGAAAGTGAGTTATCTTCATCACATTTTATCATATGAGTAGTGTGATGATATGTTATACTATACTTTAGCCAAGTCTAGGAAGATCCAATTGAAAAGTAAACTAAATAATCTGAGGATGACACTTAGAAGCTCAAAGATGTAAGTGATGCATTAAAATCCATAGATTGTCACATCGATGATGATGAACTAGTTCGATATGCATTGAGTGGAGTTAGGGATAATAAGAAATGGAAGGCGTTCGCCACTCATATTTATGTCAAAGACAATCTTCCCAAGTTTGAGAAATTAGTGGCTTTCATGCTCACTCAAGAGGTGAACATTGGAGGCTCAAAGGCAGAGGGCAATGAATCCCAAGAATTTTGTGCAAGAAAGGAAGAGGTAGAAGAAGAGATTAATGTAGGGGAAGAGGAAGGCGAGGAAGAGGAAAAAATGGAGATTTTGATCAAGAACAGGGGAGCATTTCTACTTCTTCATAAGGAAGAGGAAAGTATACAGGAAATGGTGGAAGGTACAATCAAGCTAGAGACAACAAGAACTGAGATAGATGCTACATATGTGGCAATTATGGCCACTATGCAAGGGATTGTTATCAAAGAAACAAGAGTAATGCATCATACAAAGGGCAAGGTAACTATTTGTATACTTCAAATGAGAATGAGAGCATGTTAGCCCTTATGTAGATGAGTGATAACAAGACACAAGGATCAAACATATGGTATATTGATAGCATATGCAACAAACACATTAGTTGCACCAAAGAATTCTTTTCAAATATGTAGGTACAATCAAACAAGGGGCATGAGGTGAGAAATAATTATACCCCCCATGAAATTACACATAAACATGATGTTATGTTGGATGGTTCTCATAGGGCTCAGTGTTTTAAAGATCTTCTTCATGTTCACAAAATTACGAAGAAACTTGTTTGTATGGCTCAAATGGATGAAATAAGATTCCAAGTCAGATTCAACGGAAAAGAATGCTTTGTGAAAAAACCTAAAGAGGGGTATAGATTGATGGGAAAAGGGGGGAACGAGGGAAGGCTATTCACATTGCATGTGAAGGCAAACTTCAACCACACAAACTACTTCACAAATGGAAGTAGGAAGGTAGTGAATTGGACCTTTGGCATAAGAGGCATTGACATATCAATACTCTAAGGCTGAAAGAACTAGAGAAGAAAAGGTTCGTAATTGGATTGCCAAACCTTGAGAATCATAATCTCAAGAAATTTTGTGAAGCTTTCAAATTGGATAGACGATCAGGTTACTATTTGAGAAGAGTAACTACATGAGTTATCATCCATTTTATTTGGTTCATACAAATGTTTTGGGGCCCAAGAAACAAGAACGCAAATGGTAGTAATAAGTACTTTGTAACCTTCATTCAGTTTTGCACAAAGAGGACTAGGCTTTAGTTCATGAAGCATAAATTAGATGTCTTTTACTACTTCAAGAAATTAAAAGCTCTTGTAGAGAAGGAATGTGATAGATACATCATGTTGAAGATCAAATGGAGGGGGAGAATACTTATCCCATGGTTTTTTTAATTTCATGGAGTCAAAGGGTATTAAGAGACAAATAACATGCAAGTACACAACTCAAGAAATCGGTCTATGATAATGGAAGAATAGTTACATTGTAGAATGTTCTAGGTCTATAACGAAGGAGATGGGAATGCAAAATTCCTATTGGGCTAATGCAGCAAGCATTACCATATACATCATGAATAGAGCACCCATATCAGGTATACATGCTACAACTTCATATGAAGCTTGGTATAATAGATATCCATATTTATCATACTTCAGAGTGTTTGGTTTCACTTGATATGGTTTAATACCAAGTGAACTAAGAAGCACACAAGATGATAGATAAAAAAGATATATATTCAAACCCATAGAACACGAGGTAAAGATATCATGGGATGTTAGAATTGATGAGCTTTTACATTAGTATTGTTCAATTGTATCTATGAATTCAAGTGAAGATGATGAATAAAGGACTTCAAGAGAAAATGCAAAACGGTAAAGCATGGTTCTTAGTGGACCGAAGGAGTCAAGAAACTGTCTATTTTCAATCCTAGTTTTTTTACCTTTCATGTAGATAATTTTGATCACACCTTTGTTGAAAAACCCTAGTAAAACACTAAAGCTCATTCGTTCATTCCAAACATGACAATAAGAAACCAAAAGAGCATTTTCTGATGATGAGAGGATGTACACTTTCCATATATAGCTTCAAGCATAGATGGCCTCACATGTATTTTCATAGATTCCTCTTTTCATACAAAGAGATGATTCTTTGAGCTCATGGAGAATGTACTAGAGAGATTTTGTACATGCAAACTAGAAAATAGGGTCTTTTTAATGCAAGCTATCTCACTCAAAATTATTGCTCCTACTCTAACATACAGCCTCTAAGAACACTATTTTTCACCTTCACTTGTCATGCATAGAGAGACCACTATTCACTCCTAAATCAATTTCTCTCATAATATAAAACATTTATACTTGATCTTGAATCCAACTTTATAAGATAACAATAGCCTTCTAATAGACCAAGTGTTAGAAGAAATGGTTGCAAAATTCTAAGGAATCTTTTCTCATTAGTCAGAATTACCTAGCTCCTACACTTAGAAATCTGTGAGAAAGATATGGCAATTCAAAGTCTAATGAAAATCCTCAAGCAAGGAGCATGCTTGCTTAGCAAGGGGTCTACTAGATTATTCAAATCCTATGAGAGATAACACACTTTGGGATCTTCAGAATTTGAATTACAATGTGTATTTGTAAGACGTTCAAAAGAGTCCTAAATGATAGGGAGCTCGTTTTCTAGATTGTAGAATTTATCAAACCTAAGTGTGGTAGGTGGATAATTGAATGTTATGATGGGGAATGAGAATTCAAATTTGAGTACGATTACTCATGCTTGGCTTCTTGGTTCACATTGCACCAAATTTACTTCATTTAATAGGTCCATTAGCTCCTACGGGAGCTTCATTTTTAGCACTCCCCCTTGAGCTACAACCTTCATGTATTCACTTTAGCTCCATAATTCCAGTACTGCTTTTGAACTTTCCAAGCTTGATTGAGTCCAATGATTTGGTGAGCATGTTTTCACAATCATCCTTGGTACTTATGTGTTGGACTTGTACCTCCTTAGCAAATGCTTTCTCCCTCTATGTGCTTGATAGTGTGCCTCTATGTGCTTGCTCCTCGCATGGAACATATGTTTGGAAGATAGGTACACACTACTCATGTTGTGACACATGATTGGAAACTCATTGACATATAGATTTAATTCAATTATGAGCTTCTTGATCCACATACGTTGAGATGTAACTTGTTATAATGCTTCGTATTTAGCTTCACTGGAAGATAGGACAACTGTAGGCTTCTTCTTTGCCATCCATAAGATGAACTTCTTATCAAGAATCACTACATATCCACTTGTACTTCTCCTATCTTCTTTGGATCGAGTCCATTCAGCATGTGTATATGCTTTCATACGCAAATCATTTTCAAAGGGATAAAAAGGGACCTTCATTTAAAGTACTCTTGAGATATGTGGGTACTAGTTTTTTTGTAAGTAAATGAGGAACCCTAGGTGTGTGCATGAATTGAGATAGCACATCAATTATATATATCAGGTTAATTCTTGTGATAGTGGCATAATTAAAACATCTCAATATGGACCTATAAAAGAGTGAATCCTGAACTTCATTACCTTCCATTGAAATCAACTTCATATTTATTTCTATTGAGTTTCTCAATGATTTGCATCTTGTGAGTGCATACTTCTTCAGTACATCTAACTAAGATCTACTTTTTGTGCATGATCCAAATACCATTATCCATCCTTCAAAGATACTTTCTTATATTTTTTGAAAACATGCATGGGATCTATGAAATGATTAATAAATGTTTGATCCCTAAGTTGAAGTGAATGCATAAATAGGTATTCCAGTCATTTCCAATATATTTCACTTATCTCCCATACACTAACTATAAATTCATAAAGAAACAACATGTTTAAATAATAATCGCATTTGCATCTTGATATAATGGATGACGAGAAAATGCTCATAATACACATTTTGATGTTTGAGTATCAGTGCTAAGTGTTGATATATTTAGGTAGTGATGTGTGTGAACACACTACGACCATCGGGGCACTTTTTTCCCTCTTTAGGAGGTTTTTTTCCCCCAGCTTGTATATATGCCTATAGCCCTAATAGGTCAGTGATCTTTTTACATTCTAGTGGTAATACATTTAGTATTGTGTGTTGAGATCCAAGTTTCTTCCTCTTCCTTGTGTTGTTCGCGTGCTTCCGCACACGTCTAACTCCAACAATTAGTACTAGAGCAAGTCACTGCTTCATCTAGAGCATCATTGACACCGCTCCCATCATAGTCTCAGAATCACATGAAATCTGGTAAGCATACTAAGGCTGATTAGCATATCAAAACAGCTTTGTTGTGTGGTGCCAAAATCGTGATCTGAGCTCATTTTGGCCTCCGAACGCACTATCACAGTGCTTGTACCGGCTATTTTTTTCTTTTTGTGCCAAAGATACATACAAGTTTCGATTCTCTAGTATAAGCATCTCGAAGTCTACTATAGGTTTAGCAGAACTCATCAAGGTAATTTTATTCAACAGTTTCAGATATAGTCTTTTTTCTACATCAGGGTATTTTGGTCAGTGGCCATGGATGAAAGCAATGATGTATTATGTATGTTGGCTATTGAGGATCAGCTCGACGGTACCAATTACCCATTATGGGTTTATATGATGCAACATGTATTGGTTGCAAAAGGACTTTCGAACATTGTGCAGGGTATTGAAAAACATCATATTACACTTGCAAATACAATTATTGAAGCTGATGTAGATGGCATTGAAGATGTTGATATTCTTCATATTCGTATTCGTGTTGCGGTTTTTGCTACACCTACTTCAGAGCACATTTGTTGGGAAGGTTGAGATGCTTAGGCATATGCAGTGATAACCTTGTCTATGAAACGTGCCATTATTCCTCACATTCACTCTTTCATAATAGTTAAGGATGCTTAGGATATGCTTACCACATTGTACCAGGCGAGGAATGAGGCTCGTGTTGCTAACCTTTGAAAACAGTTGGAGAGTGAACATAGGAATGAAGGTGATTCTATGGATAGTTTTCTAACAAAGATCAAAGACTTGAAGGAACAGCTGATTTTTGTTGATGAAGTTATACCAGATAGCTCATGTGTGTAGACCACTCTGAATGGTCTTCCTGATTCATATCAAAAATTTGCTTTTACTTTTTGTTTGATGATGAAAGGAAATCCAAATGGCTTGTCATTTGAGGACCTAGTCTCTCTTCTATTGTAGGAAGATCAGTCTAGGAAGAATAGGTCCATTATGCATGCTACAAATCAAGCTTTCCTAGCTAGTCAAAAGGGCAAAGGTAAATGGAGCTCATCTAGTAGTAAGCAAAAATCTACAATATTGCACATTCGAAAGGAAGAGAAAGATGAGATGAAATCAGAAAAGCAAAAATTCTTTTGTAAGTACTATAAAGGAAACGATGATGTCATAAAGAACTGTCCAAAACTAGCTGCAAAAGAGACAAAGAAAATAGAGGCGGGAATGGTTGTTGCACATGCCTCTAAACCAAAAATAGAGTCTGCTAATCTAGTGCAGAATGAAGATTAGGTGTTTATTACTATTTGCAGTTTTGACCCATCTTCTTCCGAATAGTGTATGTCTGTAGTAGACTCAGATGTATGGTACTTTGATAGTGGGGCAACCAAACATATTACCTTGCAACATAGTTTCTTCACCTCATTTGAGCCTGCCCCTACAGGGAATACTTTCACATGCACCAACAACTCCTCTTATCTAGTCATGGGAGCTGATAAGATCATTCAGAGTACTGCTGATGGTAGTTCTTTCACCTTTTTGGATGCTTTATTTGTGTCAGGGATCAAGGAAAATATGTTATCAATTTTTGCATTAGCCAAGATTGGCTTGGTTCTAAAATTTGCTGATGATAGATGTATAGTTCATGATCTGTCAAATGGTGACATGATTATTGCTTCTTGTATTTTATGTCGTGGGCTATATAAGCTCATAGACTATGAAAAATCTATGAATGATTCAACATGTGCAATACATGATTCTCAAGCTCTCTCAGATGCAAAGCTTTTTCATGCACTCTTTGCTCATTTGAAGTTTGTTAGATTGCTATGTCTATAGAAATCTGAAATGGTGTCCTCTTTGCCCAAACTTGAGGCAACAAAAAAACATGTCTAGGAAGGCTGTATTTTGGGCAAAATACAATGTTCCTCCTTTCCAAAAGATGATTCAATTCAAGCTACTCAAAAATTGCAGCTTGTTCAAAGTGATGTCTTGGTCCTATGTAGACACTCTCTTTTGGAAACCATCTTTACTTCATGACTTTCATTGATGATTTTACCATGCATGCATGGGTATATCCATTGAAAGCAAGATCTGAAGTGTTCATGTGCTTCAAATAGTTTTTGGTTTTGGCTGAAAATCTGTCAACATGTAAAATGGGCACCCTCCGTTCTGATCGAGGGGGGAATATATGTCTTCTAACTTTAATGCAATTCTGGTTCAACATGGGATAAAACAGCAGTGTATAGTGCCATATACACCTCAATAGAATGGAGTTTCTGAACAAAAGAACAAGTCACTCATGGAGGTGGTGAAGTGTATGGTCAAGAGTTAGGCTTTACCACATAGGTTCTGGCTTGAAGTTGTCACGTGTGTAGCATATGTACTTAACAAATGTCCCACTAAATCACTACAATCTATCACTCCATATGAGGCTTGGCATGGTGGCAAGCCATTGTTGCTCATCTGCATGTTTTTGGTTGTTTGGCATATGCATTGGTGCCTGAACAACATTGCAGGAAATTGGATCATAAAGCAATAAGATGAATTTTCGTTGGGTATAGTTTTGAAAGCAAAGGTTGTCGTCTGTATCATCCACAAACTAAATGTGTTTTGGTTAGTTGTGATGTTTTTTTTGTGGAAGTGTTTATTCAGCCTTTACTTTCATGTACGAAGGAGACATCTGTTAGCTCCAAAGACATTGATACTTTGTTGCCTCTTTTTATAGGTGGATAGTCTAGTGCTAGTCCAATTGAGGTAACTTCTTAGCCTTTATAGGTTTCATGCGATGGTGTAGATCATTCTATTTTTTATGCAGATTTACATGATGCACTTGTTGATGAGAAACCTGGTATTGAGGAGGCAAAAACTATGCCAAAATGGCTACTACAGACTTTGCATGATAGCAAATTAAATGCACCTCTATCATACCATACTCGTTTAAGCTCCCATAGTGCCTCTTTTGCATTGGATTGTTATGCTATGGCTGCCTCTAGTCTTTGTGATGAGATTGAGCTTGTTTCATTTTATGAAGCACAAAATTACAAACATTGGATGGCTGCAATGCAATCTGAATATGGTGCCATCATAAAAAATGGTACCTAGTCTTTATGTGACTTGCCTTCTCGCAAGAAGACCATTGGCACTAAGTGCGTATACAAGCTTAAGTGTAAGCCTGATGGAACGGTTGATAGGTATAAGGCTAGGCTATTGCAAAGGGTTATGCGCAGGAAAGAGGCATTGACTTTTATGAAACCTTTGCACCTACATACTGAATGACTACTGTTCATAGCATTTGTGCACTTGTAGCTCATCATGGTTGGAATGTACATCAGTTGGACATTAAAGTAGCATTTTTGAATGGTGACTTGCATGAAGAAGTGTATGTTTTTCAACCTAATGGATTTGTGCAAAAAGGGCATGAAAATCAGGTGTGTAGGTTAAAGAAGGCATTATATGGTTTAAAGCAAGCACCACGTGCTTGGTATGAAAAGATACATGCCTATCTGATTGCACATTATTTTGAGAACAATCCAACTAAAAGCACCTTATATGTTAAGCATGCTAATGATGTGCTTCTCATCATTGTTGTGTATATTGATGACATGCTACTTATTGGTCCTCATGAGAAGCATATTGTTGATTTAAAGGCTGACTTGCATGCCTCATTTCAGATGTCTGATTTGGGGCATTTGCATCATTATTTGGGCATTCAGTTTATGCAAGTTGATGGCAAAATAGCTTTGTGTCAAACAAAATATATTGACAGATTATTGTAGCATTTTGTCCTTGAAAACTATAAACCTATTGCCACTCCTATGGAGACAGGTTTATGATTGAATGTTCATGATGCAGGAGATGCATCTAATGTTGTTCTCTATCTGTAGTCAATTGGATGCCTAATGTACTTTTCCATTACTCCGCCAGATATTTAGTTTGCTATCTCATTTATGCATTGCCCAGGTGTCAAGCATTGGCAGGTGATTAAGTGCATCTTTCGCTACTTGAGTGGTTCCCAGCTACTTGGGCTGTTTTATCCCAAGGGGGATCACTACTGCATGATTTGCATGCTTTTCTGACTCTGAGTGGGCTGGTTGCTATGAGACTCATGTGTCCACTAGTGTTTTTGCCTCATGCTTGGTAGCTCATGCATATCTTGGCAAAGCAAGAAGCAACCTACTATGGCCACTTCTAGCTGTGAGGTTAAGTCTAGGGAAAATTTCATAGCAACTGTTGAGTGTGTGTGGCTTAGATGCCTTATGGCTGATTTAGCGGTTGGTCAGTCTTCTGCCACCACCATCTTCATTGAGAGTTAGAGCACATTGGTAATTGCAAGGAACCCTGTGTTCCATGCTCACACTAAGTACATTGAGGTGCATTATCATTATTTCATGGAGAGGTTCTCTGCTGGAGAGATTAGCTTGGCATATGTGCCCACACAGTAGAATACTCAAAATGTATTACCACTAGAAATGAGCAAAGATATATGACATGTTAGGGTTATAGAGGTATATACAAGCTAGGGAAAAAAACCTCCTAAAGAGGGAAAAAAGTGCCCCAATGGTCCTAGAGTGTTCACACACATCACTACCTAAATATATTAGCATTTTTCACCTTAGTTCATACATGGATCATATGCATGAGTGCATCCTCGGGTATATGGGTGTCATTCACCAAGAAGGTGCCAACTATAGGTAGGAAACTCTTTTATTGGAACATGAACTCCAACCCTTGAACATTGAACTCAGTGATATGAGAGCTACCAATGCTAACCTCATCTATATGTTCCATTGTGAGCTTAAGAAAACACAATGTTCCAAAGGATTTTATGAAGAAGCAGTGGAATAACATGACACTACTCTCACATAGCAGAGTAATTTATGGGAGGCTCATGACTGACATCTTTGAAAATTTTTTGACCTAGAGCATGATACTATGGTCCAAAATGCTTCTTTGCATGAACTTCAATTCCAACTCTAGTAGTCACAACAAGAGAAGGAACTTTTTCACCAGAAAACCAAAGCTCTTCAACAAAGCAACACACAATTATCCTTCAAAGTTACCCGATTCATGACTGCTATTACTACTCATTAGGCTGAAATGACATGCTTAGAGACCAGCTCAGAGCAATTATCACCATTGCCACCTCTAATAGCAAGCACTCCACAAAAGCAGTCCTAATCCTCATCAAGTCCAAAAGCTATTGAAGGACATTGTAAAAAAGATACAAAACACTTTCGAAGAAGCCAAGGATTTGTTTACGTTTGACCTTCATACACCATCCGATGAAGAATGGAAGGAGGAATATGGGCTTTCTAGGCCCTAAGTATTTTCGTTTTTTGGGCTCACGTCCTCCATGCATGCTAGTATTAGGTGACCGGATGTATTCTTGTAATTACTTTTGGTGTAATAGAGGTAATTTTGGGTGAAAAAGTCTTGACCACAAAGGTAGGATTCTACAATTGCAAGTTCTTTTTTAGTGAATGTAAGGAGTGCAAGGTCTGTTTGGTAGATCATCCGGTGCATGCATCTCTAGAGTTTTTTCAGTGGTGCTTTGGGCATCTTGCTCTATGCATACTATTGTTGTGTTTTCTTAATCTCTGTATGTGTTTCATTGAGAACTATAAACATTGGTCAATAAATTTTGGCACACAAGTTACCATTGTAATTGGTAAATGACCGTGTAGTTGTAAGCATGAATATTTGTAAGTTGGTAAGGTATCATTATGGTGGTGCTTAACTATAATTAGTTTTTCTAGTACCAAAGCAAACTTCTGATATCTCTACTAGTAGATTGATGAATAGACGTCTACGGAAGCACGCGAACAGCACAAGGAAGAAGAAGAAGCTTGGAGCACAAACACACAATTCTGAATGTATTACTAGAGAATGTACAAAGATAAGTAACCCATTAGGGCAACAGGCGTATATACAAGTCGGGGGAAAAAACCCTCCCAAAGAGGGAAAAAATTGCCCCGGCCGTCCTAGAGTGTTCACACACATCACTACCTAAATATATCAACAAATCCCCCCTGGGAGTGATGCGGTGAACAAGGAGCTGGCACTCATGTATAAGGAAGTGCCAAGCTATGTGGAAATCACTCCACAAAAGGAAGTAAGCCCAAAGCTTTGCGGAAAGCTTCAAACTTCTCCCTAGGCAGAGCCTTCGTGAAAAGGTCTGCAATGTTCTCCTGCGTGGGCACATATGCCAAGCTGATCTCCCCAGCAGAGAACCTCTCCCTGACATAGTGATAATGCACCTCAATGTGCTTAGTGCGAGCATGGAACACAGGGTTCCTCGCAACTGCCAATGCGTTCTGACTGTCAGTGAAGATGGTGGTGGCAAAAGACTGGCCAACACCCAAATCAGCCATAAGGCGTCTGAGCCACACACACTCAACAGTCGCTGTGAAAGCTTCCCTATACTCAGCCTCACAACTCAAAGTGGCCACAGTAGGCTGCTTCTTGCTCAACCAAGATATACATGAGCTACCAAGCATGAAGCAAAAACCACTGGTGGACACACGAGTGTCATAGCAACCAGCCCAATCTGAGTCAGAAAAAGCATGCAAATTTGGCGGTAGTGATCCCCCCTTGGGATAAAACAACCCAAGGAGCCGAGTACCACTCAAGTAGCGAAAGATGCGCTTAACCGCTTTCCAATGCGTGACTCCTGGGCAATGCATAAACTTGCTCATCTGTGAGACAGCAAACTGAATATCTGGCCGAGTAATGCATAAGTAAATCAAGCATCCAACAGCCTGCTCATAGAGAACAGCATCAAATGCATCTCCAGCATCATGAAGACTTAATCGTAAACCTGTCTCCATAGGAGTGGCAATAGGCTTACAGTCTTCAAGGCCGAAATGCTACAATAATGTGTCAATATATTTCGTTTGACACAAAGCCATTCCACCATCAACGTGCATAAACTGAATATCCAAATAGTGATGCAAATGCCCCAAATCAGACATCTCAAATGAGGCATGCATGGGTATATCTGTTGGGAATGATGGTTGGATGCACTCAAGAAATGAGTTGGTGCTGCTATACCTGCTTCACACCAGCCCTCCTTTGATTCCAGGAATGCTTAGTAGACTCCTTGAGCTTTCAAATGATACCAAGAAACCATATATGTACTTTGCAAATGGTTTGTGCAATGATCAAACCAAAACAGATAACTTGGTTCCTTCACAAATTCAAAAACTTGCTATTTCTGTAATGATACCTGCTCAGTGTTATGCTTAGTGTGACCAGCACACTTGCAATTGAAACAATTCCTTTTGGGAGTATTAAAGTACCTTAATAAGCTACCAATTACAAGTGGAATCACTCAAATTGATAAACCATACACTGAGAAATAAGTTTAGCAAAATTCTGATTACCCCCGACTTTTTAGGAACTCTGTAGACACATACCAGTGTGCACTTCGAAGCGGATTTCTCCCAAATGGCTGAATGAAATCTTCTGAGATTTTGTATGCTTGTAGAAGACCTTGAGTTGGTTCCAATGAGCTATTAAACTCTTGATTTGGTTCAGTGAGAACTGAGAAATGCTCCTTGGAAGTTGACAGACTTGGAGTAGGAAACACAGAGAATCAGATATGTTGAATGTGTATATATCTATTGATTGATATGATTATACAAGCTCATTAGCATGCTAGGCATGGCTAATTGAGGTGTGGTGGTGTAGGCTATGGAGTAGCACTAACACACACACAGTTACAATGACAAAATGCCTCGGGGAGTGAGCTGAAAGTAATGGGACTAACCGTGACTTTTCAAGTGTAGTTTTTATAGGAGTTGATGGTTAATTTGAATTTCAAATTCAAACTTAGGCTCCCTAGAATATCTCTACTAAAAGTAGGGAGATATTCTCTCCACTAAATCATTCCCTTTTCCACGACTAATGAAGTAGGTAAGTGACTGAAGTGATTACATATAAATGCCAAGTCATATAGTCTTTTACAAAGTGGTAAAAAGTAAGAACATATAAGCATGTGTTCATATGAACCTTGCTTCAAGTGAAGCCTTGATAAAGCTTTGTCCAAGCTAGTCTTCCATGAGTCCAAGCCAATGTGTGAAGGCTTGATATGCACCAACAATATCCACTCAAAGCAAAGTCCGAAGTGTTCATGTGCTTCAAACAGTTTTTGGCTTTGGCTGAAAATTTGTCAGCATGTAAAATGGGCACCCTCCGTTCTGATCGAGGGGGGGAATATATGTCTTCAAATTTTAATGCATTTCTAGCTGAACGTGGGATAAAACACCAATGTACAGTGCCGTATACACCTCACTAGAATGGAGTTGCTGAACGAAAGAACAGGTCACTCATGGAGATGGCGAGGTGCATGGTCAAAAGTCAAGCTTTACCACATAGTTTCTGGCTTGAGGCTGTCATGTGTGCAGCATATGTACTGAACAGGTGTCCCACTAAAGCGTTGCAGTCTATCACTCCATATGAGGCTTGGCATGACCGCAAGCCATCTGTTGCTCATCTGCGTGTTTTTGGTTGTTTGGCATATGCATTAGTGCCTGAACAACATCGCAGAAAATTGGATGATAAGGCAGTAAAATGTATTTTTGTTGGGTACAGTTTTGAAAGTAAAGGCTATCGTCTGTATCATCCATAGACTAAACGCATTCTGGTTAGCCGTGATGTTGTCTTTGTGGAAGATGATATTCAGCCATTGCTTTCATGTACTAAGGAGACATCTGTTAGCTCCAAAGACATGCATGATACTTTGATGCCTCTTTTTACAGGTGGACAGGCTAGTGCTAGTCCTAATGAGGCAACTTCTCAGCCTTTGCAGGTTTCATATGATGATGCAGATCATTCCATTTCTGATGCAGATTTACATGATGCACTTGTTGATGAGAGAGCTGATATTGAGCAGGCAAAAACTATGCCAAAATGGCTGGTGCAAACTTTGCGTGACAGCAAATTAGATGCACCTTTGTCATATCGTACTCGTTCAGGCTCTCATAGTGCCTCCTTTGCATCAGATTCCTATGCTATGGCTGCATCTAGTCTCTGTGATGAGAATGAGCCTGTTTCTTTTGATGAAGCACAAAATTCAGAAAATTGGATGGTAGCTATGCAATCTGAATATGATGCTATAATGAAGAATGGTACATGGTCTTTATGTGACTTGCCTCCTGGCAAGAAGGCCATTGGCACTAAGTGGGTATACAAGCTGAAGCGTAAACCTGATGGTACAGTTGACAGGTATAAGGCTAGGCTTGTTGCAAAGGGTTATGCACAGGAAAGAGGCATTGATTTTGATGAGACCTTTGCACCTACATGCCGTATGACTACTGTTCGGAGCATTTGTGCACTTGCAGCCCATCATGGTTGGAATGTACATCAGTTGGACATTAAAACAGCATTTCTGAATGGTGACTTGCATGAAGAAGTGTATGTTTTTCAGCCCCGTGGCTTTGTGCAGAAAGGGCATGAAAACCAGGTTTGCAGGTTAAAGAAGGCATTATATGGTTTAAAGCAAGCACCACGTGCTTGGTATGAGAAGATACATGCCTATCTGATTGCACATGGTTTTGAGAACAGTCCAACTGAAAGCACCTTATATGTTAAACGTGCTAATGATGTGCTTCTGATCATTGTTGTCTATGTTGATGTCATGCTACTCACTGGTCCTATTGAGACACATATTGCTGATTTTAAGGCTGATTTGCATGCCTCATTTGAGATGTCTGATTTGGGGCATTTGCATCACTATTTGGGTATTTAGTTTATGCACGTTGATGGTGGAATGGCTTTGTGTCAAACGAAATATATTGACACATTATTGCAGCGTCTTGGCCTTGAAGACTGTAAGCCTATTGCCACTCCTATGGAGACAGGTTTACGATTGAGTCTTCATGATGCTGGAGATGCATTTGATGTTGTTCTCTATCAGCAGGTTGTTGGATGCTTGATTTACTTGGCTGTTATACATTCAGAATTGTTGGTGATAGACGTCTGCGGAAGCACGCGAACAGCACAAGGAAGAAGAAGAAGCTTGGAGCACAAACACACAATTCTGAATGTATTACTAGAGAATGTACAAAGATAAGTAACCCATTAGGGCAACAGGCGTATATACAAGCCGGGGGAAAAAACCCTCCTAAAGAGGGAAAAAAGTGCCCCGGCGGTCCTAGAGTGTTCACACACATCACTACCTAAATATATCAACATGACCGTGTAGTTGTAAGCATGAATATTTGTAAGTTGGTAAGGTATCATTATGGTGGTGCTTAACTATAATTAGTTTTTCTAGTACCAAAGCAAAGTTCTGATATCTCTACTAGTAGATTGATGAATAGTATGTGTTCATTGTGTTTAGATATAATCTGTGTACAACAAATGTTTGGTAGTAAAGTTTCCATAAGTGCTCGTGCTTAATATCTTTATGATCGAGCGTTGTTATTCCACTAAGTAGTTAAAAGCAACCTGTATACCTGACAATTGGTCGTTAAGAAAAGTATAGAAGCATAGATTAGTCTAAGTTATCCCACCTAAGAACCCATTGTGACCTCTCTATCTCCATAACCAGAAGGTAAGGTTAGCAAAGAGTAACTATGTGAGTTATGAACCACTTGATTTGGTTCATATAGGTATTTTGGGCACACCAACAGAGAACTCAAATGTTGATAATAGATATTTTGTAACCTTAATTGATGATTTCATAAGCATGACTTGGATTCATTGTAGGAAACATAAATCACATGTCTTTTATTACTTCAAGAAGTTTAAAGCTTTTGTAAGGAAGGAATGTGATAGCTACACAAATTATGAAAGGTTAGATAGAGAGGAGAATAGTTCTACCTTGATTTGTCTCATATTCTATGGTCCAATGGTATCAAGAGACCAATCACATGTAGGTAGAAACCTCAGCAAAGTGGTGTAGCATAAAGGAAGAATATGTATATTGAAAAATGTGCTATCACTATGATGAAGGAGATGGGAATGTAGAATTCCTATTGGGCTGATGCAGCAACCACTACCATATACAACATGCAAAAAAAAGCACCCACATTAGGTATACATACTTGAACACCATATGAAGCTTGGTACACTAGGAAATTAGATGTTTCACACTTGGGAGTGTCTGGTTGAACGTGCTATGTTTTAATCACAAGTGAGCTAAGAAACAAACTCGATGATGGATTAAAAAAAATATGTGTATCCATAGGGTATGTAGATGAGAAGAAGGGATATAGATGCTAGGAACCCACAAGCAAGGAGGTAAAGGTATCAAAAGATGTCATGTTTGTTGAGCTTTTACCTTGGCATAGTTCAAATGTATCTATACAAGCAAATGAAGAAGATGGAAGGAGTTCAAAAGGAAATGAAGAACAAGAAAGCATGGTTCTAAGTGGACAAAAGGAGTTAAGTACACACTCATCGTGGAGTGCAAATAATCTTATATCAAGTCAAATAAGTGAAGCAAGGTTCCCCCTTCGAAAGTAGAGTGAGTGTGCATGATAGCCACATTTCACTCCATAGTACGCCAGAAGCTTTATAATCTAAGAGCAAGAGGATAAATAGTATGGAAGGAGAGTAGCACACATGGCATTTTCAAACCTTTTTGTGTGAAGTCTCTCACAATGCTCCTAATACTAGAGACCGTGAGCCAAATAGATTCCAGCTTTTGAAATAAAACTTTCATGGTTCAAAGTGATTCTAGCAGCATTTAATCTATTTGATAGCATAAATATCTGATATCATGATGCATAAACACGAAATCTTGAATTTTAAAACACATGAGATTTACAATAGATGTGGACACCCTTTGAGTAGTAACGAGATTTACAATGCATGTATACACCCGTCAAGTTAATGGGACTCCCTTCGATACATATAAGATATAGGTGAAATTGACCATGAAAAAAATAAGAGACAAGCGGAACCTTAAATATTTTATCTATGTTCTAAAATTGTCGAGGGATTTCGTGTCTATATTTTAGCTAGCACGTGGTTAAAATGGTGTACAATATATTTTTTCAATATATATTTGAATATAGTATCAATAAAACGTCTTTTATTACTTTACGACATTCAAGGAAATGGTTGAAATGAAGGATCAACCTTGATTTGTTTGTATCCACAATTGATCAAGTGCTCTACAAGCCTTTGATTCAATGCCCTTGGGCTTCCATGATACCATACAATGCCTTCTTTAAGCTTAAAACATTTTCACATTTGATTTTATCTTCGAGCCCTGATGGGTGGTCAACATAGACAATCTTTCCTACTAGGAAAGCATTCTTCTCATCAAGTTGGTACATCGTTGAATTCTTGCTAGCTTGCAATTATTTCTTTGGTGGTGTTCATCTTTGCTATAGGGCCACGGGTGTGTTCAAAGTCCACTCTATGTCTCTGAGAAAATCCTTTGGCTACAAGGCTTGATTTATACCTAGCAATGCTAAGATATAAGTTCTTCTTTATCATATACATCCACTTCTTTATAATGATCTTAATTTATTCTTTCTTTACACTAATGTAAAAGTTTTCTTGTCTCCAAAGCCTTAATCTACTTTTTCATAGAATCTTGCTATTCCGTACATTTATTTTCTTCTTCAAAGAATGTGGGTTCCTCAATAATGTTTCTCATATATGAAAAGTGTGTAGCCATGAAAGATTCATATGTGATCCTTTTAACTATATATCTTACCTTATCATACCATCTTGATTCACCTTTGCATTGATTTTCATAGTGTTTACTTGCCTTTGAGCTCTCCCCTTCATTACATGATGGTTTGCATTTAATTCAATCAAGAAGTCTTCACCTTCTTGTATCTATATGATCTTTTCCTTGCCTTTATTCCTTGCATCGTGTTGTTTACTTGTTGTATGACTCTATCCACTCCATAATGTCTATTTGATTCCTTTGGTCCACAAAGAACCATGCTTTTTGTTTCTTCCTTTCTGCTACACCATTTTGTTGAGGTCTCTATTTATGTGAATTTTTTCTCTTCATACCATTGGACTCATAAAATGAGAGAACTCATAGGACAAATATCATCCCCTCCATCTAACCTTAGACTTTTGGTGTACCTACACATTCCTTCTCTACAAGAGCTTTAAACTTGTTGAAGTGATAAAAGATATTTGAATTATACTTCATGCAAGAATGTGAGCTCGTCCTTGTGCAATCCTCAATGAAGGTTAGAAAGTATCTATTATGCCCATCTAAGTTCTCTTCTTAAATAGTAACCTAGTGTGGTTAGCCAACTTGCATAATTGTTTTAAGATGGAGATTGTGAAGGTCTAGTAATCCAAGTACTAACCTCTTGATTTCCATGTCTTTTGACTCATCCTCTTTGAATGTTTTGTGTGTCAAAGTTTCTTTAATGCCACCGATGTGAGAATACTCAGCTTCCATATGTAGCATGAAGCTTAATGGCCTTACAAGTACCTCTATTCACTCAAATCAATGTTTCTTTAAGTTCCTATCAATTCAACCTCCATATGTAGCATGAAGCTTAATGGCCTTACAAGTACCTCTATTCACTCAAATCAATGTTTCTTTAAGTTCCTATCAATTCAACCGGAGAGCTTTTGGTCACTCAAAATAAACTATGAGTACTTAAAATTCGAGTTATCCCACTTAAACAATTTTCTTCTACTCTTAGAAGCAATGCATTCAAGAAAGGCTACTCACTTGCTTCAATAGACATATAGAGAGAGTCCATTGTTCACACTCCTAATAGAGTTACTCTCACAATATGCACAATTTGGGCTAGTTCTTTGAAGCATTTTGAGAACATTACATTGTCTTTCTAGAAAGCCAAGCATTACCATTAATGGATAATATATGAAGAAGAGAATCTACTCTATAACAATTCTATTTGTCTCCTTGATTTTCAAAATAGAGTGTGTGCTATGGCTACCTAAAGTGAGACAAAAACACTCAAGCAAGTAGAGGGCTTGCTTAGCAAGGGGCCTACTAGCTTAATGAAACTCCTAAATTTATAAGGCACATGGGATGTGATCATTTTGAAGTACATGATCTGTTTATAAGACTCTGGTAAGATTCCCTAAACAATAGGATTTTTCCTAGAGAATAGAATGTTGATATATTTAGGTAGTGATGTGTGTGAACACACTAGGACCGTCGGGCACTTTTTTCCCTCTTTAGGAGGTTTTTTTCCCCCGGCTTGTATATATGCCTATAGCCCTAATTGGCTACTTATCTTTGTACGTTCACTAGTAATGCATTCAGTATTGTGTGTTGTGCTCCAAGCTTCTTCTTCTTCCTTGTGTTGTTCGCGTGCTTCTGCAGACATCTAACTCCAACAATTGTTATCAGAACAGGTCATGGCTTCATCTAGGGCGCCGTCGACACTCCTCTGGTTGTAGTCTCCAAATGCACTATCGTAGCGCTTGTGCAAGCTACTTCATATTTTTGTGCCAAAGCTATATACCAGTTTTTGTTCGCTAGTATAAGCGTCTCGAAGTCTGCTATAGGTCTAGCGGAATTCATCTAGGCAATTCTATTCAACTTTTTAAGATACATTCAATTTTCTGCATCAAGGTATTTTAGTCACTAGCCATGGCTGAAAGTAGTGATGTATTCCGTATGTTGGCTATTGAGGATAAGTTGGATGGTACCAACTACCTGTTATGGGTTTATATGATGCGACATGTGTTGGTTGCAAAAGGATTTTGGAACATTGTGTAGGGTGTCGAAAAACGTCTTATCACCCCTGCAACTGTTACAACTACAGGTATTGAAGTTGATGCAGAAGGTGTCGAAGATGATGATATTTTGCATATTCCTATTCATGCTGCGGTTTCTGTTGCACCTACTATAGAGCAGATTCATTGGGATGGTAGAGATGCCTAGGCACATGCATTGATAGCTTTGTCTGTCAAACATGCCATTATTCCTCACATTCACTCTGCAGAACAGCTAAGGATGCTTGGGATACACTTATCACATTGTACCAAGCTAGGAATGAGGCTCATGTTGCTTACCTCCAAAAATAGTTGGAGAGTGAGCACATGAATGAAGGTGATTCTATGGACAATTTCCTAACGAAGATCAAAGACTTGAAGGAACAGTTGATTTCTTTTGATGAGGTTATACCAGATAGCTCACTTGTGCAGACCGTTCTGAATGGTCTTCCAGAGTTTTGCTTCTACTCTTCGGTTGATGATGAAAGGCAATCCAAATGCCTTATCATTTGAGGAGTTAGTCTCTGTTCTGTTGCAGGAAGATCAGTCCAGGCAAAACAGGTCCATTATGCGAGTTGCAGATCAAGCTTTCTTGGCTAGTCAGAAGGGCAAAGGAAAATGGAGCTCTTCAACTAGTAAGCACAAATCTGCTAATTATGCATATTCGAAGAAGGAAGATAAAGATGAGAAGAAATCAGAAAAGCAGAAATTGTTTTGTAAGTATTGTAAAGGGAATGATCATATCATAAAAAACTTTCCAAAACTGGCTGCTAAAGAGGCAAAGAAGAAAGAGGCTGGAACGGTTGTTGCAGAGGCCTCTACACCAAAAACAGAGTCTATTAATCTTGTGCAAGAAGAAGAATGGGTGTTTACTACTGTCTGCAGTTTTGACCCATCTTCTCATGAGCAGTGCATGTCTGCAGTAGACTCAGATGTTTCGTATTTTGACACTAGGGCGACCAAACATATTACTTGGCAGCACAGTTTCTTCTCTTCACTCGAGCCTGCCCCTACAGGGAATACTATTACATGCACCACAACTCCTCTTATCATGTTATGGGAGTTGGTAAGATCATTTTGACTACTGCTGATGGTAGTTCTTTCACTTTTTTAGATGCTTTATTTGTGCCAGGGATCAAGAAGAACCTGTTATTAGTTTTTGCATTAGCCAAGATTGGCTTGGTTGTGAAATTTGTTGATGACAGGTGTACAGTTCATGATCTCTCAAATGGCGAGGTGATTATTGCTTCTAGCATTTTATATCGTGGGATGTATAAGCTCATAAACTATGAAAGATCTGTAAATGATTTGGCATGTGCAGTAAATGATTCTCAGGCTATGTCAGATGCAAAGCTTTGGCATGCATGTTTTTGTCATCTGAATTTTGCTAGTTTGCTACGCCTGCAGAAATCCGAAATGGTGTCCTCTTTGCCCAAACTTGAGGCACCTGGAAAACATGTTTGTGAAGGCTATATTTTGGGCAAAATGCAGCGTTCGTCCTTTCCAAAAGATGGTTCAGTTCGGGCTACTCAAAAATTGAAGCTTGTGCATAGTGATGTCTGTGGTCCTATGCACACACCTTCTTTTGGGAATTGTATTTACTTTGTGACTTTCATCGATGATTTTTTCAGGCATGCATGGGTATATCCATTGAAGGCAAAGTCGAAAGGGTTCACCTGCTTCAAACACTTTTTGGTTTTGATTGAAAATCTGTCAGCATGTAAAATGGGCACCCTCCATTCTAATCGAGGGGGGGAATATATGTCTTTTGATTTTAATGCATTTATGGGTTAACGTGGGATAAAACACCAGTGTATAGTGTCGTATACACCTCAACAGAATGGAGTTGCTGAACAAAAGAACAGGTTACTCATGGAGATGGTGAGGTGCATGCTCAAGAGTCAAGCTTTACCACATAGTTTTTGGCTTGAGGCTGTCATGTGTGTAGCATATGTATTGAACAGGTGTCCCACTAAAGCACTGCATTCTATCACCCCATATGAGGCTTGGCATGACCGCAAGCCATCTGTTGCTCATCTACGTTTTTTTGGTTGTTTGGCATATGCATTAGTGCCTGAACAACATCGTAGAAAATTGGATGACAAAGCAGTAAAATGTATTTTTGTTGGGTACCATTCTGCAAGTAAAGGCTATCATCTGTATCATCCACAGACTAAATGCATTCTGGTTAGCCGTGATGTTGTTTTTGTGGAAGATGATATTCAGCAATTGCTTTCATGTACTAAGGAGACATCTATTAGCTCCAAAGACATGTATGATACTTTGCTGCCTCTTTTTACAGGTGGACAGTCTAGTGCTGGTCCTAATGAGGCAACTTTTCAGCCTTTACAGGTTTCATGTGATGATGTAGATAATTCCATTTCTGATGCAGATGTACATGATGCACTTATTGAGGAGAGAGCTAATATTGAGCAGGCAAGAACTATGCCAAAATGGCTGGTGCAGACCTTGTGTGACAGCAAATTAGATGCACCTGTGTCATATCATACTCGTTCAGGCTCTCATAGTGCCTCTTTTGCATCAGATTGCTATGCTTCTAGTCTTTGTGATGAGAATGAGCGTGTTTCATTTGATGAAGCTGAAAATTCAAAAAATTGGATGGTTGCTATGCAATCTGAATATGATGTTATAATGAAGAATGGTACTTGGTCTTTTTGTGACTTGCCTCCTAGCAAGAAGGCCATTGGCACTAAGTGGGTATACAAGCTTAAGCCTAAACCGGATGGTACAGTTGACAGATATAAGGCTAGGCTTGTTGCAAAGGGTTATGCACAAGAAAGAGGCATTGATTTTGATGAGACCTTTACACCTACATGCCGTATGACTACTATTCGGAGCATCTGTGCACTTGTAGCTCATCATGGTTAGAATGTACATCAATTGGACATTAAAACAACATTTCTGAATGGTGACTTGCATGAACAAGTGTATGTTTTTCAGCCCCGTGGCTCTGTGCAGAAAGGGCATGAAAACCAGGTGTGCAGGTTAAAGAAGGCATTATATGGTTGAAAGCAAGCACCACGTGCTTGGTATGAGAAGATACATGCCTATCTGATTGCACATGGTTTTGAGAACAGTCCAACTAAAAGCACCTTATATGTTAAGCATGCTAATGATGTGCTTCTTATCATTGTTGTCTATGTTGATGACATATTGCTCACTGGTCCTATTGAGAAGCATATTGCTAATGTTAAAGCTGATTTGCATGCCTCATTTGAGATGTCTGATTTGGGGCATTTGCATCACTATTTGGGCATTCAGTTTATGCAAGTTGATGGTAGAATGGCTTTTTGTCAAACGAAATATATTGACACATTATTGGAGCGTTTTGGCCTTGAATATTGTAAGCCTATTACCACTCCTATGGAGAAAGGTTTACGATTGAGTCTTCATGATGTTGGAGATGCATTTGATGTTGTTCTCTATCAGCAAGCTATTGGATGCTTGATTTACTTATGCATTACTCCGCCAAATATTCAGTTTGTTGTGTCCACTAGTGGTTTTTGCTTCATGCTTGGTAGCTCATGTATATCTTGGTTGATCAAGAAGCAGCCTATTGTGGACACTTTCAGTTGTGAGGCTGAGTATATGGCAGCTTTCACAGCGACTGTTGAGCATGTGTGGCTCAGACGCCTTATGGCTGATTTGGGTGTTGGTCAGACTTTTGCCACCACCATCTTCACTGATAGTCAGAGCGCATTGGCAGTTGCGAGGAACCTTGTGTTCCATGCTCGCACTAAGCACATTGAGGTGCACTATCACTATGTCAGGGAGAGGTTCTCTGTTGGGGAGATCAGCTTGGCATATGTGCCCACGCAAGAGAATATTCAAGACCTTTTCACGAAGGCTCTGCCTAGGGAGAAGTTTGAAGCTTTCTGCAAAGCTTTGGGCTTACTTCCTTTTGTGGAGTGATTTCCACATAGCTTGGCACTTCCTTATACATGAGTGCCAGATCCTTGTTCACCGCATCACTCCTAGGGGAGATTTATTGATATATTCAGGTAGTGATATGTGTGACACACTAGGACCGCCGGGGCACTTTTGTCCCTCTTTAGGAGGTTTTTTTCCCCCAGCTTGTATATATGCCTATAGCCCTAATTGGCTACTTATCTTTGTACATTCACTAGTAATACATTCAATATTGTGTGTTGTGCTCCAAGCTTCTTCTTCTTCCTTGTGTCGTTCATGTGCTTCCGCAGACATCTAACTCCAACATAGAATTCATCACACCCAAGTGTGATAGGTGAATGATTGAGAGATATGAGAGGAATCCAAATTCAAATTCGAATGCAAGAGTAGTTGGCTCATTCGTTTACGATGCTCTAAGTGTCAGCACGTGAAGTGGCTCCTATGCTCCTAATATTGGAGCTTTATTTCTAACATCTCCAACTTTTCTATGCGTAACGTAATATATATTAGATCCAATATTAATAAAAGGTAGAAATGATGAGCAATTTTTCTCCCATAGAGTTCAAACCATTCACATATATAATGGTGGGTAATAACCATTTCAAGGTTCAAACAAGATCATATGACAGGCCATTTTCTTGTATACAAATCCCTAGTGGCTTTAGTGATATATGTTACCTTGAGAATGGACGATGTATCCTATGTAGTATAAAATCTTCAACAATACGTGTGGAACCAAGAAATGCTAATTGAGGAAAGTCTAAATGTAGGCATGTACTTTACATTCCATGATCAATTTCGAGCGAAGAATATTAAGATCAGATGTTTGGATATGAAAACGCTTGATCTCATGGAGTTCTAATGCATTATTTCAACAACCCAAAGAAAATAGCCAACTATGCAAAATCAATTTTAAGTAGTTGTCTCCTCATTTCAAGCATTCTTTATTGTTTTAAAATTTTCGGAACTACATGCATCAAGTTTTAGTGAACCACAAAAAAAAAAATATTGTATATTCTGATTTTGTTTGCTTGCATCCTTATCTATAAGAGCACACCAGTTTCATGCTTCACTTGGAAATTGGGAATATCGCCAACACCCACAATCCTTGAAGGTTCTCTTATTCCAACATAAACGACATCCATTATCAATTTTCATCTAAATAAACTGGCAAGCCGTTTAGGTCATGAACATCTATGCAAAATCTTAAATATGTAAGGGGCATACCCATCTCGAAGATTGATGGTCTGTTTAGTTCTCTAACATACTGATCTAATATCATCTGAGAATATTTATCTCTTTTGGCATAAGTGTGTTCGAAAAGGGAATGGATAATATATTGAAGGCATTTCTTCCCGAAGCTATAATCAATTAGTGCTTTAGCACATGCAAGTCATGCGTAAACTCATCATCTATGTCCTTGAACTGAATCTTTGACGACAAAGTCCTTTGATTCTTTTGAATGGTCTAATCCAACCATTGCCATATTATATAAAGACCTCAAGTATTCCTTTTTATTTTTAAGAATATATTTTCTATGAAGGGCGAAGCTAGCTAATATCACAAGGATGTTCTGATGGCAAGCATTGCAGAATGCAAAAATATTACTGATATACACTAGCATTCGCATGGTCCCCTTGGTGAGCAGGTGGACTGAAACGACATTGCACCCATAACCTCTCGTGGATAGAAGAGAACAAAAAGGGAGCTAGAAGTACAAGGTACTGATAGCATTACACAGAATGAACACATGGAAGAAATGCTCGAAGCATTTTATGAGATGGACGAAGATCACGATGGTGGAGAAGATGTCGTGAGTTTCATGGACACAATAGAATTTCCACAATCAGAAGCTAATGAAGAATACGAGAACATGCGAAGACTAGCTCCTTTACCACTGTACACTGGGGCAAAGATATCTATACTACGTGCATCACTCGTGATGCTCAATCTGCAATCCATTTATGGATGGTCAGATAGTAGTGTCTCTAAATTGTTTAGGTAAGTGGATTTGAAATAAACTTTCATTGCTATATCAAAATAAATTTATTTACTAATATCATTCTAATTGCTTATTGCAGGCTTCTTAAAGATCAATTTTTCCTAGAGGGCAATGACATGCCTCCAACATGTGGAGATGCAAAAAAAACTTTTACAATCCATTGGAATGGACATGCTTGTCCCAATGATTGCATCCTCTTTCAGAACAAGTATGAGCATCTCCACATATGTCCAAAGTGTGGAGCAAATAGGTTTAGAGAAGACATTGTAGGCGAAGCAATCCCTGCAAAGGTTCTTTGCCACTTTCCTATCATTCCAAGAATGAAGAGCATGTTTAAATGTAAATCCATAGCTGAGTTAATGTCATGGCATGCAAAGAGAAGGTCTACAGATGGTGTAATGCGAGTGCCTGCTGACTCTGATGCTTGGAAACACATAGATAATAAGTGTCCAGAGTTTGTTAGTGAGCCTCGAAACATACATCTAGACCTATCTATGGATGGAGTAAATCCATTTGGTTTACGTAGCTCTTCATGGAGCACATGGCCTGTATGTTTGGTCAATTATAACATCCCACCATGACTGGCCACAAACAAGGGCCATCTATTATTAGCTCTTATTGTGCCAGGTAAGTATAAGGTAAAAAACATGGATGTATACCTTGCACCACTTGTGGAAGAGATGACAGGTCTACAGATGGTGTAATGTGAGTGCCAGCTGACTCTCATGCTTGGAAACACATAGATAGTAAGTGGCCAGAGTTTGCTAGTGAGCCTCGAAACATACATCTAGGCCTAGCTATGGATGGAGTAGATCCATTTGGTTTACGAAGCTCTTCATGGAGCACATGGGCTATATGTTTGGTCAATTATAGCATACCATCATGGCTAGCCACAAAGAAGGGCCATTTATTATTAGCTCTTATTGTGCAAGGTAAGTATAAGGTTAAAAATGTGGATGTATACCTTGCACCACTTATGGAAGAGCTGCGCACTTTATGGGATGGGATTATTGTGTGTGACATGTCTCAACCTATAAGAAGATGAGATGTGCAAGTGCAATGCATACTTATGTGGAGGATGCATGATTGGCCTGGTTATGGTGAATGTTTAGGTTTATCAACTTCAGGTTACCATGATTTTCCCCTATGCAGACCATGACTCGAAGAACGCTATTCCAAAGCACTTTGTAAAACTATCTATGAAGGACATCATAGATATTTGCCTGATTGACATGTTGTATGTCACTGCAAGGAATACGGGTGCATAGCAACAGTTAACGCGACACAATTTCATCGCTAAAAAAGTGCATAAAGCATTGCAAGAAGCCTCGAGCACGAAATGTCAGTTAAACGACAAGAAATATGATGTTTTTATCAAAGTGTGGCGTGACGGGATATGCGACGCTCAAATTGAGCATTGCTAAAGCGACAATTTAAAAAAGTGTCGCTTATGCGACACTACTTGCATCGCATAAGTGAGGGTAATTGACATCGCTTATGTGATGCTAATTGGACGGGCCTTTACAATGCCTTAGCATCACTTACATGACAGGTGTTTGACAAAAAAAATTAAAATGTTGGAGGTTCTTCGATCGGCATCTTCATGCATCTAATCGAAGAGCTCTCCAACATTCGCAATTGCGCTGCACTTACGAGCTGAAACAATCGCTTGCAGAATTGTTGTTTTGTCCAATCTCTATCTTATTGTCTCTCTTTGTCTCTATTTTTCTCTTTCTACCTCTTTCTCTCTTTGATCTCTCTCTCTCTCTCTCTCTCTCTCTCTCTCTCTCTCTCTCTATTGCAAGTTATTCAAGAAGCTAACCAAGCAAAAAATATGGCTAACTATTGTAAATACAATTTTCATTTTGTATATCATTTGAATTGTGTTATTTTCATTTTTTAGCATACAATTATTGATATGCACATATACACTTATACATGATGAAGATGCACGTTCACATATATACACATATACACATGCACATACACACACATACATCTCCACATACACTTACACATACACACACATACACATGCATATGCACAAACATTACCACATAAAAAGACTTGCATGCATGCATTATTCCATATATACATACACATACACACATTAACATATACTTAAATATGTATATGCACATCCACATGCATGCACATGGATGCAAATGGAAATGCATCCACATGCACCTGCATGTTCATACATATACACATGCATATACATACACTTGTATATGTTTATACACATCCACATACATTTGCACATATGTATATATACACACACATACACATATATACACATATATATGCACATACGTACACACACATACACACACATGCACATACATACATATACACATATACATGCACATACACACATATACACATACACTTACATATATACATGCACATACATATACACACACATACACATGCACATGCACATACACATATACACTTACACATGCACATGCACATACATACATATACACACACATGCACATGCACATACACATACATACACATATACACTTACACATGCACATGCACATACATGCATATACACATACACATATGTACATACATTCATATACACACACATATTACACACATATACATGCACATACGTACACACACAATTACATAACATGCACATACATATATACATATACACATATACACATAGACACATGCACATACACATACATATGCATATACACTTACACATGCACATGCATATACATATGCACATACATACATGCACGTATATACATAGATACATACATATACATGCATAACTATAGACACACTTACACATATAGATATATACCTACATGTGCATATATACATTTTATATACACACAAGCACACATAGATATGAATGAATTATATAATTAAAGTAATAAATCACATGCTTAATATAAACAATAATAACAGTCAATAGAACAAAACTTTTCATTACTTTATATATATATATATATATCAATGTAAATACATATCCAATGTCATAATCAAGAATCCTAATCATCATCATCATGATCATCATCATTATCATCATCATCATCATCATGATAATCCTCATCCTCATCTTTATCATCACAATCATCCGCATGATCTGATGTATCTGTGTGAGCACCCTGTGATGATCAAGATCATCCCTCTTGTGTCTCTCTCTCCACCTCATCCATATCTGCCTCTCCATAATACTAATGTATTACATATAACAAACATAAATAAGTAAAAAAATTAAAACATGCATAAAATAAAATAGTTATATAAGATTTAATAATACTCACAAATGCATTCGGATGATCTCGCATATGCACTCACATGCCGATATCCAAAATGTGTAGCATACTCGATCTCATGTTTCGTAAGATATCGACCATAATCCTTTCACTGCATTGAAATAAATCAAAAAGATTAATTTCTTGCGTTTTAACTAAAATAGAAAATATACTCACGTTTGACTCAACATTGATTCTTACTTTATAATAGTATATGTATGTGTGTATAAGTATGTGTATGCATATGAATGTATAATTGTGAATGAAAAATCTATTGTGATTGTCTGACTCAATATTGATTCTTACTTCACAATAGTATGTGTAATTGTATGTGCATATGATCAGGAATTTAAAATACATTGTGATTGTTTGACTCGATATTGATTCCTATTTCACAATAGTATGTGTAAGTATATGTATGTGTAAACGTATATGTGTGTATGATTGAGATAAAATATATTGTTATTGTTTAACTCAACAATGATTTTTACTTCACAATAGTATGTGTAATTGTATATGGGTGTATGATTGAGAATTGAATTCAATCGTAATTGTTTGACTCAACATTGATCGAATATCTTATTTGATATTGATTTATATTTTTTTTCTTGTAGGTATAGTGTTCATAAATCAATTTGCAAGCACAATGGGAAAGGAAAAAGAATGGCCATATGTGATTGTTCATGAAGAGGGTAAAACAGTATCCACAATACAATGCAAATGTTGTGGGCATCGTTACATAGGAAATGCAACTCGAATAAAATAGCATCTTTTTAGTATAGGTAATAATGTGGCAGGATGCTCTAGTCTAGATAGTGATATATGGGTACATTTTGAAAGTTATTCAAATAAATGTAAATCTCAAGGTATCACATCAAAAAGATTCAAAAGCATGAGTAGTTCAAAGCACTTTTGAAGTAGCCCAAGGTTAAAGCAAGAACGAGTAGATGCATCGATGACAGTGCAAGATCATCAGGATATTTCTACTCAAGTCTCTCAAACTGTTTTTGAAAATAACCGAGATACATGTACTCCATTTTCTCCAATTGCATCAAAAAAGAGTGGAGTTGGTGAATGTAGTAAAAATGGTGGATCTAATACTCTGTCACCATGCTTTGTTCGTAATAAATCACAAAATACTGTACATGTAGCTTTTGAACAGCAAGATTGTCTCGAGCTTCATCTTAAATGGACTCAAGCATTCTTAGCATGTGGGATTCCTTTCACTGTTATTTGTACTCCCATTTTCAAAGATGCTTTGATGTAAAGTGCACGAAAAGGTTTCACCATGCCAGATTATAACAAAATGTGAATAGAGTATGTAGATAAAGTGAAAAAAAGTATTGAAGCTATTTTAAAGCGAACAGTACTTGATTATGTACCCATATATGGATGCACAATAGCATTGGATGGATGGACAAGTTATCAAAAGAAACCATTGATTAGTGGCATGGTTATATGTCCAAAAGGAAACATGTTTTTTGAAGTTGTTGATACTTCTCGTAAAGAGAAAATTTCAGCTTTTCTTGTAAAGGTATATGAACATGCTAATCGCGTGTGGGTGGTCCAAAGAATGTGACTACGATAGTGACGAATAATGCCTCTAATTTTCAAAGTGTTGGAATTACAATTCAAAACGAGTATGAATGCATTACTTGGGTTCCATGTGCCGCACATACATAAAATTTATTATTGAAAGACATAGGTAGATTATCTTTCATTAAACAAAGCTTATTAGATGCAAATCATGTGGTCAAATTTATTAGAGAGCATCAATTTTCATATCCGCACTTTCGATCAAAATCTCCCAATAAAGCACTTTAGATTTTTTGTGCCACACGATTTGCAATTGCTTACATTGTGCTCAGTGGATTATTGGAAGTTAAGCCAGCTCTTGTAGAAATGATTGCTGATCGAAGATGGGAGGCATGGCTAGAGAAGTATCCTTCTTATGGAGTTGCAGCATCCAAATGTATGTAGCTAATACAATCACAAAACTTTTGGCATAATCTTGAAAAAAATATTGGTATCACTAAACCTTTTGTGGAACTTTTACGAATGGTTGATACTGATAAATTTGTGATTGGAAAAGTTTATTGGATTATGTTAGAAGCTATTCAAAAAGTAAAAGACTTTAATCAATTTTCATTACGAGAGAAAACACAGATTGTATCATTAGCAGAGAAGAGATGGATGCAAATGCATACTCATTTGCATGGAGCAACATTCATTTTGGATCCAACATTTCAACTCAATGGTCAAGCGTCAAGAAAAGAAGTCATGGAAAACTTCAAAACTACATGTCAGTTATTACTTCCGAGTACAGATGATCAAGATGCATTCCACCAAAGAGTAGCGTATGTAAATCGAGAAGGATCTTTGGGAGATCTGTGGCACATTGAAGCGATTCAAAAGCATACACCTCCTATTTGGTGGAAAGAGTATGGAGGTGAAGCAGTGGAGTTACAACTTATAGCTATGAGAGTGCTTTTAGTAGTAGCTTCAAGTGGTAGTTGTGAACGTAATTGGAGTGCCTATGATTTTCTTCATTCAAAACAAAGAAATTGCTTAAGTGTATCATGTGGGAGAAAACTAACCCTAATTTTTTTACTAATTTAGGGTTTTGACCTCATATGATAGCTCTCAGCATGAGAATCATAAAAATGTTGTCAGATCATTCATCAGGTAGTCAGAAGTGTAAAAAATCAGATCAAGAAGCTATTTTAAAGTTAGCTAAAAGCAACTTAAAAAATAAAGCAAACCCACTTAAAATAAAGCTAAAAATATGCGATCCAGCTTTTGGCAACGAAAAATCAGCTTTATTATGTGAGTTTTTTGCAAGAGCTTTGGAAGGCTATAAAAGAAAGGCCTTGGTTCACTTTCAAACATCACACACCAATTTGCAATCCCAGTTTTGGTCCCTCATTGGAGGTGGTGCTCTACCACACATGGGGTAGCCATGGTGCACTCTAGGAGCATGTTGAGGAGCAGCTATGGAGTTCTTCTTGGAGAAGAGTGTGCTCACACTCTTGCTTATGGAGAGGACTACTTACCTATCAGCAGCTTGGTTGTGTGGATCAGCCATCTACATAATGTATTTGAAGATTATCTTCTACATGAAGATTTCGGTGTACTTCAAAGACATGTGATGGAGGTTAACATAAGATTTCCATCTTATGTTAAGAATTGAGGTACATATTCTCTTTATGCACACAGTTACTACTTGGAGTTTATGGAGGCAGTGGCATCTATATCAAGAGGAGTCCTATTTGGCATAACTAAAGGAGAATCAGTACATGCATGCTACATGCATTCGGATGAGGTGTTAAAGAAGGTGTGTTCACATGAGTATGAGGATTTCTGGGAGCAACATGTTAGCATTCTATGCTAATTCTGTAAGTATGTGATCTTTCACACACACATCTAATTTAGGGTCTTCCATAGCCTAAATTCAGATTAGGGTTTGATGAATATCAGTTTTATATTGATCCTTCCTCTTTTTGTCACTCATATACACTCTTCTACAACCTATGAGGTCATACATCTCATACATATTCAGTTTTTTATCCCTACATCTAAATATTCTAGTAAATTCTGTACATTCACTCATCCCATCTATTTTTGTTCACATAGAATGGTTGAGATTTTGACTCCCACATTGTAAATTGACATTTGTATATATGAGTAAGCAGTGGCTTATGTAACACTTTACACATGTTGTCTAATCTTTCTCTATCTTTGTCTCATCATTTGTATGATTAAATGTGCTATGTTCATGTCTTGTCAATATTGGAAGATCGTTGAAATCTGTGTTGTAGATCCTAGACCTATGGAACTATGGACCTGTGGTATTGGTTATGGACCTACTAAATTTCCAACACACATAATTCAAATGAATCCACAATATTTAATTCACATATGTTAAATGAATCCACAACATTTAATCCACATAACTCAATTGATACCACTTCATTTACTCCACATAATTCAAATAAATCCACATTATTCAATCCATATATTATAAATGATTACACTTTATTTCATCCAATTAAATTAAATGATACCACAACATTTACTCCACTTAATACAAATGATTACACTTCATTTCATCCATTGAACTCAAATGATACCACTTCATTTACTCAACATAATTCAAATGAATCCACAATATTTAATTCACATATGTTAAATGAATCCACAACATTTAGTCCACATAACTCAAATGATACCACTTCATTTACTCCACACAATTCAAATAAATCCACATCATTTAATCCATATATTATAAATGATTACAATTCTTATCATCCACTTAACTCAAATGATACCACAACATTTACTCCGCTTACTACAAATGATTACACTTCATTTCATCCATTTAACTCAAATGATACCACTTCATTTACTCCACATAATTCAAATGAATCCACTTTATTTAATTCATATATGTTAAATGAATCCACAACATTTAATCCACATAAATCAATTGATATCACATCATTTACTCCACAGAATTCAAATAAATCCACATCATTTAATTCACATATTACAAATTATTACACTTCATTTAATCCACTTAACTCAATGATACCACAACATTTACTCCACTTAATGCAAATGAATCCATAACATTTACTCCACGTAATGCAAATGAATCTATATCATTTAATACAGATAGTTCAAATGAATACATATCGTTTTCAATATGGTCTTAATCCATTTGTCTTGGATATCTTTAAACCATATCGAGTTAGATGTGAGAATACTCTAAGTAGTTCATGTGCGTCTACCCTTTTTTATACATCTTTGTCAAAAGCTAATTCTAAAGCATATTTGAACTTGTAAATCCCATTCTTATCAATGGGATACCTATTGAAATCTATATATTTCAAGAGTTGTAACAAGACTATCGAAACTCTAAATATCTCTTGACTCTTATTAAAAGGTGGAGGACTAGTGGATATGCATTCGGGAGCATTCCACAAGTACTTTCAAATCCACTCATTTCTAGTTGATATTTCTAAATTAGGTTGCTTCGGAAAACATTTTTTGGTTGGTGAATAGGTCGCTCTACCAAAATCACATAATCCGATATAAGCATGTTGATCTTAAAAATGCAACAAGATGTTGCCTGGATGGAGATCGTTATGGGATATATTACAAGTGTGTAAAAATGATATTGTTTGTAATAAGCCATTGATTAGCTTCCAAATGTTTGTTTTCATGGTTGTTATGTCTCCTTCTGTGTCCTTCACACCTCTGCTTCGTGGTACGTTTAGGTATTCCTTCTTCATTCTTTCTAGCCACATGTCTAATGTATCACCATTCCAAAATTCAAAAATAAGGCATGGGCTTTTTCTATGGTGTCTAGCTAAACCAAGTGGACTAATAATTTCACTATGCATAATAGATAACATTGTGGCTTAATTGATGGCTTCATTCTCTCGTCTTTCTATGTCAACACCATGTAATTTGAATAGCTTGGCAACAAATACTTCATTGTTGAATCTCGGGTGGGATATTTTGATTTTATGGATCATTTCATATTATCCTTCCCCCACGAGAGCTACATCTTCAAAAAGAATAGAGGAATATGGGAGCAAACAAAGATTGTTCAATGTTTGATCTCCCATATTCACATATGCATCTCTTGTATTTGGATCTACATGTGCTCTCACAAGGTGTTGAGTCGTGTCCGGTTTTAATTGCTTTCCTCTCTTCATAGTCTCATAATGTAAATCGATAAATTTAATTTTATCGATGAATTTGGGCATACTGGTGATATCCACCGCCAATGACTCTGCTACTTTGATGATTTGTCCAAAGCACATGTAAGCTCTTTTGACATTTGCTCATCTAATACCTGTGCTCCACCGGACACACTACCAAATTTATCTTCAATATTAATAAATGCTATTCTAGATAATTGCGCAATGAAATCTTTGTAACAAGATGTGTCCATGACTATAGTGATTTCATCATCTCTCATTCAATACATGTAAGAGCACACAAATTCTTCTAAAAATTTTCACTCCTTGTTTATTTTACCTGCCATCTGTGAAAAAATAAAAAATAGACTATCAGTAAGTGTATGTATAAATAAATCAATAGTATGTGTACACAAATGATAGACATATGCATAGTTAAATAAGTAGACTTATAATTAAATAGAAAGTGTACTTATAATCTTGAAGTGAATCTATGTAACTATTAAGAATGTAAAAGTCAAAGAATCAGACATTTAAAATAGTTCATACATATTCGCTATACTATGTATGAGTTTTGTCACATAAATCTATATAACTATTGTGATAGTAAGAGTCAAAGAATCAGACAATCAAAATAGTTTATATACACCTTGTGACCTACACTAAGTATTCTCATCAGAATCTAAGTGACTATTGTGATAGTAAGAGTTAAAGAATCAAACAATCACAATAGTTTCTATACACCTTGTGACCTACACTAAGTGTTCTCATCAGAATCTAAATGACTATTGTGAGAGTAAGAGTGAAAGAATCAAACAATCACAATAGTCCCTACACACTCCCTATACTATTGTGAGAGTAGGAACCGAGGTGGCGATCCAAACAATCTCAATAGATCTATTGTTGTGTCCTATACTACTGTGAGAGTAAGAATCGATGTAGCAAGTCAAACAATCATAGTAGTGGTTTATTTATAAATGTTTTTCATCGATGTATACAAGTAAGAAACGCTTGCGCGAGTCAAACATGTATACAATTGATGATTAGAGGACAGAAAACAAATTATATAAATAAAAATTAGGCATATGTAAGAGACGCATATGAGAATCATACAATATGCATGATACAATGAACAAAACAATAAATGAAAATTAAATCAATACATCAATGATATGGTGAAGGAAGCTCTCTATGATAGAAATTGTAGGGTTAAAGCTCTTTAGAATATCAATGAAGCACATGCGGAATGCAATTTTTGATCGAAGCCATTTTTGCTAAAAATGGCTTTTCGATCGAAAGTGCTTTTGATCGAAATATTTTTTGATCTAAACAATTTCGATCGAAAACATTTCGATCGAAAGAATTTCGATCGAAAAAGTATCCATCTCTTTTTTTTCGGTGTTTATTCAGATAACAACGAATAAAATGAAAATATTCGGTATTTTTTTATTATTCAATCGAATAAATGCAACTCAGTTACGAAGAGCAGGCAAGCACAAAGGAGCAGTCATGCACAATCCAACAACAAGGCCTAATCATTTTTCCCATAAACTATTTCCAACTCAAGTGATTTTCATCACTACACAAACATTGTAAATACCATTTTGGTATATTAGACTCCACTATGTTCAAGCTGAGGATTCCTCAAGCTTGAGGAGTGTCAGAAGGACCTACATACTAGTTTTCATAATTTATCAATTCTATTTGAGCCCTCAAATAAGCTCTAGAACCCAATTTTTAACTAGGTTGGACACTAGGTCTGGACAGTGCCAAAAACTAGTAGAAAACTATAAAAAGAGCTAGAGAGATAATTTTTGGGGTTAGATTGTTAGTGATTTGAGCCTGTGTAAGAGAAGATACTTTTTGACTAATACAAAGAACTCCATTGTTCCTCTTTTTGTTCTTACCTTGTGTGTGCATGTTTGTGTGCTTCTCACTCATGCACTTGTGCCATCACTTGTTCATAGTCTTCATACTAGTGCTCACGTCTCCATGGATTGACAATTATAAGGTGGGATCTCCTCATGTTGGTACTTGCCATTGTGCTAGAGTGACACCAAATTTGGTGCCATTATCGAGGAGAGAGCTTCGAGGATAATCATGTGATGGTAAGACGTAGAGTTGTGACATTGGAGTCATAGGTAAAATATATAATTTTCTTTATTTTTCATCGCTTTTTCTTGTTTTTTGCATCACCATCATCATCCTCATCGCCTCTCATCTCCTTCTCCACCTTCACAAAAATTTCAGTTCTTGGTCATATTCCCCTCCCCACCTCATTTCTCTCATTTCACTTGTGAGAGGGAGCGAGAGAGAGCTTACATGTATTCTATTTTTGTGTATTTTTTAGCATTTATTGTAGGTTTTGGCTACATCACCATCTTTAGCAGCTTGCACAGGTACGATAGAACTTATCACAGGTCTCGAGGTGATGACCTCTATCTGTCACAATAGATAAAGAAACCTAGTATTTTATGTTTGCATCCATAGCACAATACACTACACCATTAGAGAACTCCAAATCATTAGAAGGATCCCAAAAAATTGCATTTTTTAAGTCTATTGCGACATACGCCGTCTATTGCAACAGACAAGGCCTCGTGACAAATAGCATCTATCATGACAAACATTGTCTATCCTGATAGACCGACTTCACCACAAATGATAGACCACGTCTATCGTGACAGACACCATCTATCGTGACAGATAGGGCCTCGTGACAAATAGCATCTATTGTGACGGACACCTGTCTATCGCAATAGGCTAGATCCCACGATAGACCCCATCTATCGTGACAAACACCATCTATCGTGATAGATAGACCCACAACAGATGACAGACATCATCTATCACGATAGACACCCGTCTATCACGATAGAGCAGATGCCACAATAGACCTCGTCTATCGTGATAGACCGATTTCATGACACACGATAGACATCCGTCTATCGAGATAGACAGATCCACGATAGACGACAGCCACATTCTATCGTGATAGACACCCATCTATCATGATATGATAGACCCTGTCTATCGCGGCAGACACTGTCTATCGTGACAAACAGCCCCACATGACAGTCACCGTCTATCGCGACAGACACTGTCTATCACGACAGACAAGCATTTTTGGCAAAAAATAAAGTGATAATTTTTTGAAAATTTAGGCTAATTTTGGGCATATTTGCACACTCAATTACCCATACAATTAAAAAAGGCCTTAGAAAAATGCACTAAGATGCTAAAAGGTCCTGATTGCAAGCAATACAAAAAGGGGGAAAAAGGGAGTTTAAAAGTGTCTAAATCAAACTGCCTATCAATTGAAGGTAAAATCTTGAGCTAAACTTGGAACTTGTACATGATGATTGAGAGCTCTTGGAAAGACCAAAGCAAGTGCTAGTGTGTGTCCTAGCTTAGGCTAAGTATGAATAGATGTTTTGATTTATTGGGGGTACGATAGGAACACTCAAGTTCTAAGAGCCTCTAGATTTTCAAGTCTAAGAATAGGTTAGATTGTGGTCAAGGGAGAACCTAAGAAAAAAGAACTTAAGCTAAGAGGACAAAAAACATCAAGTACGACACACTTAAGTGCTCTTGACGACGCTTAACTAAAGACAAGGAAACACATACAAAGGACCTTAAAAGGGACAAGTGATTGGTATCAAAGAGTCAACAACGTGGTTGTACAAGGATCATTGGGTAGATCGGTAGGGCATATGAACTTGAGATTAGGAAGACACCTAGGGAGAGATCGACAAAGTGCTAGATCATTAGAGGCTAGTGTCAACCACACAGCTAGGTCTTGGGCCCAATAGTTGAGTGATAACCCGTATGTGTTAAGATAAAAAAACAAGTGACATTGAGATGTCTTACAACATGGAGAGGCCCACAGGTAGCTCTGGAGTGGCGTACCTCGAAAAACCAGAGGGTGCATACAAGACTCAACTGGAATATATCAAGACCAACCGATTAGGTGCTCACATCTATGAGGATGGTTCCAAAAGATCCATTGTCCAATTAAAGAACCCAGATCAACCCATTGGACTAGAACATCTAGTAGTTAAATTCGAAAACAGTTCATACATAGATAAAGAAGGAACAATGTATGTGATCACCAACCATCAAGATAGAACACATGAATTTGGCCATAATCCTTGAGACCAAAATAGGTGACATAGAGCAAGGGAGCTTAGGAAGAGAGCCAAGAACCCCTCGAGGCAAATTAGTCCTGACTAGAATAATCACTCCAGAGTGGGTTCCCCAAGAAAATAAGAGCATAGAATTGCTCTTAAACCGAGAGACTGATGAGGCCTTATGGAGGTATAAACCTGACCAGCCTATTGAAGTGGGAATGCTTACCATATATGAATTCAAAGATCCAGATACCCCCAGGGAAAGTGACCTACTTAGACAATACCTCAAAAAGGGTCTTTGTGGTCTCAGAGCATGGTAGGCATGCCTACACTTCGAAGGGTGAATTTGTTTTTCCCCAACCAAGGTCCAATGTCTCTTCTGGTCAGCAAGGAGTTGGAACGTCTCTAGCTCATGGAACACAGAGAGATAGGAGTAGAGATAGACTCGAGGTGAATACACTAGGACCACCGGGGCACTTTTTTTCCCTCTTTTTTTCCCCAGCGTGTATATATGCTTATTGCCCTAACAGGTTACTTATCTCTGTACATTCTAGTGGTAATACACTCAATATTGAGTGTTGTGCTCCAAGCTTCTCCTTCTTCCTTGTGTTGTTCACGTGCTTCTACAGACCTTGAACTCCAACAATTGGTATCAAAGCAGGTCGCTACTTCAGCGAGGGCATCGTTGACACCCCTCTGGTCATAGTCTCAGAATCACATAGAATTTGGTGAACATACTCAAGGTGATTAGGAAATCAAAATTGCTTCATTTTGTGATGTCAAAACTACAATGAGAGCACGTTTTGGCCTTCAAATGCACTATAATAATGCTTGTGTAGGCTATTTCATCTTTTTGTGTCAAAGATATATACAAGTTTTGGTTCACTACTATAAGCATCTCAAAGTCTGCTAAAAGCCTGCTACATGTTTAGTAGAACTTGATAGGGTAGTTCTGTTCAACTTTTTGAGATAAAGTCAATTTTTTGCATCATGGTACTTTAGTTAGTGCTCATGGCTGAAAGAAGCGATGTATTCTGTATGTTGGTTGTTGAGGATAAGTTGGACGGTACCAATTACCCATAAATTATGGGCTTATATGATAAATCATGTATTGGTTGCAAAAGGACAATGGAATATTGTGCAGAGTGTTGAAAAACATCTTATTACACCTATAAATACAATTGCAGAAGCTGATGGAGATGGTGTTAAAGATGATAATATTCTTCATGTTCTTGTTCGTGTTGTGGTTCTTGTTGCACCTACTATAGAGCAAATTCATTGGGATGGTAGAGATGTTTAGGCACATGCATGGATAGCCTTATCTGTTAAAAATGCCATTATTCCTCACATTTTCTCTTGCACAACAGTTAAGGATGCTTGGGATACACTTACCACTTTATACTAGGCAAGGAATGAGGTGTTCGAGATAGACATCTGCGGAAGCACGCGAACAGCACAAGGAAGGAGAAGAAGCTTGGAACACAACACACAATACTGAATGTATTACTAGAGAAATTAAAAAGATAAGTAGCCCATTAGGGCAATACACGTATATACAAGCCGGGGGAAAAAAACCTCCTAAAGAGGGAAAAAAGCGCTTTGGCGGTCCTAGTGTGTTCACACACATCACTACCTAAATATATCAACAAATCCCCCCTGGGAGTGATGCGGTGAACAAGGAGGTGGCACTCATGTATAAGGAAGTGCCAAGCTATGTGGAAATCACTCCACAAAAGGAAGTAAGCCCAAATCTTTGCAGAAAGCTTCAAACTTCTCCCTAGGTAGAGCCTTCATGAAAAGTTATGCAATGTTCTCCTGCGTGGGCACATATGCCAAGCTTATCTCCCCAACAGAGAACCTCTCCCTAACATAGTGATAATGCACCTCAATGTGCTTAGTGCGAGCATGGAACACAGGGTTCCTCACAACTGCCAATGCGCTCTGACAGTCAGTGAAGACGGTGGTGGTAGAAGACTGACCAACACCCAAATCAGCCATGAGGTGTCTGAGCCACACACACTCAACAATAGCTGTGCAAGCCGCCCTATACTCAGCCTCACAACTATAAGTGGCCATAGGAGGTTGCTTCTTGCTCAACCAAGATATACATGAGCTACCAAGCATGAAGCAAAAGCCACTAGTGGACACACGAGTGTCATAGCAACCAACCCAATCAAAGTCAGAAAAAGCATGCAAATCTGGCGGTAGTGATCCCACCTTGGGGTAAAACAACCCAAGTAGCCGAGTACCACTCAAGTAGCGAAAGATGCACTTAACCACCTGCCAATGCTTGACTCTTGGTCAATTCATAAACATGCTCATCTATGAGACAGCAAACTGAATATCTCACCGAGTAATGCATAAGTAAATCAAGCATCCAACAGCCTCCTGATAGAGAACAGCATCAAATGCATCTCAAGCATCATGAAGGCTCAATCATAAACCTGTCTCCATAGGAGTGGCAATAGGCTTACACTCTTCAAGGCCAAAATTCTGCAATAATGTGTCAATATATTTTGTTTGACACAAAGCCATTCCACCATCAACTTGCATAAACTAAATGCCCAAATAGTGATGCAAATGCCCCAAATCAGACATCTCAAATGAGGCATGCAAATCAGCCTTAAAATCAGCAATATGTTTCTCAATAGGACCAGTGAGCAGCATGTCGTCAACATAGACAACAATGATCAAAAGCACATCATTAACATGCTTAACATATAAAGTGCTTTCAGTTAGACTGTTCTCAAAACCATGTGCAATCAGATAGGCATGTATCTTCTCATACCAAGCATGTGGTGCTTGCTTTAAATCATATAATGCCTTCTTTAACCTGCACACCTGGTTTTCATGCCCTTTTTGCACAAAGCCATGAGGCTGAAAAACATACACTTTTTCATGCAAGTCACCATTCAAAAATGTAGTTTTAATGTTCAACTAATGTACATTCCAATCATGATGGGTTGCAAGTGCACAGATGCTCCGAACAGTAGTCATACGGCATGTAGGTGAGCAGCATGTCATCAACATAGACAACAATGATCAGAAGCGCATCATTAGCATGCTTAACATATAAAGTGCTTTCAGTTGAACTGTTCTCAAAACCATGTGCAATCAAATAGGCATGTATCTTCTCATACCAAGCATGTGGTGCTTGCTTTAAACCATATAATGCCTTCTTTAACCTGCACACCTAGTTTTCATGCCCTTTTTGCACAAAGCCACGGGGCTGAAAAACGTACACTTCTTCATTCAAGTCACCATTCACAAATGTAGTTTCTTAATAGGACCAGTGAGCAGCATGTCATCAACATAGACAACAATGATCAGAAGCACATCATTAGCAATATGTTTCTCAATAGGACGAGTGAGCAGCATGTCTTCAACATAGACAACAATGATTAGAAGCACATCATTAGCACGCTTAACATATAAAGTGCTTTCATTTGGACTGTTCTCAAAACCATGTGCAATCAGATAGGCATGTATCTTCTCATACCAAGCATGTGGTGCTTGCTTTAAACCATATAATGCCTTCTTTAACCTGCACACCTAGTTTTCATGCCCT